>JBBPEB010000003.1:0-455000 GCA_039096225.1 Blastocystis sp. Blastoise
TTCATTTATATTTTATCAAAATAGTATTTATTTACTATAAAACTACATCTTTATTTATTTTCATTCCCTTTTCTTCTAATATTTTATTAATATTAGATGATTATAATTTTTAACATATTTAAAAATATTATTTAAAACAAAACATGATAATAGAAAATTATTTTCAAAATGTTAAATAATAATTTTTATTGGACTACTCTAAAATATCATTTCAAATTCTACTTTATTTTGTGTTTTTTCTTTGTTTTTAGTACTATTTCTTTTTAGATTATAAGCTATCAAAAAAGTGATTATTAAAAAAATATAAAGTTTTGTATATAATTTAATTTTTTTTTATTTGATGACGTTAAATAACCATATATTTTACTTACAATAATTCTCTTTTTATTACTATTATTATACATGGATTTATTAACTACTAAAAAATATTTTATTTCTTGGAAGCTTTTGATTTTATAATTATTTTTCAATTGTTTATAAACAACTGTACACCACTCTCCATATAAGTCTTTTAAATTTTTCAAAAAAATTGATATTTATATTTTATTCATATTAATAAATATTATATATATATTTTTCATGAAATTTGATATTCACTGTTTCTATAAATCGTATATAAACTTCCTTGAAACAAAAAAACGAAAACTTCTAATTAATGAACAACTATATCTTTAAATATGATTCATTTTCAAATAAATACCTTAATAAGACAGGAGTTGAACCTGTTTACAATCTTAATAGAATTATTTCTCACCTTTCTGAGCTTATTATTAAAAGCATAAATACCATATTTACTTAGAAATATTAAAATAGTTTATGAAATATATTAATATACGTATCCATTTATATTCAAACCAATAAAGCTTCATTATTATAATATTTATACATGAAAATAGCTAATTAAAACTAAATGAAGAAAATATAAAAATATTAAGAAAGAAAGTAATTGATAAGTATCTATATAGAATAGAGAAAGAGAATAAAATAATTCATACTGAATATATGTGTTCAAACATTTCCTAGTAAAAGATATTATTTAAAAAAAAAAATGATGATGAATAGAAAATATATATATAACTAGAAGAAAAGGAAGAATAGTGACCACTAGCAAAGAATATGAAACATCCATATATTTAATGATATATAAACAAAAGACAAAATATGAATAAGATATATTAAAATGAAGAATATCTATATAAGATCACTCAATTTAGAATTCAATTTGATAAACTTTATATGAACTAATATTTATATATACATAACAAATCATAGTGAAGTATGTTTATTTCTTCATAACGACACAAGTTCACATTAAATATAAGAAATAAGAAGATAAAGTTGATCAAAAGAGAAGAAACGACTTTTATAAACGAAGATGAGTGAAATCATTTGATAATGAAAGACATCAAATCTAATTTAACAGTTGAAAAGAAGAAGAATTGAAGTTAATTCAAACATGAAGTAACATTGAATAATTAAAGATAATAACTAAAATAAGAAAATATAAGTGAATAGAGTTTACTATTCTAATCGATCATTAGAATGTGTATTAATGAAGAAGAAATGTTTATGAAAGGGAATAGTTAACAAATTAGTCATAGAATAATTATGGGAAATAATGAGTAAGTAGAATAATTATGGGAAATAATGAGTAAGTAGAATAATTATGGGAGATAATGAGTAAGTAGAATAATTATGGGAGATAATGAGTAAGTAGAATAATTATAGGAGATAATTAGTAAGTAGAATAATTATAGGAGATAATTAGTAAGTAGAATAATTATGGGAAATAATGAGTAAGTAGAATAATTAAATATGTCAATAGAGAAGAGAAGGTTATAAGAAGAGAAGGCAAGAAGAAAAGAAAAGGATGATCTGGGTGAAGAAGAAAACTTAAAAAGTAGTATGTATGAAGTATATAAAATACTAAAAATAGACATTAAGATAGTGTGATAAAAAAAATAAATAATATAAGAAGAATGTGTAGAAAATCAAGTAGATATGCAAATGTTAAGAATACAGAATCCATAGAAAAAGATAAGAAAGTCAAAGAACAAGTAGAATCAACAAATATAATTATCCTATATAAAAAAATAAAAATTAATTTAATGAATATCATAATTTAGATATTATAGTATGATAATAATATAACAGAAAATAAAATAAAATAAGAAAATGAATGATAATCCACAAAAAAAATATCACAGTTGAATTACTATATGAAAAATGAGAATATAAGAAATAATCTAATAAAATCAAATAAAATAAAAAACAATAGATAATGAGTATATAAGATATAAATGAAAATCATCACAAAAACATTAAAAGAAAACATACAATCAATTAAAGTAACTAATCAACTAGAATCAAGTTAAGATATAAATCAACAAGAATCAACTTAAGATATAAATCGACTAATTATTAGCATAAAATAATGAATGAAATAAATAAATATAATAATTTCAATATAATTATAAATAGATCACATACTAAGAAATTATTTTGGATTGCAATTCAATTATCATGCAATACTAAATCCTTCATTCTCTTCTATCATAGAATTAATTAATATTAGAATGATACATCACTGAAAGATCAAACTGATTCGCTTATTTTGGACTTCAAGTTTTATAAATCAATATCAACAATATCTAATACTTCTTTACAAACAAAAATATTTAAAATAGATAATATATGTAAACAGAATAAAAACAAAACAAAACATCGATCAAATATCAGATTCTTATTCAATTTAAAGTGTAAAAATTAAAAATTTCTATGTTTTTGAACAGTAGAGTTTTGTTTTGATTTTTATTAAAATAAATAGATAGATAATAATGTTTTCAAGTGCAAAGGATATTACTGAGCAAAAACAGAAAGAAGTAATTTATCTATAATCCATGAAGCTATGTAATTACAGGAAGCTGAAAGAGAAAGAAGAAAGTTTGTCACTAGGGAGTTTGCTTCAAGAGGAAAAGAGTTTTCTGGTGAAGGTCTTGATGTTTATTATTGTCGTTTTTGTGCAACTTATTGTTTGATTGTTGGTAAATGTTTCTATCTTAGTATTTTAGAAGTATATTGTTTATAGATCAGCCACTAGATACATTTCCAATAAGAAAATGTGATGAGACTCGTGTTATTGAAGTATATATTATTTGTTTTACTACATTTCATATTTTTTGTCTTTAATTTTCAAAGAATATTTATTATTTTATTATTAATTTATTATTATTTTAATATTATTTTAATATTAATTTATTATTATTTTATTATTTCAATATTATTCTAGTATTATTTTATTATTTTAATATTGTTTTATAATTTATTATAACCTAATCCTAACCTTATCAGTTTAATATTTTATATTTAATATTATGTCATTAAGCATTAGTCTCTATGACTATTTAGGAATCAAAGCATAAATTTTCTTATGAATTAGATAAAGAAAAACCTATTGTTCTTCTTCGGTATATATAAAAATATGTTTTATAATAAGTGAAATCTATGTTTAAATATATATATATAGTGGTACAAAAAAAGAATTACAATATCGTCTTTCCTGCACTCATTGTCACTGTGTTGTTGGCTACCGATCCGATCTCCCTGAAAAACAAAGTCAGTACGTTTATATATTATATATATTTTTATTAGGTTTATGTTTATTTTTTTAATTATTATTGAATATTATTATTATTGAATATTATTATTATTATTATTATTAATTATATGCGTTATTCTTTCTATTTATATGATATATCTAGATATTTATATATATATAATGATGCATTAAGCGATGATCCTCTTATTCTTGAAAAACAAATTCCAAAACAATCTACAAAAATACCTACAGCTATTGAAGTATATATACATGTGTAGAATATTTACATAATTCATATATATAATATATACACAAATTATATATATAATATATACACAAATTATATATATAATATATACACAATTCATATATATAATATATACACAAATTATATATATACTATTTTAATCAAATTATATATATACTATTTTAATCAAATTATATATATATAGAAAGATCCAGATAATAATACAAATTCGATTGTTCATTTGAAAATTACATATAATTGTCCTATAGATAAGATAACAAATATTGATGATCAATACTTATATATTAGTCTTAAAGTTTCTGATGAAGATGAAGCAAAGAGTAACAGTTATTTACTACAATATATATGTGATATGTTTAGTATACCTGTTTTATATGTATCTTTAGCCATGGATTTCAAAGGACTTTTAGTTAAAGTATATATTTATATATAATAATTTATATTTATTCTTCATTTTAGTTTGAAAGCAAGATTCCTGAAGATATATACTTAAAAGTAAGAAGAATTCTAAAACAAAAATAAATAGTTCTCTTATTTTTTTCCATAAATTATGTAAATACAAAATTCATATTATTATTTTATTTTTTTTTAAATCTTTTTATAAACAAAACAACGATAAAATAATTTCAAATAGTTGGGATTATGCAAAATAAAATTATAATATAAAAAATAGAGCAAAAGAAATAGAAATATAAATTTACAATAATGCGACAAAAAAATAGCTTTAAAAAGGATAAAAATAACAATTATTGTTGATGATATATATAAATAATTATATAAATAGAAAAAAAGTACAAAAGGTTTTTGATTATATAATATATAATCAAATTCTTTGTATTAAAAGCAAAGAATTAATTTAGTGTTGAACCTTCTTTTCAGTAAGAATTTGAAGGATCTTTTCAGCACAAGTAGGAATACGAGTACCAGGTCCAAATACAGCAGAGCAGCCCTTACTAGCAAGGAAATCATAATCACGAGGAGGAATGACACCACCAGCAAAGACAATAATATCTTCACGTCCTTCTTTCTTTAAGCAATCAATAAGAGCAGGAATGAGAGTCTTATGACCAGCAGCAAGAGATGAACAGCCAATAGCATGAACATCAGCATCAACAGCAGCTCTAGCAGCTTCTTCAGGTGTTTGGAATAAAGGACCAACATCAACATCAAAACCTAAATCAGCTAAACCAGTAGAAACAACCTTAGCACCTCTATCATGTCCATCTTGACCCATCTTAGCAACATAAACACGAGGTCTACGACCAGTCTTATCAGTAAAAGTCTTTACTTCATCAGAAATCTTTTTAAATTCATCTTTTTCATTACTATTAGAGAATTCTTCTCTATAAGCACCTTGGACCATTTCTTGTCTAGGAGTATGTCTTCCCCATTTAGATTCAAGAGCAGAAGAAACTTCACCAAGAGTACATCTAGCACGCATAGCATTAATAGATAAATTAAGAAGGTTATTAGGATTATTACCAGCACCAGTAGGTTCAGTAAGAGAAGCACTATTAGAAAGAGCTTCAAGAGCAAGACGAGCTTTATCTTGATCACGTTCAGCTTTAACTTTATTAATACGAGCAATTTGAGATTCACGAACAGCTTTATTATCAACTTCAAGAAGATCAACAGGAGCTTCTTTAGCTAATCTATATTTGTTAACACCAACGATAACATCCTTACCAGAATCAATACGAGCTTGTTTTCTAGCAGCAGCTTCTTCAATACGTAATTTAGGCATACCAGAAGCAATAGCTTTAGTCATACCACCAAGAGCTTCAACTTCATCAATAATACCTTCAGCACTCTTAATTAATTCATTAGTAAGATATTCAATAAGATAAGCACCACCGAAAGGATCTACAGATTTACAAATACCAGTTTCTTCTTGAATAATAAGTTGAGTATTACGAGCAATACGAGCAGAGAATTCAGTAGGTAAACCAAGAGCTTCATCAAGAGCATTAGTATGAAGAGATTGAGTACCACCCATAACAGCAGCCATAGCTTCAATAGTAGTACGAATAACATTATTATAAGGATCTTGTTCAGTCAGACTATAACCAGAAGTTTGACAGTGAGTACGAAGAAGAAGAGATTTATAATTCTTAGGATGGAATTCTTTTTGAATTCTCTTAGCCCAAACTTGTCTAGCAGCACGAAGTTTAGCAACTTCCATATAGAAATTCATACCAATACCCCAGAAGAAAGAAAGACGAGGACAAACAGCATCAGGAGAAACACCAGCAGCTTGAGCACAACGAATATATTCAATACCATCAGCAATAGTAAAAGCCATTTCTAATTTAGCATCAGCACCAGCTTCTTGCATATGATAACCGGAAATAGAAATAGAATTAAATTTTGGCATATGAACAGAAGTATATCCCATAATATCTTGAATAATACGAAGAGATTCATGAGGAGGATAAATAAAAGTGTTACGAACCATAAATTCCTTTAAAATATCATTTTGAATAGTACCACGAAGTTTTTCTTGAGAAACACCTTGTTCTTCAGCAGCAATAACATAACCAGCAAGAATAGGAAGGACAGCACCATTCATAGTCATAGAAACAGACATCTTATCAAGAGGAATACCATTGAAAAGAATCTTCATATCTTCAACTGAATCAACAGCAACACCAGCCATACCAACATCACCAGTAACACGAGGATGATCAGAATCATAACCTCTATGAGTAGCTAAATCAAAAGCTACAGATAAACCTTGTTGACCAGCAGCAAGATTCTTACGATAGAAAGCATTAGAAGCTTCAGCAGTAGAGAAACCAGCATATTGACGAATAGTCCAAGGCTTTTCAGTATACATGGTAGCATAAGGACCACGAGTATAAGGGAAACAACCAGAAGCTTGAGCAATATCAAGATCTTTAATATCATCCTTTGTAAATAAAGGTTTTACACTAATACCTTCAGGAGTCTTGAAAATAAGAGATTCTAAAAAAAAAAGATATTGTTAAAAAAGAAATAAAAAGTGTAACAGAATCATAATAAAGACATACCAGGACTCTTTCCTTTAAGTTCCTTAGTAGCAAGCTTAGTCCATTCAGCAGGGAATGTAGCAGCAGCAAAGTTACGAGCTAAAGTAGGTTTGAATACAGATTGAGTGATCTTTAACATTTTCTACTCTATAGAGTAATAAAATAAATAGAATAATAGTGAAATAAATAGGTTATAACACTTACGTATCTTGAAGTTTGAAATATATAAATATGTGAAAAAAAAGTCATAATTCCTCATCAATTCTCTGTATAGGAAGTAGATATCTCTTCATCATCTATATAGGGTCATTTTTTTAAATAACCCAATTAATTCAACAAAACTCCCAAGATTATTTTGGAGAATCTATACAAATAATTTTTTTAATGAATAAATAGGGATCTGTTTCATTTTATGTTTCTCTCCATGAAAAGTAGATTCTTTTGGATGAGATCTCCCTTTATTATCATGGCCATCATTTATTACTGTACATCCAAAAAGTTTCTTCTTTTTGACAAAAAGAGAAACTAATTCTTTTTTTGGGAACTAGGGTCTTCTCCATTTTCATAGAAATAATGAAAATTTAATATATGAAAATGTCAAGAAGATCGATTTATCTTCATTGTTTCAATGCACAAATAGCTTAAAATCATGGTATCTCTTCAAGTTTCCCTTGAGTATTATAAATTTTTTCTTCATCACTATACGCTTTTATTGTATTGTTTCTTTTTTTAATTAAATAAATAAAACTGAAGTATATCATTATAAATTCAGTTATAAAGTCATATATGATGTGATAAAATAAAATTGATGAGTTTCGGAACAATCCATTCTAATTGATCGTGTTACTCTTTAAAAACAATATGTTTTATAATTTAAAAGGAATATTTTCGATCATTCAGTATACTCGTAGTTATAAATTTATAAGTTTAAAAAAATACCTAATGAGGAATTATTTTTATTTTTATAATATTTATGCAAATTTTATTTTTGTTTTACATGCACACAGTTGGTGTACCAAATTATATGAAGTATAATTCAACAAAAAATATATATGATAAACAATACTCACACAACATTTAACTTTTGAATTGCTTTTCATAAATACATTATCATCTAACGAAACAAATAGAGGTCACCTAAACAAAATGAATTTTATAATAATTATTCCTTGATTTATTCAATACAGAAATCTATATATAAAATAATAGAATAAAACTTTTTTTTTAAGAATTTTAAAAATAATTATATATTATATTAATTATGTTAAAATTAGTATCAATTATTTATGGTAATGATCAGCGTAGTCTTTATATAAATACAAATTATGATTATAACTGGTTATTGAAACAGATACGTGTATGTATCTTAGCTATCCTATATTTATTTTACATAGAAATTATTTCAACTAAGTGATCGTTGTGTTGTGAACTTTGACATTAATAATTGGACAAAATTATCACAAAATCTGGAAAATTGTGATTTTACAATACGAATTAAACCTTATATATTTGTTGATAAGACGATTGCTGTTAAAATAACATTTGACGAATCTTCATTTTTTGTAGATTTACCTGAATCTACATCGTTTCTTTCAGTGATTCAACTTTTTAAAAGTGTATATATATATATTTCTCTATAGTATATGTTATCTACGAATTATAGAAAATGGAATCTATTATTCATTATGAATTTGTTGACTTTATTGTAGAATTTAATTCTGAAGAAGTATTTGATTTAGAACGACGATTATGTTTTTATAAAATGAAGAATGGTGATGAAATTAAATTGATTCGAAAAAATAGTTTTATTGAATTATCTTCACTTCATTCTCCTGATCATCAAGTACTTTTTAATTTTTTTAGTTTATATATATATATATATCATCTTTTTTATTGAATTATAGATATTATTTCAATGTAAATTATTAGATGACTATTTATTTTCAAAATATTATCCATCAAATACAATGATGTATATCATTAAAAAGGAAATAGCAGTATATAGATATGTTTTTAAATAAATGAATTATCATTTCGTTCTTTCTGTTATTGTCTTTAAGTAGCTTTCATTTATATATATTGAATCAATTACTATAGGCATTTTGTTGTGTATCTGTTGAAGATATCTTTCTATATACATCAACAAACGAAAGAATAAATTCTCAAAAGTCATTATCTGATTATTATATCAGTTTTCAACATCCCTGTATTTGCTGTTTTAAGGTATGTATTTTTGTATAATTTTTTAAAAATTATAATTATATTTTTTATTATTATTTAGTGATTTATAGTTATATATGATTTTATATTTTTTGTTATAATTAAATTTCTTACAATTATTTAGTTATTTATAGTTATATATGCTTTTATTATATTTTTTGTTATAATAATTTATTTTTTATAGTCATATTTCTTTTCTAATTATATTTCTATCATAATAACATGATTATAATACACTATTATAATAACATGATTATAATAACATTATTATAATAACATTTCTATTATATTACTTAATTTGATTTCATGAATACTGTCTTCTTTATTCTAATTTAATAAACTATTCTTTTATTTTAAATTAATAAACTATTCTTTTAATAAACTATTCTTTTATTATAATTTAATAAACTATTCTTTTAATAAATTATTCTTTTATTCTAATTTAATAAACAATTCTTTTATAAATACTATTAAACAAAAATAAAATTCATTCAGCTATATTCTTTCCATTCTAGTTATTTCTCTTAAGTCCTCAAAATAAAATGATGTCTCTTCATATCACTTCTTATTCTGCTACTTTACAAAATATCGTAACTACATTACAGGTATTTTCTTTTATATGGAATGAATCTCTATTGTCTCTTTATATAGGATAAACAAGATAATAATCAAATTCTTTTTGTTTCTTCAAATAGAACAGTTCTACAATCTAATATTTATCTGTTTTCATTAACATCCTTTAGAAACCTAGCTTATCATCCTATCGTATATCTTTAAATTCACTTGATTATTCTTATACTCATTATAGCTCACAAAAAACATAAAAATATGCAAAGCTTTACAATCCTATGTATCTGATTATCCACATTGTCTTTCATTCAAGAAGGGTGCTTTATTTGAAATCACATCAACCACAAATAATTGGTATTATTGTAAATATAATGGAACACAAGGATATGTTCCTATTGACTATGTTCATGTCTATTAAATATCAACTCATGACGTTCTCTATAAATATCATTCATTTTCTATTATTATTTCCATTGCCTTGCTTGTATCTACTATTCTTTTTGTTATTTTCATGATTCTAAAAGAAATTATTAATATTCTATATTCCAATTCTTTCATTAGCACTTCAATAAAACATAATTTTTAATAAAGCAAGTTTATGTGACTACAAATGAAAATGGATTCATAAAAAATATGAAATTATTTTTCTCTGACTTTCTCCAAGAGACTATTCATAATCATCAATATTCATATAACTATTTAACTGCAATTTAATTGAATATCTTCTTTTCCAAAGCAAATTATTATACTTGAAAAAAACAGAAGTTTTAGGTCAACAAATAATGATTGCGGGAATTTCTTTGATGATCTGTGGAATATCTAATAAAACCAGAATTATTTGCAAAAAAATAAACAATTGGAATTCCTTAGCAAACAAAATTTTCAATACAGAAAATGAAAATGTACAGTGATGAAGAAAGTCTCATTTTTAAAAAAATCCTTCATTTTCTTTGATTCAAATTCTTTGTGATTTTATAAAAGTATGATGAAAAAATAAATTTCTTAGTATATACATTTAGAAATGAATCAAACTTGGGATGTTCATGCTAATGAAGATCGTGATGGTGTTCGTTTCTCTTTTAATACATGGCCAGGTACAAGAGTAGAAGCTACACGATGCGTTATTCCTATGGGATGCTTGTATATTTTTATAACTTTTAAATGCGTTTCTTTTTTTTTAATAAATAATTTATCTAATATTTTATTATTGCCATAATTATAATATGTGGTATATATATATAGATATACACCTTTAAAAATGATTGATACAATGCCTCAAGCTTTACCTTATTCTCCTATTCGTTGTCGTCAACCTAATTGTAACTGTGTTTTAAATCCTTATTGGTATGTAGATTTATTATTATTTATATATTATTTTAAAATTTAAAGGTTCTATAGATGTTATATTTATTTTAGTGTTTTTATTTGATCTATTTATGAATTATAGTAGTTCATTGTTTTCTATATAATAATTTTTTTTATATATATTATGTGATTCTATTTTTATATATTATGTGATTATTTTATATATAAAAATATTATATTTATCCTTAAATTATTTAAAAATCAAAGTTTATCTATAAATGTTATTATAGTCAAATTGATTTTAGAAATAAATTATGGACTTGCCCTTTTTGTAATCAACGTAATCATTTCCCTCCTGAATATGCTCAAAGTATATCGGAAACGACGTTACCTTATGAATTGATGCCTCAATGTACTACTGTTGAATATGAAATACAAGGAAGACAAAGTATACCTCCTGTATTCTTATTAGTTGTATGCTATATATATATATATAATTATATTATATATATTTGATAATAAATAAACTATATATAACCTATTATTATTATTTTTTGTATAATTATATTATATATATTTGATAATACATAAACTATGTATAAATTATTATTTTTTTGAATAATTATATTATATATATTTGATAATACATAAACTATGTATAACGTATTATTATTTTTTTGTATAATTATATTATATATATACATTATTTAAAAAGAAAATTATTATTTATGTATATCTATAATTTTTTTAAATAAATATTTCTCTTATATATATATATAGATAGATACTACTACTGAAACAGCTGATCTTGATGAATTAAAAGATAGTTTACAACAGAATCTTAATTTACTTCCTGATAATACTTTAATAGGTCTTATTACATATGGTAGTAATATACAAGTTCATGAATTAGGAGGTGGTGAAATACCTCGTTCTTATGTATTTAATGGAAAGAAGGAATATACAAGTACAAAGATAGCGGATATGCTTGGACTTCGTAATACAAGTGTTCAAATGCAAAATGTAAATGGTGCTGTTCCTACCAATGCTACTCGTTTCATTGCTCCTCTCTCTGAATGTGGCATCAAATTAGATACTCTTCTTGGAGATATCGAAAAAGATCCTGTATGCTGTTTTTTATTGTTGTTACAATTTTATTTTTGTTACATTTTTTTTCTAAATATTCTAAATTTTTTTCAATTTTATGATATTATTTGCTTTTTATGTTATTATTTTTTTATATTATTTTTTTAATTCTTCTTCTAATTATTATTATTTTTTAATTCTTCTAATTATTTTGTTATTTTTTAATTCTTCTTCTAATTATTATTATTTTTTAATTCTTCTTCTAATTATTTTATTATTATTTTATTATTATTTTTCTTCTAGTGGCCTGTTGAATCTCAAAAACGTCCTGAGCGTTGTACGGGTACTGCTCTTTCTATTGCTTCTTCTCTTCTTGAAGTTGCTTGTCCTCAAGCTCCTTGTCGTATTATTACTTTTGTTAGTGGTCCTTGTACTGCAGGTCCAGGTATGATTGTAACTACTTCTTTAGCTGAACCTATTCGTCAACATGTCGATATCGAAAAAGAAAAAGCACCCTACTTAGAAAGTGCTACCAAGTATTATTCTCAATTAGCAGAAAGATGTCGAAAGAGTCTTCAAACTATCGATTTATTTGCTTGCTCCTTAGATCAAGTAGGTGTCTTAGAAATGAGAAATTGTATAGAAACTACAGGAGGACATGTATGTTTTTCTTTTTTAATGTATTATAAGTTTTTTTATGGATTATATTGATCATTTATAATCACTATTTTATTATATATATATTATTATTCATTATTATATACTATTATTCCTCTTTTATAGTGTGTCATTGCTGATTTCTTCAAACAATCTGTCTTTAAACAATCATTCGAAAGAATGTTCGATCGCTATCCTTCTGATTATAATCCTTCAGATGCTAATCATTTGATGATGGCTTTCAGTAGTACTTTAGAAGTGCTGACTACTGCTGAATATAAAGTAAGTGGTGCTATTGGTCCTTGTGTTTCCTTAAAAAAAGCAGGTCCTTGTGTAGGAGACATGGAAATTGGAGAAGTATATATTTTGTTTTTATTATTATAGATTTATTTTTATTATTATAGATTTATTTTTATTATTATAGATTTATTTTTATTATTATAGATTTAATTTTATTATTATAGATTTATTATTATTATTATATATTTTATTATTATATATTTTATTTTATTATTATATATTTTATTATTATAAATTTATTTTTATTATTATAAATTTATTTTATTATTATAAATTTATTTTATTATTATATATTTTATTATTATATATTTTATTATATATTCATTTTATTATATATTTTATTTTATTATTATATATTTTATTATATATTCATTTTATTATATATTTTATTTTATAATTATATAATGTAAATATTAATTTCTTTTCAATTTTTTAAATTATTTCTGTATTTCTTTAGTATGGTACAAATTCTTGGTATTTAGGTTGTATGGATCCTTCTACAACTTTAGCTATATACTTTGAGATTGTCAATAGTGAAGAATCTCCTGTGACGAATAAACGTCGTTATCTTCAGATTGTTACTAATTATACTCATCCTAATGGACATATACGTATGCGTGTAAGTACTATGATGGGAGGATGGCATAGTGATTTTAGTAATATGCAACCTATTGCTACTTCTTTTGACCAAGAAGCATCCGCTGTTATGATTGCACGTCTGGCTTCATTCAGAATACAAGAAGAAGTATATTCTATAATAGCATACATTTATCATTATTTTATATATTATAATAATAATAATAATATTATTATTATTATTATATTATAATACAATAATAATAATATAATAATATTATTATATTATTATTATACTATTTCTCTTTATCTTCTAAACAATCTTCATGTCTCTATAGCCTGTTGCTGATGTTCTTCGTTGGATTGATCGTTCACTTATTCGTTTATCTGCCAAGTTCGCAGATTATCGTCCTGATGATCCAGCTTCTTTCAGACTCTCACCTGAATTCGCTATTTTCCCTCAATTCCTCTTCCATTTACGTCGTAGTCAATTTATTCAACATATTAACTATAGTCCTGATGAAACTTGTTATCAACGAATGATGCTCTTTACACAAACAACTACCAATTGTCTTGTTATGATTCAACCTGCTCTTCTTTCTTATTCATTCTCTGGACCACCACAAGCTGTTCTCTTAGATATAGCCAGTGTGAAGAGTGATGCTATATTATTATTAGATAGTTTCTTCACTGTTGTCGTATTCCATGGTGCTACCATCGCTGCCTGGAGACAAGCAGGGTATATATATATATTTATTTGTTTTTTATTATTTATATTATTTATTATATTATATTTATTTGTTTTTATTATATTAATTGATATTTATTTCTATAGTTATCAAGATTCTCCTGAACATGCTAACTTTAAACAATTACTTGAAGCTCCTCAAGAAGATGCTCAAACTATTATTGAAGGTATCTTTTGTTATCTGTTTATTATCTCTTGTTATCTTTTTATTATCTTTTGTTATCTGTTTATTATCTCTTGTTATCTTTTTTATTATTTCTTATTATCTTTTTTTATCTTCTATTATTTTTTTTATCTCTTATTATCTTCTATTATCACCAATTATCACCTATTATCATCTATTATCTCTTAATATTATCTCTTATCTCTTAATATCAAAATATCCAATACAACCATCTTCTCTTTAAGCAAATGCTTTCTACAAAATACTCTATATATATATTTCTATAGGAAGATTCCCTGTTCCTCGTTATATTGTTTGTGATGAAGGAAAGAGTCAAGCTAGATTCTTAATGGCTAAAGTCAATCCATCAGGTATTATTATACTTCTAATTATTTTCTTACAATTCTCTATGTTCTTCTTATAATTTCATCTATACATCTATATATTTTAATATACTACTATTCTATAGTTACTCATAATTCTATGGATGGTTCTCATGCTCCTATTTTCACCGATGATGTTTCACTTAAAGTATTTATGGAACATCTTATTAAACTTGCTGTTCAATCCTAATTTTCTTATTTATTGTTTTTATATTATTTTCTTTAGAATTTATATATATATCGTTTCGTTTTATATAACTTAAAATATTACAATTCGTAAATCTATATATTATTCTCAATTATTGACTAATCCTTAAATCTTTTCATGTTTTTATTGTTATTTTTAAATTACTATATACACTCTATTTTGATTCTTCATAATAAAAGAATTCATAACATTAAAAATACATCCATTTTTTCTCATTATATTTCATTTTCAACAGTTTTTATTCAATTTCATAACGAACATTACTCACCATACTTCTCATTTATTTGTAATGAAGTTACAAAACAACAGGAAACCATATAAATCAAGTCTTTTATCACTGATAATTTTATTCCTATCATTCATTATTGTTCTTAATCTCTATCATCTAAAGTTCTCTTTTTCCATATTCTTTATTCTATTAGTATTCTCCATTTTCTACTATTTGTTTTACACATAGTTTGTTTTTCATTTTGAGCCTTTCATTCTTTCTTATGATTACCAAGAAAAAACGATTTGTGTCTCGAAGAGAATTCTAGAATGAGATTTTTCATGAAAAAAACTTGAATTTTAGTATATGCTGAATGAAATTCCCCTGGTAAAAAACACTTAAGGATTTCAAGTTGTTGAGATTCCAACATAAAAAATGAAAAATCAGTGTAGATCAATGATTCGTCTAAAATATCTAAGAACCAATAAATCGTGAGAATGTCCTCCACTCATAATAGAGAAATTGAATGGTTTCTTTGTATCTGTTTTCAATCCATACTTTTTAGGGTATATATTAATTTATCTATCACTCTTTCTTGCTATATCAGCAGCATTATGGATACTGAACAAAAGGTATTTACTTACAGTATTTGTATAATGTGTAGTATGTCAATTTAATTCGTGTTTTGGTTTCTGAATTTGTTCAAAAAGCCAAATCTGGACATCCTGGTGGTTCTATGGGAGGTGCTCCTATTGCTCATACTCTTTATTCTAAGGTTATGAATTATAATCCTAAGGATGCTCATTGGTACAACCGTGATCGTTTTGTCTTATCTAATGGTCATTGTAGTTCTCTCCAATATGTTATGCTCCATCTTTGTGGTTTTGATGTATATATCTTTATTTATATTGACTATTATTCGTAATATTTTTAAATTTAATTGATTTTTTTTAAATTTTAAGCAAATTTTACCAAATAATCATTTTTTTTTGTTAAATATTTTCAATAATATATATATTTAATATATATTGAATATAAAATAAAAAATATTTATGATTCTATATATAGGTAAGTGTTGAAGATTTAAAGAATTTCCGTCAATTAGGTTCTAAGACTCCTGGTCATCCTGAAGTTCATGTAACTGATGGAGTTGAAGTATCTACTGGTCCTCTTGGTCAAGGTATTTGTAATGCTATTGGTATGGCTGTTGCTGAGAAACAATTAGCTGCTAAGTTTAATAAGGAAGGATATCCTGTTTTTGATAATTTCATTTATGCTATGTGTGGTGATGGTTGTCTTGAAGAAGGTATTAGTGCTGAAGCTGCTTCTTTTGCTGGTCATTTAGGTTTAGGTAATGTTATTGTTCTTTATGATGATAATAATATTACTATTGATGGTGGTACTGATCTTACTTTCTCTGATAATACTCTTATGAGATTCGAATCGTATGGTTGGCATGTACAATCTGTTGAACAAGGTAATACTGATTTAGAAGGTATTTACAAAGCTATTGAAGAAGCTAAACGTGTTACTGACAAGTAGGTGTTGATGTTATATGTTTATTTTAATTATATATATATATATATATATTACATTATATTTATTATATTTTTTTTATTTATTATGTTTTTTTTTTAATAAATAAATTTTCATAAAAATTATTAATAAATTTAATATATGAATTATTAACTTTATAGACCTTCCATTATTTCAGTTCATACTGCTATTGGTTATGGTTGTCCTTTAGAAGGTAGTTCTTCTTGTCATGGTGCTCCTCTTGGTTGGGATAAGATTGAAGCTACTTTAAAGACCTTTGGAATTGAGAATCATGAACCTTATTCTATTCCTGAAGATATGAAAGAATATTATCTTGAAGCTGGTCAACATGGTATGACTAAATATAATGAATGGACTGAAATGATGAAACGTTATGAACAAGCTTATCCTGAATTATATAAGGAATTAAAGAGACGTTTTAATGGTGAATTTATTGAAGGATGGGAAGATCATTTACCTGTATATGCTTCTACTGAAAAAGATGTTGCCACTCGTAGTACTTCAGGTAAAGTACTTAATTATTTAGCTGCTCAATATGAAGAAATCAGTGGTGGTTCTGCTGATCTTACTCCTTCTAATAATACCAATCTTACTTGTACTTGTTCTTTCTCTAAAGATCATCCTGAAGGTAGATATATTCACTTTGGTATTCGTGAACATGCTATGGGAGCTATTTGTAATGGTATGTATGCCTTTGGAGGTATGAGACCTTTCTGTGCTACTTTCTTTACTTTTACTTGTTATATGATGGGAGCTATTCGTATGAGTGCCATTCAAAAGTTCCCTGTCTTATATATTATGACTCATGATTCTATTGGTATGCTTTTTATATATTATATTTTTATTTATTAAAATAATATTTATTATTTATTAAAATCATATTTATTATTTATTAAAATAATATTTATTATAAAATATTTATTATTTATTAAAATAATATTTATTATAAAATATTTATTATTTATTAAAATAATATTTATTATAAAATATTTATTATTTATTAAAATAATATTTATTATAAAATATTTATTATTTATTAAAATCATATTTATTAGTTATTAAAATCATATTTATTATTTATTATAAAAATTATAAAACAATAATAATAATAATACTATTTATTATAGGTGTTGGTGAAGATGGTCCTACTCATCAACCTATTGAACATATGGAACAAATTCGTGCTATGCCTAATATCTATATGATTCGTCCTGCTGATGCTAATGAAACTGTAGGTGCTTATGCCTTCTACATGAAATCTCAATATCCAGTTGTTCTTGGTCTTTCTCGTCAAAATCTTCCTATCTTACCTGGCTCTAATAAAGATAATGTTGCTAAGGGTGCTTATATTGTTGATGATTGTGAAGGTAAACCTGATCTTATTCTTATTGGTACTGGCTCTGAAGTCTCTCTCTGTTGTAATGCTAAGAAACTTATTACTGATCTTAAAGTCCGTGTTGTCTCTATGCCTTGTTGTAAACTCTATGATCAACAAAGTATGGAATATAAACAATCTTTATTCCCTGACAATACTCCTATTATGGCTGTTGAAGCTGCTTCTCCTTCTGGTTGGAATAAATATGCTCATGTTGTCTATGCTATTCAATCCTTTGGTGTTTCTGCTCCTGCTAAAGATGTTTTCAATTATTTCCATTTCACTCCTGAAGAAGTTGCTACTACTGCTATTAATATGAAGAAATTCTATAATGATAAACAAGTTCCTTCTCTCACTAATGTTTTCGTTCCTTCTTTCAATTAAAAAAATCAATATTTATATTAAACTTTTCTTATTCTTTGTTTTCTTTTCTATTTATTTGTGTATTTATTTTATTCTTGTTTTTATAAATTATATCTATTTTATGAATGGATAAAATGGATTTCTATATATATCTCATATATATGTTATTATGTTTTTTTTTTAAATTCTTATTTTTTTTCTACTTTAATTCCTTTGTGAAGTTTATCCAATTTGTTTTACTATCCAATTTTATTATTTATATTAACATTATTTTTTTTTTAAGAAATAAATTATAAATACACTTTCAACAGACAATCAATTAATCTTAAACAAATGAATCGCATAATATAATGAATTTTAATGCAATTAAAAAAGCCAAGAATATGACATTCATCAACATAATCGTCTAAATATACATATTCTACATAATTCTTATTCTTTTTATTCTCATATACTTTTCTCTATTCTATATCTATTCATTAAATATATGATGAAAACTTGATAGAAACAATAATAAACAAATATAAAAAAAAGATTTAAAAAAATTGTTTTATTCACGGTTATATCAATTAACAAGAAACTCACTATTCATGAGAATTCTTCTTTTATACAGAGAATCTCATTGATTCACATGGTTTTTATTTTTTTCTTTGTTATTTTTCTACATATGGAGAAATCATGGGTTTTTTCTCTTCAATTAGAAATATAGACTTATTTGATTGATTTCTTACTAATTCTTTCATTAACAAAGTATTTCATATTTATTTTATAATACTCCTATGTATCTATAGAAATGGCTGATCCTAAGATGAATAACCCTAATGTTTTCCTTAAAGAAGATGGTAATGTTGCTCCTGAAAACAGAACCAAGTTCCTTCTTGCTGCTGAAGAACAAGCTAAAGAAAGAATTGTTAATATCGAAACCTTAAACATCTTACGTGAAAGAGTTCGTCAATGTTATAGAAAAGAAGGTATATTCCTAAAGATATAAACACTCATTCTACTCTTATTCTATTCATAATTATCGAAATATAATCTATTCTATAACTATTCTTTAGGTGTCAATCATTATGAAAATTGCAAAGAATATACTCAAGCTTATTTAAATATGTTAGATAAACTTCATTTAAATTTAGTTCCTAAAAATTAATCGCCAATTATCATAATCATATATAATATATATATATATATATAGTATTTATTTATATATATAATTGATTCTACACTTTTTCTTGCATTTCCTTTAACTTTTTTTTTTATTTATAAATATACGTAATCCATAAAATATTATACAATAATGTATTCATTATATTGTTTCATTATTTTTTAATTCTATATTTTTTTAATTATATAAAAAACTTATTAAAGAATACCATGCATTTTATTTTTGTAATTAATTCTGACCTGCTTAACATCCTAATATATACATTTTTCAAAATTATAGACCACATTCTACTAGTTTATGATAAAGATGAGTTCTCATTTACACATATATAACATTTACATTAATATATGTGTAAAACAAAATATTTATTTAACAATATGCTATAATTATTCTCTTGATTATGGACCAGAACTCTTCAAGATCCCAACTAATTCTCTTATTTTATGTTCATATCATTTGCATCGTTTTCTCAATATCATATATTGAATCATACTTATCAACAAACAACATATAATGACAATATTCTGAAGTTCCACAATCAATCATGTATCTTTATCATTAAAAACATATAATTCTTTAGATATCCTATTATATCTACATTCATCTTATTTTATAACGAACAATCAATAACGTATCACTAAAACTATAAAAAAAAAAGGTTTTTGTCTAATATCTGTGAAATCGTGATTATTATCATGCTTTAACTGTAAATCCAAAGATATTTATGAATATTCAAAACATTTTTATTTTTTAAAAATCATTTTCCGAAAATGATTGTTCTAGTTCCTTATCCTTGTAACCTATTTTATTTTAAAAATCACATATATAAACTCCACTAATAAAAGTGTATAATAAGATAGTTTTAACTATAGTATTTTTAAAAATATAAGTAATTGAATAAAATTTTTCTTCCATTGGAATACTTTACTATAATACAAGTTTATAAAGCAAATTGAGAATTAAAATACATAAATAAAAAAAAAACATCAAAGAATAATTAATTACAAGAAGACAACCATAAAACAAAATTGAGAATGCTTTTTTTTTTTGGATGAACTACCATTTTTATTTATATTTTTCGTTAACTTGAAATTCACTAAATAGTAAATATTCATTATTCTTTTATATATCTTCTTCATCTAAATAATATAGAATATATAATTTGAATTAATTAGAAATATCTAAGTAAATACAAATTAAAACTAGATTACAAAGTATTATTTCTTCTGAATTCTTGCTTCTATATATTTAAACAGTATCTGCTTATATAGATACCCCTATAATATGAGTGATTATCCTCATCGTCCTTCTCGTGTTGATGCTGAATTGTATTTTTTATATGACTTTTTATTTACTGAAAATAATCTTTCTTCTAGATATCAAGCACCTGTACCCTCTATCAATACATTAAAGAAGAAGATATTACTAAATAAAAGTAATGTTCAAGAAAATGCTTCTCGACTTTGCTTACGTGTTGTTCGAGATGATATTACAAAAACTTGGGATCCAGACTATCTAGATGATAACAATGAAAAGGATGTATGATTCTTTTATGTATCTACTTATATTAATTAGTTGGAACAATTAAAACAATATATTCAACATTTATATGGAATATCTAATGATGATTGTCTTTGTCATAATGTATATATTCTTATAGATATAATGAACATAAAATAATATTATTTATCTTTAGCAAATTGATCAACTTGCCTACGATCTAATTGGAAAGTAAATAAATTTCTTTAATTTATGCTATAAATAAGAATTATCATTAAATTCTTTATTAATTTATAACTATCTAGACATAAAGGAAATGTTGAAGCAGCTCGACTTGAATTAGATATTAGTTGTAGTGGAAATATTGCATCAAAATACTTATGTGAAGAATATTTACCTAAAATCAATCCTTATCGTATTCCAAAAAACAAAGTATTTTCATCATTATTGTTTTTATTAAAGAATATTTATATAGAATGGTGAAGAAATTATAGATAAAGATAGTGTTGCCATGCACAAGTATTTCATTTTTAATATCTAAGAATTTTTAAATATTTTTTATGGATCAACTGTTTTTTATTTTTTTTTTGTTTTATTCTCTTCATTAAAATAAAATAATTCTACAAATATTAAAATCATTTTAGTGATTGGAATCGTTGGAAGGAAGAAATGAATGATATTTTTAGTGTTTCTCATCCTGATTATTTGTGTATAAAACAATTATTCGATGAGGTATATATAATTTATATATTAGCAATGCTTTTGAATAATCAGGGATAGATGTTCTTATCTATTATTGTTTATTATCGTTTTTTTTTGTTTTTTTTAAATATCCTTCTAATAATATATATTATTAAATGAATTCTATTTATAATAAAAAGGATGCTCTCTTTAGGCTCGTCAGTTATTACTCGCAAATAATGTCGCGTCTACACGTATAATTAGTTATGTTCATCGCATACAGGGGATCGTTAATGATGTCAATAAATGGATATGCAAAATTGAAGACTTATTTACTGGTATATATATTTATTATTATATTTATTATATTTATTATATTTATTATATTTATTATATTTATTATTTTTATTATATTTATTATATTTATTATTATATTTATTATTATATTTATTATTATATTTATTATATTTTAATATTTATTATATTTATTATTATATTTTAATATTTATTATATTTATTATTATATTTTAATTTTTTTTATTATTTATTTATTATTAATTTTTTAAATTTTTT
Source organism: Blastocystis sp. Blastoise (assembly GCA_039096225.1). Taxonomy (NCBI): domain Eukaryota; class Bigyra; order Opalinata; family Blastocystidae; genus Blastocystis; species Blastocystis sp. Blastoise. The sequence goes on from JBBPEB010000003.1 coordinate 22,513, forward strand.
TTTAAATTCTTATTTCAAATATATTATTGGTTTTCATTTCTTATGATCTTCTTTATTCAGCGGACCACGTGACATCTTCCCAATTAGCTTCTCTTCTCAAGAGTGCGTCAACCTTACCTTGTCAAGTACCTTATGTTTCCATTCTTAAGTCGATGCTATCGGATGAAACTACGCTTTTAAATCAATTAAAGAAAAAGTATGTATATATATAATCACATATTATTATATTCTCTATATTATTATAATATATATATAGTGTTGATGAAGAAATTCCTCTTTGTGTATTATCTTATATAATAAATCAAATTAATAAAGATCCTATTCATGATCATCCATCACGAAATAACCACGGGGAGTCTCATGAAGGAACATCTATTGTATTGAGATCTAGTCGTTTAAATAATAAAGATACTAATAATAAAGATAATAATAATAAAGATAATAATAATAATAATATCTCAGATAATAATAATAATAATATCTCAGATAATAATAATCAAATAAATACACCATCTACTATTGTTCGATGTAATCCTTATCGAAAAAGTCGAATTCCCGCGGGAGAAGACGCGTCTAAGGAACCAGAAAATATCACCCCTCGATCTAAAGATGATGACACACCATTGACAATTATGCTACCACGTGATACAGGTGAGGGATTAGATTTAGATATCGTGATAGAAGAGGAGACAGAAGAACGTACGGGTATTCACGATGAGTTGAAACGAAAGATGAAAGAACGATATTTCCGAGGTATTCGATTTCGACAGAAAATACTCGAATTACCAAGAAAACATAAGAAAGTATATATTCTATTTTATTTAGAAATATTTATTATATTCTCTATTTATATTATTTATTTACCTTTTCTTTTAGTTTATTCTCTATTTATATTATTTATTTACCTTTTCGTTTAGTTTATTCTATATTTATATTATTTATTTACCTTTTCGTTTAGTTTATTCTCTATTTATATTATTTATTTACCTTTTCTATTATTATATTCTCTATTTATATTATTTATTTACCTTTTCGTTTAGTTTATTCTATATTTATATTATTTATTTACCTTTTCGTTTAGTTTATTCTATATTTATTTATAGAGTAAAATGACTATTACTGAATTAAATCGTTTAGTTAAAGAAGTATATATATATATTATATACTATATATATTATATATTATATATTATATATATAGTATACATTATTGAAGACACCCTTTGTAGAAATGGAGGAATTACTTGTTTTGAAAGAGAAAGCGGATCTATTTAAAAGTCAATTTAATGCCTTTAAAGAAGGGACTACTATGGATTTAGAAACAGTTAAACAACTGAAACAAGAAGCAGATCAATTCCCCGTGATTATCAACGATTTCGATGAAGCACTTCAAGTATTCTTTTTTTTATACATCGATGATTTATATTATTATTCTATTATATTTTATTATTAATATTATAAATATTATAAATATTATAAATATTATAAACATTTATATAATAATATTTATATAGATTCAAATTACTCGATTAGAAAAATATCAAACACATATTACTAATCTTATAAAAACCGCGGGAATTGAAGAGTTTATTGAAGGAACAAGATTATTCCCTTCGGATGAACCTTTTGTATTCCCACGGGGAAAAAAAACTTTTATATGATGATTTAGTAACTCTTGTGAATCAAATATATATATATATATATATATATATATATATATATATATATATATATATATATATATATATATATGCTTATTTATAGGGTAAAGAGATGAAAGTGAAAACAACAGATTTCCTTAAATTGAAAGCATTTTTAGATAAAATTGTATATATAGTATAGTATAGTATAGTATATATATATATATATATATATATATTATAGACTAAATGGAAGGATAGTTTCATCAATAAAATTCAATCCAATTCTATATTTACAGATGTATATATATATATTATATATATTTTATTATTAATCATATATATATACTTAATGATATCTATCTTAGGATCCCAACATCTTTACTCAGTACGAAACACAATTAAAGTCGTTACCACTTGTTCTTCCTGAAGGTCGTTTGCTCACATGCATAGCACATTATCATGAGTGGAAAGATCGATATAATCACGTGATGGAAATCGCTAAAGAGAATAATGTTACGGAATTAAATGACTTTAAACGGTTATTAAAACAAATAACTGATATAAAGAATACAATTCCTAAAGATTTACGAGTTCAAGTATATATATATACTATTATATATATAGAATATCATTTGTATATATATAGTATAATTTATATTTTTCAGAAGAAAATATATTGAAAGAAAAAATCAAAATTACTGACCAATGGAGAAAACAAGTATATATATATATACTTATCAATAATAACTATCTATTTTATAGTGCCGTCAAGTATTGGAGGGAAGTAAGCCCGCCAAAGAAGATCTGGAGACTCTTTTAGAACAAGAACTTGAAACGGGTATCATAGATACGCGATATGTATATATATTCTATATTATGTAATATATATGCTTATTCTACTATTATAATCTATACTTATACTATAAATAATAATTATTATACTATTCTCACATACTATTCATATATTATGTATAGATAATCAATATATATTATCCTTATTAAATATTTATTTGTTATATCTATAGCATCGCCGTTTGCTTCGGTTAAAGCATATTACAGAGGAGTGGGGGTCTCTTTTGGAATACTATTCCACAAAGAAGAGACAGGATCCTGTTCCTACTCTTTATTATTTAGACGTTACAGGGCGTTTAATTCCGGAGGTAACGGAAGATATGGATCCCTATCATGACTGTCCAATACCCAATGAATCGAATAGCGTTCCTCATGATATTCTTCATAATCCTATAGATATAGATGACGTTAGTGATTATGGAAATACTGTTTCACGAACAACTTCCACTGCTTATATTGATGAACAAAGTAGTATTACTGAATCAATCATTTCCCGCGGGGATATACCTAAAACTGAGTCTATTACTAGTGACAAAAACAAATCGTATGGAAACCAAGAAACTGATAGTATTTCTGAAAATAACCACGGGAATGTAGAGAATGATGATGACAATGATGATCGTATATATATATATTTTTTTATAAATTTTTTTTATATAAATTTTTTTTGATTTTTTATTTTTTTGTTTTTTATTTAATATATATAAATATAAATATATATAGGATTTTATTATACAACTATTCGTCAATTTAGTCGATCTTTGACCTCTCTCCCCGTGGTTATTCCAACAAATAAAAAGCAATTGTATGTATTATAATAATTCTCTTTATATCACATATATATTTTTAAGGTTAAAACATTTTTATATTTTCATGTTTTTTTTTTACTCTTATTTGAAATACAATATATATATATATATAGATATCTTATATGATTATTTATATATTAATTTATATGATTCTATATAGATCTTTGACCGAATGTGACCAATGGTCATCACGTGCTAAACCGTACTTAGTGAGTGACGCCACTAAAAGTGACAGTTGTTTTAATAAATGGGGTAGTTATGAAGATGTATCGACGTTATTAGAACAAGAACTACTTCTTCCTTATAAAATGGATAATTATCAACATGTACTCAAACAACTCTATGTATATATATATAGTTATATGTAATAATAATAATAATAATTTGGTTAATAATAATAATAATTTGGTTAATAATAATAATAATAATAATAATAAATATATATATAGTTATATAATAATAAATTTATATGACTTTGATTCTATATAGGAGAGAAGCAATAGTTGGTATCAACGCGCCAAAGACACTATGGAGGAATTATTTCCCGCTATTCAAGCTATTATATCTAATGAGAAATTTCGTATATAATTATAAATAAAAATTTAAATAGAATAAGAATTATCAATATAAGAATATATACTATTAATATATATATATATATAGCTTATAATGATGAATATGATGTTCCTCTTCCCGGGGTTATACCTGATTTCCCTCCAACTTCATTCGATATTCCTATCAGCCAATCAGCGCACGAAGAATTAGAACGGAACACGTGCTATCAGTCCGTATTAAATGTGTTTTTTACTGAAGACGATGAAGAAGAGGAAGAAAATAATAATAAAGATGATAAAGACAATAATAATAAAAATGATAATAAAAAAGAAGATGATAATGAAAATGAGAAAGATATTAATAATGAAAATGAAAATAAAGAGATCAATTCAAATGAAATACAATTGAAACAAAACGACGTGTTATTTGATAATTCTACTATTCGTTGGAACACTATTCCCGAATACATACATTCTTTAAACGATGGAAGCTTAGAATCTAGTAATTATTCATTTATCTTATTTGATAGAACAATTGATACACAAAATATTACTATGAATGGTATATATATATATATATATATTATATTATATATATATATAGATTTATCTTATTGTTACTATGTCATGTCGAACAATCAAATGTTATATACTGATATTTGTACACATTTTGAACCTCTTTTATCTCTATATAAACAACGTCTACAAGTATATATATATATATATATATATATTTCTCTCACTCTATATATATAATATATTGTTTAAACTTATATATATAGGTATTATTATCAGATATGGATAGTATTCCTATTCATCCATGGATTGAAACGACTATCGAAACACTATTACCTGTTATAGAAACACTATTACAATGTTGTGATATTCCTAAACAGAAATATTCATGTTCTAAAGTGAAAGAATTTATTGATATACTACAAGATTATCGATATAATATGATTTGCAGATTTATGCCTCATTTGATTGGTCTATTTCTTGGACCTCTTCTTCAGCTTGAAAAGGCGTGGGGACCCGTTACCGCCAATTTTAAACGCGCGCGCGAACCCTATTCTCTTGAAGAAGGCACTTTCTTAATAAAATGGGTATATATATATATATTTATTTGTATTGTAATAATAATAATAATATATATATATATATATATTTGTATTGTAATAATAATAATATATATATATATAATAATAATAATAATAATAATATATATATATATATATTTGTATTGTAATAATAATAATATATATATATATAATAATAATAATAATAATATATATATAATAATAATATATAGTATGATCAGTCGTATATTAATACTGCTTATAAGAGTTCATTTACTACGAAATATAATGCGTATTGTTCTTGGAAAAATGAAGTTACAAGACAATTAAGAAGAGCTACGAAGTATATAGTCTATTTATATTCTATTATAATAATATATATTTTCTATTTTATAAATTTTATTTTGTGTAAAATTATATCATATTTTATATTATTCTATTATATAATCTATATAGTGGCCAAAAGATTGATATTTCCAAATATATTAAATTAGGAAAGGCTTGTATTATTAATGTATATATTATAACGACTATAATTATAATCATAGTCATAATATTATATATATATATATAGGATAAAGAACAGATGAATATACTCTCAAATTATAAACCTAAATTTATTGTATATATATATATATATATATATATATATAAAGATTATAATAAAACATAACTTAATATATATATATATATAGATGGAACCTCCAAAGAAAACAATTCAGTTAGAATCTGTTAAAACAAATGTTCGTAAAACATCAGTACAATCTAATGAGTCCCAAATAAATCGAATTCAAAAGAATAATATTGTGAATTCAGTACAGAATACTATTTCAGAATCCATGATAATCCCTCAAACCCTCATCCCTTCCATCTCAATCTCATCTGAGAACCATCAATCAAATCCAATAAATAACACAAATACATCTTCAGCATATGCATCTGCACGTGATGCTCCTCTTCCAATCCAAACGGAAACAATGATTAGCCAATCAAATGATCATTCTTCTTTCTCTATACCCTTACAAGAAGAATCTAATTACGCTAGAATATTTTCTACCCCACTTTTAGAAAGTCAGGAAATAGCTTCACTTCAACATACTAGATCTTCAGAACTCCCAATACACGATTATATACATACTGATACTACTTCTGTATATATATATATAATATAAAATATACTATTCATATTTATTATTATTAATAATATATATATATATATTAGAATACGGGGATTTGTATTTGTCAATCTTCACATGATAATAGTTATATTATTCATTGCAATCATTGTCATGAAATGTATATATATATATATGTTTTTATTTTTTTTTAATTTATTTATAATATTTATTATATTTATAATATTTATTATATTTATTCTATTTATTCTATTTATTCTATTTATTCTATTTATTATATTTATTATATTTATTCTATTTATTATATTTATTCTATTTATTATATTTATAATATTTATTATATTTATTCTATTTAAAATATGTATTATATATTATTAACTTATTATATATACCATATATAATATTTTTATAATGAAAATCTATATATCTAGTTATCATTCCGATTGTATGAATATATCGGATGACAAAGAAATCAGTACTTTCATTTGTCCTCGTTGCATTGCTCGTCTTTCCATTCATTCTTTGCGTGAAACTGCCTTCTCTCTCTTAGCTACATCTCTTGCTCCTTCGATTTCTGCTGACACAATAATCATGGGAATTCAAACAATAAATGATTCTGTGAATGATACTTCTTTTAATATGTATTCTTATCCTCATTATATATATCAAACACTTGAAGAGAATCAACTTAGTCCTCTTTCTACTGTTAATCCCAAAGATGCACATTTCCCCACAAAACACGTGACTCTATCAACTAATGACCAATTAAAATGCTCAGATCCTGAAATTGATTCAAATTCTATTATTATTCCTATTTATAATAATTTTGATTGGTTTATTCAAGGATACAATTTACTTGTTTCTTATAATAATATTCTTAAAAACTATTCACGTAAACATAATCGCTATTACATTCCTTCCCAACTACAAGAATTAGCAGATATTGCAGACCAACTTGGTATATATAATCATCCCCATGTTGTCACTGTAATAAACCTCTTGAAATCCACTATAGCGTATTATAATCTAGAAAAACTCTATATTTCGAAGCAACCAATGAGATCCTGGATTCGTACTGATGCATTTGACAGACTTTTAGGTGTTGATAATGATACTATGTTCACTTTTGTACACAATGTATCTATTATAACCGATATCTTGTTGTTTAATTATTAGTTGTACTTTTATTTTGTGAACTTTTTTTCTTTTATGTTTTTTTAATATTATATATTCTCTCCTTTTTCATTTAATATATATATATTTCTTCTCATTTTATGTATTTTTTTTAATTATATAAATATTCTATATTCTATAAATCTTTATATATATATATTTATAGGTTGTATATCGTGCCAATAAGTGGGAGCGTCGTGTTACAACACTATTAAATTCTCCTCCTCTTCTTCCTTCAACAGATATTACAGGTATCTTAGCAGAAATGAATGAATTGAAACAACAATCCTTCTCTATTCCATGCAGTGTATATTATATATATTATAGTCATCTATTTTCTTAAATTTATATTTCTTATCAATATTACAATATATATGCTGGTATTCTCTATGTAGTCTTTATTTTTATATTATTATTCATATATACTTTATTTGCTTTTTTGTCTCTCTCTCTATATATATTCTTTTTATTAACTTGACAACTAGTTATTCTTTTTATTTAGCTTCATTCTTTACCGTGGTTATCTGTCGTTATTTCTGATCAATGTAAACAATATTGTGTGTGTCATGGATATATAAAAGAGCCAAAATATATGATTCAATGTAATCGATGTAAACAACAATATCATATTTCTTGTCTGTATATATATATATATTGCTTCATATTCTTTTATTATTCAATAATTGAATATTCTTTTTATATATTTGTTGTTATTAGTTATTTTTTTTAAAATATTAATTTAATAATAAATGTAATAAATATAATAAATATAATAAATATAATAAATATATAATAATAATAAATATATAATAATAATATAAAATAAAACATATAATAATAAATATATAATAATAATAATAAATATATAATAAATGTAATAATAAATATGCAATAATAATATAAAATAAAACATATAATAATAAATATATAAATAAAAAAAACAAATTCTTTCCTATCAAAAAATCCTTACATTGCATTTATTATCATTTAATATATGACAATAATTATACTTTATTCTATAGATCTGATTTCCAGTCGTCTTCATCATCTCTGAATGGTTCTGAAAAGGAGTGTAGTTCTCCTCTATCTCGCAATACATTCATATGTAATAACTGCCGTTCTCTCTATTCGAATGATTCCTCTTCAATTCAAAGTATACTTATATATATCAATATTTATTGTTTACCTAATTTATAATGTATATATTTATAGCAAAACGATCTATTTTAGAAGATGACCTCAATGCGAAAAAAAATAAATTAGAATAAACTTTTATTATCAAATCCAATGATATTCTATTTCTTTTATTATTTTTTATATTTATTATTAATATTTTTTTTTATTTTCTACTTTTTCAATAACCTTGTTCAAAATATTCACATTAGAATATATATAAAATAGTATGTGATACTTTAGGGTTTGTTCATTTGAATAAAATTATGTATATAATAACTTCATCCTATCTAAAAGAAATGTATTTCATTATTCAAAATATACACATTTGTTCCCAATACTTTCATAACAAATACTTTTTTAGGTATATAAGAATCAAATATTTGAGAAACTATATATATATATAAATATCAAAGAGTTCTTTCAATATATATGATTCTCAATATCATTTTCTTCATCATTTATCATTACTCTATTTTCTATAGCTGTAAAAATATATAGTTTAAATGCAAGAAATTTTTTATAAGTATGAATTTTATGATACGTGACAAATCTCCATGAATTCAAGGATTTTTATCACATTCTTATTTCATTTTAATCACCGTATTTCAGATTTTATCATCATGTGAACAATATGTCATTAATTTCAGAAAAAAATAGATTAATATATAAAAATTATAAATGAAGAATTTGTTCATATTTTCTATTGAGTTTATTGTAGATATATTGAGTATTATACTCCAAAGTAATAATTCCAATCATTTAAAAAAAATTAGTATCTCTTTGTAAAAATTCAAAATTTTTCAAAATTCAATTAAAGAAATGAATCAATCTATATGAATGAATAATCAGCTCAGTTAAAAAACTAACCTATACTAATAACTCCATTGCTGTAATAGATATAAATAAAAAAAATCATTAAAAAAAAAGAGTCTTTGAGAGTTTAAAAAATGGTTGATCAATTTGACACTAACAATTTATCTTATCATTAATTGGTCTATAATAGGATATTAGCCAATAATATACTGATTTTGAAGAAAGAATCCATGTAATATTAGTATGTTCCTAATGTGTTTTTAATTGATAATAAACAATTCCTATTATGTAGAATTGCATAGTTTCATAGATATTCAATATCTATCAATATATATTTCATCAGAGATTTCATTTTTCATACTTTTGACAGTTATACCAAGAAATTTGTTTAAATAGTATCATTTTTCATTAGATGAGAATTAAATCTGATAAAATAAAATCACTGAGGAGTTCAGAAATGCCAAAGAAAAAAAAGAACTCGTTTAAAAAAAATATAAATCAAAAGACTGGACTCAACACTATTTAGAAGCATATAATGACTCCAAGTAGATCTCTATATAATAACTGATATAATAGAACTTCATAAGATAAGTAACAAAAATGCAAAAGAATACAATTATAAAAAATGAAGAGCGAAATGAAAAGTAATTGAATAAGTGTTATAAAACTATTCTTTACCTTTTATAGTTTTAAATATCTCATTAAATTAAATAATTTTTATAAAGAAAACTCACTAAAATTACATACATAGAATGCTCTTCAATACTAAAGAGAGAGTGATTCTTTAAACGAAAATTCCAGAAAATTCTCAACTAAATAATCTCCATAAATGAAATTTTAAATTTTTCATTTAGCAAAACGTCTTAATACCGGATATTCATGGTTTATTCCATATTATTTCGGAAATTCTAGTTCTTATCATGGTTATTTAAGAAGACACTTTCTAAAAATACATAAAAACTCTTTTTGAGTTTATCTATACAAGATTTTTCTTATTTATATTTAAATTAGCTGTTATTAATAAGATATTAGATAATAGAAGACAAATAATTAAAATGGAACCCGATTTATCAGTTAATGATCATTTCTTGATGTATACGTTATCTTCTGTATATGTGACTTATTTTTATAGTACAACGGATGCAAACAATGAAGTCGTTATTGGGAAAGTATAATCATTATGAATTATATGATTTCTTATTATTTTTTGTATAGATTCTTAAAGGTCTTTCTGGAAAGAAATTTCAAGGTATTTCTTCTAAATAGCTATTTGTTTGACTACTCGAATAGGTTGTGAGTATATTCCAATAAATAGAAAGAGTAAAGAACCTTTAACAGTTGCTTCAAATTTGTATACAATTATATCTCCAGAAGTACGTTAATTTTTTAAATTTATGAGTATATATAAATATATTTAGAATGAAGATAAGTGTCATGTAATATTGAGTCAATGTACAAACAAAGATACCATTAGTCAAGTAGATTTTATTCTTGCTCAACAAATTAATAAAGAAATGCAAGAAGAATCCAAACGTCGTATATTATATATAATTATATATATATAAATTATTATATGAATGATTCTATTTTATGATTAGCCATTCAATCTGTTTATCGACGAGATGATAATGAACAAAATAGTATTAATTCTAAACATGGTATAATAATATGATTCAATATGAATATAGTTCTATTTAAATATAGATTCTGAGAAATCTCAATCAACATTACAAGGTGATCATTATGATAATTATTCTCAAAGTCATGAAGATAATTCCAGTATTAGTCCTTACGAGTCTGTTTATTATGATAAAAAATCAAGTAATTCAAGTAGCAAGAGATCTATGGATTTTAGTGTTCATAATCTGTATGTATATATATATATATATGATTTATTTATTCATAGTTTCAATTGATGTATATTTCATCAATATAAAAGAATAATATTATAAATTAGATATATAGTAATAGTTATTATTATTATTATAATATATAGTCGTCGTCATATTGGATATAATCATATAAATCAAGTATGATATATATATATATTATATTTATATATATTGTTAATAGAAAAAATGTATTTATTGTTCTCAATATATTGATTATTATCCTTATGCCATCACATGCTCTATATGTCGAAATACGTATATATATATATATATATATTATTATTTGATAAGGAGGCTTTATAAGTATATATATGTGTGTGTTTTTATTATTTGAAATTTTATTTATAATGATAAATGTATTCTTTTGATGAATATATATATATATATATATAAATTAACTGTAATTTAGTATTGATATATTATGAAAATGACTTAGAGTAAATATGATAGAATGATTCATTGAATATATAGTATATTAATAATCTTAGTATATAAGCATCAATGATAAGAGTATAATAATATATATATATAAATTGGAATTAACAATAATATTATTTAAAATATTAATGAATAATTATTATATGAATAATAATAATATAGATATGATAATATTATAGGGCTATGATAGATTCTATATATGTTATGAACAATATAGTTGAATAGAGATATAATAATAATAATATATATAGTTGAATAGAGATATAATAATAATAATATATATAGTTGAATAGAGATATAATAATAATATATATATATATATATATATATATATATATATATATATATATATATATATATATATATATATATATATATAGTTATCATCGTAAATGTACTTGGGGTAGTTATTATATGGATGAAAATAATGATCGATTCTGGAAGTGCAATCGATGTATTGTGGATACATTCGTTTATATATATGATCCACATATTCTAAAGTATTTATATATGTTTTATATTATATACATGCTATATATATATATATATATATAGATATCGATATGCTAAGATAGATCGATGTCTTGATCATACACATATAGTTAAATTTCAGTATATATATATATATAATTATACTCTATACATATATATAGAGATACATTAGAAGTATATGAATATGATTTGAGTCAATATAAAGTGGTAAGAGAAGAAATGAAAAATAGAATTAAAGATAATATATATGTATATATATATATATTGTTTATAATATCTTTATATATTAACTATATAGGAAAAACCTGTTGTTCCACATACCATGAATATTCAAGTTGTATATATATATATATATTATATATATTATATATTATATATATATATATAGTTAACCTTTAATAGTTGTTTATTTCATAATCCAAAAGAACAAGTAGATCAAATATTTACTAGAAGGTATATATATTATATATATATTATACATCTATATATAGATGGAATCCTCGTAATTATATTGAGTGTTTAGTGAAATTATCGAATAAGAGTATATTAGAGTCCGTTTGGATCCCTCAGTATCAGATTCCCATGAAAACAGAAGATATTCTGGGGAGATATTTATTAAATAATGGATTAAAAAGTGATGTCTGGAGGAAAACTATTTCTAGAAGAGAAGTATATATATATTATTATTCATTATATATATATATTTATAGGAGACATATAATCAAATTGAGTTTTCTCCGTTACTTTTACCCGCGTTTCAATTGGAGGGAATTCTTGAAGAACAAACTGCCTGCTGTATTTGTAAGAAGAATGACCATCCTGAAAAGAATTTATTATGTGAGATATGTGACTCTGAATATCATATTTATTGCCTTAATCCTCCTCTACGAAAAGTACCTGAAGATAGTTGGATATGTGATGATTGTAAACGTAATCCGGACAAACACAATAAATATCCAAAGGGGTGTTATTACACCGTACGATTCATGAACCAATCAGAAACAATCATTGACAGTGCACTCTTAGCGTATATATATACTATACTATACTATATTATATTATATAATATATATTATATTATATTATATTATAGATCTTATCCTTATGGACGAGAATTGATATATATGTATCGACGTCATGATGAAGAATTCGATGATAAAAAGGCTATTGATGAAGGAAGTGAAGATAAACGTATATATATATATATATATAATTATTATTATTATTATTATTATTATTATTATTATTATTATTATTATTATATATATAGCTATACCTACTCTACCTCCTCTTCAATCGACTATTCGAAATACACTTTTTACGGGGAATGAGCTTTTCCGCGGGAATCGAAAGGTTTTCAATAATCAAGTATACTTCTACTAAATATAATATATATATATAGGTACCTATTATATCACGTTTACTTCAAAGTTTATATACTTATAAACATACTGCATTGTTATATTCACCAGATTCTACTTATAGAATATCTATTGTATATATATATATAATTGACTCTTATTCTATATATATATAGGCTGTTGTATTATATTATTTATTTAAGAATCACGTGCTTAATGAATCTGTGTTACTACTCGTAGATGATGACGCACTGAGGGAATGGGAATTAATATTAAAAAAGTGGACCACTTTAAAAGTGAAACGATTATGTATATTATTATTATTATTATGTATATTATTATTATTATTATTATTATTATTATGTATATTATTATTATTATTATTATTATTATTATTATTATTATATATAATATAGCTGAGAATGCAGGTGCTCGTCGTGACGAATGGCGTGATATTTGTGGCGATGTTGGTGCATATATATTATGTTCTATGGATATTATTATAGGTAGTAATAAGATGATGAAGAAGAAGAGTTCAATTGATTTACATTATATATATCATTATGGATGGGGATTACATATTGTTGATAATTACTTTTATATATATATATATATATATATATATATATATATATATATATATATATATATATATATATAGTGGTCTTGGAGGTATAACAGAAAAGGAAATTGTTGATTTAAAACAAGTCAAATTAGCTGATGATGAATGTCACTATGATCGGTTTTTGCTAATGCAATCAGTAGATACCTATAGTACTTCTACTTCTCCTGCTATATATCCAATTAAAGAACTATTTAAATGGATAGATGGTCGAGATGAAGATGAAATCCCCGCGGGAACTGGAGACATGATCCCTATTGAGGAGGGTCGTCGAGAACAGCGAAAACGATGGAAATTAGCTCTTGATTCAGATATTAATAAGGCAGGGAAGGTATTTATTATGTTTATATATTTATTATTATAGTTATTATAATTCTATTTATTATAATTATTATAATTCTATTTATTATAGTTATTATAATTCTATTTATTATAGTTATTATAGTTCTATTTATTCTATTTATTATTTATTTTATATAGAGTCAAATAGAGACTGTTTTCCCTCCAATTACTATAATCGAATCTGTATATATATAAATATAATATTATTCTATATAACTATTATACTATATTATATACTTGAATACATATGTTAACCTTACTGTATAGCCTGAGCGTGATAATGCACTTATTCACGATTATTTCGTTCCTTGCTATATGTCTCAATTACAGGAATATGCCTTACAATCCATGTATACGCGATATCGATATATTCTTAATAGAAAGTATGTAATTATTACTAGTATTATAATCATAATAAAAGTAATATTAATTATTATTATATAATCATAATAAAAGTAATATTAATTATTATTATATAATCATAATAAAAGTAATTTTAATTATTATTATATAATCATCATAAAAGTAATATTAATTATTATTATATAATCATCATAAAAGTAATATTAATTATTATTATATAATCATCATAATAATCATATTATATAATCATAATAATAATCATATTATATAATCATAATAATATATTCTATAGAGATTGTAGTAAAGAAGATGAAGAGAATATTTCGTCGTTATATACGGAGTTACTGAAGGCATATGATCATCCCTTTTTGATTGGAGGAATAGAGTATATTATCAATGAAGAATTCAAACAGAACAGTTGGAAAGATAATTTCTTTTATTCTTCTGGAAAAGTTGAAATGCTGACAAATATTATACATCGACTGATGTCTGTATATATATAATATATATATATAATATATATAATATATATAGTATAAAAAGAATAAGTTGGTTGTGTATAGCCGTGATAATATGATGAATAAATTATTATATAAATACTTTAAATTATCATCTTTCTCTACTTACATGTATATATAATAGTAATAATAAATTGTTATTATTATTATTATATATATATAGTTTACAAGGAGTTCATTCTCTAAGTGAATATGTGGATATTATTCACCAATTTCAGCAGAATTCAGCCTTTTCTCTGCTTATTTTAGGATGTATATGCCCAAGTATAAATCTACCACTTGATTTTGTTGATGAAGTATATATATAATGATTATTATCTTATTATATATATATATATATATAGATAGTATTATATGATAGTGATTGTGTTCCTTCTTTTGATATTAATGGACTTAAAACTACTTATAACATTGGAACTTTATTTGTATATTAATATACTTATTATACTTATATATTTATTATACCTATAGAGTTGTAATATATATCGTTTGACATGTGTTGGTACTACGGAGACACTTGTTTTTGACCCGCGGGAAAAGCTGCGAACTATAAATGATAAGATGTTAACAGGTCAAATGCAGTCGCTTAAAGAAATACTTTTGTATATATATATATATTGTTATGATTATCTCTCATATCAATATTATATGTTTTATAGACGTTGTTCCATGTGTTTAGAATCAAAAATATATAAAGATTTTATAAAAACAGTATATATATATATATATATATATATATTTTTTTTTTATTCATATATATATATATATATATATGCATAGAAAACCAATGAGAAAGCCGCCTTCATTGAGTTTTATTTATTAGATTCGATGACACACCTCCTTCCAGAAAAAACTTATCAAATACTTGTATCTATTATTGTTATTGTTATTGTTATATTTATTGTTATTGTTATATTAATTGTTATATTTATTGTTATTGTTATTGTTTATTTATTGTTATTGTTATTGTTATATTTATTGTTATATTTATTGTTATATATATATAGCATAGTGCCTTACCATTATATGTATTAGAATCCCTGCCTATTGATATAAAGCCCCTCACTTCCCTCCAGTCGCTTCCCGCGCAGTATCTATTGGAAGCTATCTGGAGTGGTATATATATATACATATATTATTATTATTATATTCTAATACATATTATTTATATACACATATATTAAAATAATAATAATCTTCTGTATATAATAGCTAAAGATGCCCATACATTCAATAATATATATACAACTCTTTTCTCATTTCTTCCGGATTCAATTATTAAAGATGATTTTGTAAGTCCTCCTACATCTGATTCTCCCACGGTTCTTTCCTATTTCCTTTATGAATATGTTATTAGTCAATTCCTTCTGTATTCTTATCCTTATAATGCTACACATATATCTATTGAAGAAACATCCAAAAACAGAAAAACACCCAAACAATTCCAAGCAAAAACCCCGCGGGAAAAAATGGATAAGGAATCACTTGCTACTATTGTATATCTATATATGTAATTTATATATTTAAAAAGTTATATTTATTTTATAATAATAATATTTTATTGTATTCAAATTAATATATTCTAAAACATATATTATTTATTCTATTCAAATTAATATATTCTAAAACATATATTATTTATTCTATTCAAATTAACATATTCTAAAACATATATTATTTATTCTATTCAAATTAATATATTCTAAAACATATATTATTTATTCTATTCAAATTAACATATTCTAAAACATATATTATTTATTCTATTCAAATTAACATATATATAGTGTGGTAAGTTGACTGTATCTTTATATAAATGTCGTGATGTTTTGAATTATCGTATATATACGAATGTTCCTTATTCGGATATTTTTGAAATGATTCTTTTCCGTAAGATCCATCGCTCTTCTTCTATAGAAAAACAATAAATATATATATATATAAATCATTTAATAAAAACTATAACATAATAGCTAAAAAAGATTATATGGGTATATAAAATAAATTATATATATACACTTGTTTATTTATTTGTATCATAATTATATATTAATTTAAAATGTTTGAGTTATAGCAAAATAGTTTGTTTTTTTTTTAATTTCTCTATATAAACTTCACGAATAAAAATATATATATGATAAACAAATATTTAATCACTCTTCTAAAAATAATTTCTGTTCTAATCATATAAAAACTAATAAAAAAACAAAACATTCATTGAATTTATGATTTTTTAATAAATAAAAAGAAATAAAATATAAATGTTTTCATTAAATAGAGAAAAGAACAAAATATGCAATCATCAACTAATATTATTTAGTGTTGACGAGTTTTTCTGTTATGGAAGAAGTTATATGTCCATTCTCCAGCACAATAAATAGCAAAGATACCAACAGCATACTTGAATCCAGGGAAAGATTGACGAATCTTAGGTTTTACCATAGGGTGGTTTCTCCAAGCATCATAATTACCAAAAACCATTTTGATTAACTCAAATTTGATTTCAAAAGAAAGAAGAATAATATATTCTAATAAATCTCTGATTAGAGTATACAAAGAGTTCCACTGTTTTTTAAGAAAGGCTATATTTAGCGGAGTGATCCGTGATTATTTGTGAGAATCTGCACATAAATATATATAGGGAATACCGAGATACAGTAGTTCCCACGAATATTTCGTTTTTTTTTTGTTTTTTTTAAATATTCTTTATTGAATTTATACTCTTTATATCATATAGTTTAATTAATAGTATGGATAATTCTGTAGAAAAGGAGCAATTATTAGCAAAGAAAACACAATATCAATCTCAACTTGAAAAGGTTGAAGAACTTCTTAAGACAAATCCAGATCCAAAATTACATCAATTAAAAACTCAAATGATTGAGTTTATTTCCATGGTTGACTTATCGGTATACAAATATTTATTATTTTTTTTTTGCTATATATATATATTTTTAGAATTTACTTTTTAATATATATGTATATAATATTATTAATGATTTATATGTTTTAATATATAGTTAGCCAAGTTAAATCCTGTTAAAGAAGAAGTTAGACGTATATGATTATGTGTTATAAATTCCTTGAGTTTATATTAATTAAATATATGTATATATATATATAGCTGAAATAAAATCTGAAGATGGTAATTGGGAAATTGGTGATGAATGTGAGGCTTTATTTGCTGATGATGGATTATATTATCCAGGTATATGATGATAATAATAATAGTCATAATTATTATTTTCATTATTCAATATTATATAAATAGTTTACTATTATGTATATATATAGCTATCATTAGTGGTAGTGATGAATATAGTTCTGATTTAACTGTTACCTATGTTGGCTATGGTAATTCTGCTCAAGTAGAATTAAAGAATATTCGAAAACCAACTCAAAAATGGGATGATTCAGAACCCATGGATAGTAAAGATATTAAAGTATTTATATATTTAGTTTTTTTTTATTTGTTTTATTATTATTTTATTATTATTTTATTATTTTATTATTTTTTTATTATTATTTTATTATTATTTTATTATTGTTTTATTATTATTTTATTATTATTTTATTATTATTTTATTATTATTTTATTATTATTATATTATTTTATTATTATTTTATAATTTTTTAATAATTATTTTATTATTATTTTATTATTATTTTATTATTTTATTATTGTATTCCAATAATAATAATAATAATACTATATATATAATAGGTAGGAATAGATTGTCGTGTTCGTTATATTCGTGACGGATGTTTACATGATGCTGTTATTGATACTATTATTAATGAAAAAGTTAGAGTCTATTATAAAAAACTAAATATATATGAAACTGTCCGAATGAAAGATATAAAGTATATTTATTTACTTTTTTCTTTATTTTTACAAAATAATTACATATATATAATGTTTTCTGTTTTTAGAGAATATATATATATACTTCTACAGTTATATGATTTATAATTATTATTTTATTTTATATATAGAAAAAAGAAGGTAGATAAAAAGACAATGGATCCCTTCGAAGCTTGTAAAATACTGCCAACAGACAGTGCTCATGTTCAAAGACAAAAGAAAAAAACCCTTCGTCAATTAAATTATCAAAAGGAAATTAAAGAGCAAGAAGATATTTTTAAAGAAAAACAAAATAGTTGGAAGAATTTTCAAAAGAAAAATGAAAAGAAAAAAACAACTACAGGTTATTTTATGGTTCGTATGTTTATTCTTTATTATCATTATATATATAATATATATATAATATATATATTATATAGCTGTCAATAAAGAATCTCGTGCTGCTACGAATGAAAAGACTATGACTCCTTTTCCTGAAAAGAAACGTGTTTTCTTTTAAATTATTTTTTTAAATACTCATTCACATTATATTTTTTTAAATTGTTTTGTTTTTTTCCTAATAATGATAAATATATATTCTATGATATATATATATATACAAAAACAATAATAACAAAACTAGTAATAAATTAAAAATTGTTTACCCCATAATCTAAAATTCTATAAACAAAATTATATATAGATTCAATATATAGTATGATAAAATAGTATATAATGATAAAGATAGAAAAATAGAACAAAAGGCTAAACGAACAAAGTCTATGAGTATTATCCATATTTCACTGAATTTGTTTGAGTATAGTCAAATGAGCAGTTAATCTATTGCACATACAAGATGATTATATAAAACAACAAATAATATAGAAGTAAAAATATGCAAAAAAAAATATAGAATCGCTATTAAAAAAAAATTATATAAAGTGTAATTATATTTTGGTATATGTTGTAAATATAAAAATTAATTAAAAAAAAATAAATTAATTTAAAAATATATATAAATTAATTAAAAATAAATAAATAAATTAATGAATCCCTAACATATATATATATACAAAAATATAAATTATATATATATATGAAGTAAAATAGAAGAAAAAGATGAGATAATATAATGATATTCACCTAAGATACCAATATAGAAAAATAGAAATAATCATATTATAATAGTAACAAAAAAAAATACATATATAACTCGAATAAGCAAATAAAATAAGCAAAATAATTAATTATAAACTAATTGATCAATCTAAAATATAAATATATATATTATAACTTTTATAATAAATAGAGTTTTAACTAAAAATAAGAGTAACAAATATATAAATAAAATTTATATGTATAAATATCTATATACATTATAAAAAATTATTATTATTATATTTATATATATATATGTAAATTAAAGGAATTAAAAATAATAAAAATATAGAAAAAATAATTTAAATTGATTATCTATAAATATTATATCTACAATGATTTCAAAAGAAATATCCAGCTAGTTAATAATAATAATATATATTCTTATTTTTCTCTCTCCTCCTCTTCTTCTTCTTCTCTTTATTGAGAATAAGTATAATTAGAATATTGACTAGGTGTCATATAAGGTTGTTGATAACCTCCATATATAGCAGGATAACTAGACATAGAATTTGTAGCTTCACTTTGTTGAGTAGTAGATGGACTAGTATTAACGTTCATATCTACAGGTTTAGTTTCTTGAGTATAAGCAGTATTTGTATTAACAGGAGAACCATTAGTAGTATTAGAAGGAGTATTTGAAGCATTAGTAGGAGAAGAAGCATTAGGTCCAGACATAGTATTGTTATTATTATTATTATTAGTATAATTAGACATAGAATGATTCATAGTAGCATTATTATAACTACTCATAGAATAATTACTAGTAGGAATTTGTTGATAAGAAGATTGAGTATATCCATAATTGAAATTATTACTAGAAGGATTAGCATATTGATAATAACCAGTATTATTATAAGTGTGGAAAGCAGAGGAATAAGCCATAGAATTATTATTACTCATCATTTGATTGTTATTATTACTTTGAGCAATAGTAGAATTAATTTGATCTGGAGTACTGTTCATAAAACGCTTTATTAATTCACTATAATATATATATAGTTATTTATTATTAAATAATTAATATATATATATATTTATAATAAAAATATAATAAATATAAATAATTAATATATATAAATATTTATAATAAAAATATAATAAATATAAATAATTAATATATATATTTATAATAAAAATATAATAAATATAAATAATACATACAGAGCTTTTTCGATATTAGCGACTTCACCAGTAATAGTCATTTCTCGTTCCTTAGCAGTAGGAAGTACTTCATCTTTCTTTTGAACTTGAATATGAGTTTGAGTATCATTGACAACAAAACGAATGATATTACCACCCTTACCAATCACTTTACCCGTGGATTCTAAAGGAACAGCAATCTTAATTTCACCAGTAGCAGCACTACCGGTTAATACACGATAATTAATGTCTTGCTTAGCAGGCATATTATTGGTATTGTTATTATTATTACTGTTATTCTGATAATTATTATTCTTATTATTTTGATAATTATTATTTTGATAATTATTATTGTTGTAATGATTGTTATAATTGTTATTATAATAGCCATTTTGATTATAGCCTTGATTATTCATAACAGGAGTATTTTTTAGTTGTTCAGGAGCTTCAAGGAGTTTCTTAGCTAACATGCCTAAAGCCTTTACAACCCATTCAGGTTTACCTGTCAAAATAACAGGACGTTCATTAATATAATTAGGATAATTTTCCTTTTGAAGAATCTTAACATGAGCCTTCGTTTCCTTGTTAATTTCACGAATATTATCACCATTTCTACCAATAATAAAACCAATTAAAGAACTATGTAAAGCTAATTTCAATACTATAATCTCAGTATCAACAACACCAGAGGAAATTCCTTCTTGAACAATAGATTCAATAGTAGCTTTAGCTTCACGTACTTTATCACCAGCACCACTTAAATCGATAGCACGTACGTTTAAACCACTAACAACATCCTTTTCTAAAGATAATTGAATCTTACATTGAGATTGATCAGCAATTTCCTTAATCTTGGCACCTCCTTTACCAATAACAAGACCTACAGCTCCATGAGGAATAAGCATACGTATAGCTAATTGATCGTTATATTCCTTAAGATCAGTACCATTCACATGACTCATAATAAGATCCTTTGCAGCCTTGACACTCTCTGCGTCACCAGCAATACGAACTAAACGACAAGGAGATTGAGGAATAGCATCAATGTCATTAGTAACACGAATCTATATTCATTTATATATATAACTCATATTCAAATATTTATTTTCTTTTTTAAAAAATCAATTATATATAATTATAAAAATGAATATTAATTTTATAAAAAATACAATAATAAATAAATAATAAATAAATAATAAAAAAATAATAATAAAAAAATAATAATAAAAAAATAATAATAAAAAAATAATAATAAATAAAAAATAAAAAAAAATAATAATAATAAAATAAAATATACTCTAGTATGAGTTTCATCAGCAATAGAACGAATACCTGATCCAGATTTACCAATAAGTTCACCAACATTTTCAGTAGGAATAACAATATCTAAATCAAAGTTAGGTTCCTTAGCAATTTCAAATTCAACAGAAAGCTTAGGAATAACAACTTCAACAGCTTTTTCAATATTCTCAACACTACCTCTAATAACTAAAGGACGATCATATGTTGTAGGAAAAACTTCAGTACCATCATCAAGTTGCATAGTAACATGGCAATTATTCTAATTTTAAAAAAAAAAATATATATATATTATTATTATTATTTTTAATTTAATTTTGTTAAAGAATAGTCTTTAATGTAACATAGAATAATAATTAAAATACTAATATATAATAAAAACGAAATTATATAAATAAAAATTAAAATAAAGATTAAATCAACAAAAAATACTTGAATTTCTTTAATAACAGATCCACTTCTTCCAATAACAGGACCACAAGACTTTTGATGAATACAAAGTTTAATGTCAACGATGGAACTAGTGCGTCTTTGTAAATCAATTCCTTCTTCTTCTTCTCCCTTATGCTTATAAGCAGTATTATTCTGATGAGGATAGGAGATAAACTTAGAAGGTTGCATTTCTTGACGTTGGGTTGTTGTTTGTTGAGGATATTGCATTTATATTTATAATAAAAAATATAGATAATACAAAAAAACAAAAAAATATATGTAAAAAACAGTTCTATTCGTAGAATGAATGCCTCAGATGATGTTTAGTGATTCATGAAACGAAGAGAAATGCATTGAAGATCATAGTTATTCCTTTTATTTTTTTCTTGGTTTTTATTCAAATAAAAAAGTCAAGAATTTTTTTTCTGTCACCCATCAACCAATCATTTGTGATATATATATTTTTTACTTTTGATATAGATAATAAATGTCATACTCTTTCTCAATAGGGAATTTTTTACTCTGTTTTGATCAAAACAACAAGCTATAGTTATATTTTGCTATATTTATATAAATAGAGATAATGTCAGCATTAAGAGCTATTAGAACTTTTGCAAATACCTCTTCTTTCTATCGTTTAGCTAGTACTACTGCTATTACCAAGAGTACTTTTGGTTGTGCTTCTAAAGTTTTACAAACTGAAACTGTTGAACTTCCTGAACTTAAAGCTAATCAAGTTCAAGTTTCTATGATTGCTTCTCCTATTACTCTTTTCGATTTAACTGCCGTATATGATTTTAAAGAATCATTATTATTTTTATCAAATACAAAATGAAAATCATTGTTTAATTTTTTTAAATATTTCTTATATAGATTCAAGGAACTATTCCTTGTATGCCAAATAATCATATTGCTGGATTAGAAGGTGCTGGTAGAATTACTCAAGTTGGTTCGAGTGTTACTGGATTAAATGTCAATGATTCTGTTGTTTTTGTTAAACCTACCACTGGTATGTTTATTTGAATTGTTTTTTTTATTATTATTATTTTAAAATTTTTATATTTATATGTTTTTTTTTTATTTTAAAAAATAAATTTTTTATTTATCTTTAAAAAAAATTTGCTTTTTTTTTAATCTTTAAAAATAATATATATATGTTTATATATTTAAAATAGGTACTTGGGCTAAGGAAGTTGTTGTTGATTCTTGTTCTTTATATAAGATTCCTACTTCTATTAATCCTGAACTTGCTGCTGGTATTGTTGGTGCTCCTTCTATTGCTTACAGAATCCTTAATGATTTCGCTACTTTAGAAGCTGGTGATGTTGTTATTCAGAACGCTGCTAATACTTCTGTTGGTCATGCTATTGTTCAACTTTGTAAAGCTAAGGGTATTAAAACTATTAATATTATTCCTGAAAGTTCTGAATATGAAAATGAATTCCGTACTTTAGAAACTATCGGTGCTGATATTATTTGCAGAGAAACTTATGTTGGTACTCCTGCTTTTAAGAAACTTCTTAGTGATTTACCTGCTGCTAAATTAGCTGTTGATGGTATGGGAGGTATTGTTGGTACAAATACTGCTAGAAATATCAAGAATGCTACTTTAGTTAGTTATGCCGATATATCTCGTCAAGCTATGACTATTCCTTCTTCTCTTCTTATTTCTAATAATGTCACTCTTAAGGGATTCAATCTCTATCAGTATTTATTATTTTATGATTATTATTAATTATATTATATATACCTATTTTATTATTTTATAATATATTTATTTATTTATTTAATAATATATTTATTTAATAATTTATTTCTTTATTTATTTAATTCTTTCTTTCTAGATGGTTAGAAAATGCTAGTTGTGAAGATGTTAATACAATGATGTCTTCTATTACTTCTCTTGTTGAAACAGATAAATTACGTGTTTTCTTAAAGAAGGATAAATTCAGTGAATTTAAGAATGCTCTTGAAGCTTCTACTGAACCTTTTGCTTCTAGAACTATTTTAATGATGATGCAAGAATAAATATAATATATATTCATTCATTCATTCATTCATAAAAATACTATAAAATCTTCAAATTAATAAATAATCAACTTATATTTTATTATCTTTTCTAATTTTTTTTTTATATATATAAAACATTTAATTTAAAAAAAAAAGTATTTTTTCATCATTCATATATATTATATAATCTATTATAGATACATTTATAGTATCTATTTTAGAATATTCACCCCTATATATCTATAATTTTTTATTGAACTGTATAAATGCAAATAAACTATATATATTTATTTTGTTTTTACTAATATATATGTATATATTAAAGTACAACAATTGTTAATAAAAATACATCCATTTTAAACATAATACAAATTCATTGAAAAAATAAATAAATAAATTATTCTTCTTTTGAATGAAGTGTATCTAATTTATCAAAAAGAGAAAAAATTTCGTTATTCTTCTTCTTCATAGAAGTAATTAAATCCTTTATATCTTCTACTTCTAATACTTCATTTCCTGGCTTACAAATAGTTAATATCTATGATAATAAAAATATATTATTTATCATTCATTAGAATTAATAGATATATAGAATATAATAAATGTACTATAATAAACATAGAATAAATAAATATAAAATAATAAAATAACTTAATAAATATACTTTATTATCGAATCCAAGTACAATTGTGACACGATCTGTCATAATATCTTCTTCAAAACTTGTGGGGTCTGATATTATATACTGATTAAAGAAACCAAATGTTTGACTATGAATTTTATTCATTAAAGCTAATTGACTACAATGATCTATAATATATAATAATATTTATAATAATATTAATTTATAAATTATTCTTTTTATTATTACTATTCAATCTTTATATAGAATTATTATATATATACCATAATCAAATATTAATTCTCCATCAACATTTTCTTCTACCTTAGGTATTTGTAATGTTTTTAATGCACCGTATAAGGCATATGTAGCAGTATCTATAGCATTACCATCATAATCCAAACATATAAGATCGGCGTGTAATGTCCAAACATACTTTTTAGGTATTATCACCAAATCAGATAAATCTATTAATGAACTATATTAACAATAATTATAAAAAATATTATATACAAATAATAATGATATTAATATAATAAA
Organism: Blastocystis sp. Blastoise; assembly: GCA_039096225.1. Lineage (NCBI taxonomy): Eukaryota > Bigyra > Opalinata > Blastocystidae > Blastocystis > Blastocystis sp. Blastoise. The sequence continues at coordinate 48,820 of JBBPEB010000003.1, forward strand.
TAATAAAAATAATTAATTAATTCATGATTATATAAATATATAATAAAAAATAATAACAAATAAATAATAATAAAAAAATAATAATAAAAAAAATAACAAATAACAATAATAAAATAACAATAATAAAATAACAATAAATATACTTTACACATAAATCATGAAGATATTGACTAAGAGCTACGGACTCTGCAGAAGGTTTGCCGACATTAAATTTAGTACTACATAAAGGAGATAACATAACACTCACATCTATAGAAAAATACATTATATATATCAACTAAAACAATATTTTATTCATTAGCAATTCTTTGTTAACATATAAATATCTCCATAAATTAAAATAAACAAAAATTAACAACATATAAGCATACCTATATTACCAGTTTCATTAATTTCACCAGAATGCTTCACAGGCTCTAATTTTAATCCACAAATCATAGCAGTCTGACCAATACGAACAATACATGATCCTTGAGATGTATTTATATTACCTATATATATATTTATACCATTAAAAAACAATTTTTTCAAATAAAGTAACTCAAACTCATTTAGAAAACATATATACCTGGTGCAACTAATATCGATCTACAGTCATTCATTTCTCTTCCATCTGGTCTTACAGATTTCTCCAAAAAAGATTCATAAAAAATCTTAGGACTCACTTTCTTAAATGATTCAGCCTCCATATATAGATTCTTCAATTATGTAATAGTAAATAACGTTTTTTCTTTTTTTCATACAAAAAATCAGTTCCATTCAATGAATTTCAGCCATTTCCATCACTTTTCTTTGGGTTTATAAAAAAACAACCTTTTCATATTCATTATTTAATAGAAACTATAAAAAAACATATTCATTTAAAAATTTATTACATGTATATGAAATATATATATATTTTATTATATTATCTCACTCAATTGTAGAAATCAATAGGCTTTTATTTATAAAATTGACTTGAGTTCTCTATCATTGTTACCATCATTGATCGTTGATCTATTTTATTATTTAAAAAAAAATATCTTTATTCAAATTCTATACAATATTTCCAAGAAAAAGTAATTTCACGCTTGTAAACAAAACAAATAAAATATATAGGAACAAATAAACAAAGAAAAACAAACACTTTGATGATTTATTAGTTTTTAAATAACTAATCAATCCATTTTAAACGATATAATATATTTTTTTCTTTTTAAATATGAAGGAACAGAAGATTATATGTACTTTTTCAAAGAGACATAAATATATTTTATATAGATTAAATAAAATAGAAACAAAAATAAAGAAACAAACAAACAAAAAAATTAAAACTATAATTAAAACAAAAAAAAATAAAATGATAAGAATTGTATAAGAATTCAAAAAAAAAATGAAAAGAAATTAAGAAGATATGAACTATAGATTATATATATATATATATAGATAAATTATATGATATTTCTTGTTCTATTCTATAAATCTATATATGTATATTTATATATATACACCCTAATACTTTAAAATCAAACTAAAGAAAATGACATATATAAATATAATTAATAAAATGAAATAAAAATATAGAGAATAAAATTTAAAAAAAAAATGACAATAAATAATAAATGATATATATATATATTCAAGAATAAGAATATATATATATATAATACTTACTATACCATAATATTATGAATATAGAATTAATGATGAGTAAAACTCATAGCAGTTTTAATTAAATTAGATTTTTCTAATCCAATAGTATTCCATACATCTAATAATAATTCTTGTGGGATTTTATTTTGGATATTAAATACTAATTGAAGAATACGATGCATTGTTCCTTCTTTAACTAATTCTATACTTAAACAAACAACTGTTAATATTTGAGATATATTCACAAAGTCATCTCCTTGGACAGTATAATTATTCTTTTCAAATCGTTCACATAAAATAGATATACAGAAATCACTTTCATCTATATCTTTATGTAAAGGCAAACAAGATAACCAACAATTAAATAATATAGGCATATTGGGAAGAGAAGGATGATAATATAATATTTTACCAAAGGCACTAACAGCATTATCTGAAGCTATATAATAATCAGGATTATCCACGTCATTACTACCTAAGAAATCATTTATGGCCAATATACATGATTCAGCTACAGATTCAAAGGTTTCCCCTCCATATTTCGCTAATATTCCAATACCATACGCAGCTCCTTGTCTTAATGCAGGATCTGGATGCTTCAAATCAGTAAATAAAATAGGAAGGAATTGAGGATAATAACTATAAGCTGCAGACCCACAATGCTCAATTATATCATCAATAACAAATAATCCAAATTTCTTATCTCCATTCGATCTCCATTCTTGTGTGAATTCTAAAACTTCTTTATAATATAATCGATCAAAAATAGGTAAAAAACGACTACCATAACAACGGAATAACCCGCCAATACATTCCGAGAGATATAAATGATACACATTTTCAGCATTTTCAGCCTGATTATTATCTTCTTCTTCTTCTTCATCGAAAGGTTCATTCTCTAATCCTTCTAATCTTTGACTACGACGCTGTATACTATTATATAAAGCATTCTTAATAGCAGTTAAAATACGTTCTAAATCACTATCGGAAAGGATATATGCAGTGATTCCATTTGCATCGGTGATAGTACTCTTATTACATACAATAGTCATAATTTGAGATACATTCGTCAACATTTCTAAATCTTCTTCTCCTTCTAAACACACTAATAATTCCTTTATTAACATTTCATAAAGAGCTTTATATTGATCGATAGGACATAATTGCTTATGAACACAGTTCTCTACAGTAATAAGAGCAGGCTCCATAATAGATAATGCACATAAACATAAATCATAAAAGGTAATTGTATTTAGAAGAGGAACTAATACTTTTACTATATCCTCTAAATATGTATATATATTCTCATGTAATTCTGTTAATAAAACACATAATGTCTCACATGCATTCGCTTTCTCATCTAATGCATTTGTACGTATATTTATAAAACTACCATTATCTAGCTCTTGTATCTATATATATATAGTAGTTTAATAAGAATAAGATATATATTATTATTTATATATATACAATAACATCTTCATCTTCTTCATCTGTATCAATTTCATCTTCTTCAATAGTATAATCCATATTAGCTGTCTTTAAAAGTAGGGGAATAATTACATCTACATAGGGAAGGAAATCTCCCTTTAAAGCAGTACACATACGACTCCAAGCCTATTTGTATTAATATATAAATCATAATATATAAAATACATTAAAAATATATATATTAAATATATTAAATATAATAAAAAAAATAAAAATAAATAATAATAATATAGATATAATATAATAAAAATATAAACAAATAATAATATAAATATAAAAAAAATAAAAATAAATAATAATAATATAAATATAATATAATAAAAATATAAACAAATAATAATAATATAAACATAATAAACATAATAAATAATATAATCATATAATATAAATTTATATACTTGCATCATAGTGACTTTCATTTCTTCTCCTTCTCCTTCTATTTCTCCCATTCCTTCCTTATACATTATTTCCATGATTTCTCGAGCATCTTCTTTAAATAAACTTCCTACGGCCATTCCCACAATTGTGATGCATTCTAACGCTTGGCCGCGGTACAAACGAATATCTGTAGGAGAAGATACCGCGCGATTGAATGGCGGGTTGATATATAATTGTTTCATAATTGTCATAGTATTCTTATAATAAGGAATAAAAGAGGTTGTCACACAACCAGCAATAGAAGATATCACACTAAAGATCTATATATATATATTGTTCATATTTTTCTATATTATTTAAAGATATATCATTTGAAAAGATAGATCAATTTTTAAAAATATAAAGTACAATAATAAAATATATATTAATATATATTTATATAATAAAAATAATAAAAATAATATACATATAATAAAAATAATAACATAATAAACATAATAAACATAATAATAAACATAATAATAAACATAAGAATAACTATAATACTTGTGTTTGGACCATGGGTGGTGAATTTGAAAGATTATTAATAAGTTGAGTGTTCATTTCAGAGAGAACGGGTTTCAATAATTCATCTTCACATTCATCTACGAAGTTACTTAGTGCCGCAGCTGTGATATATCGAATACGAGGAGGTTGAGAAGGATTAAGAAGAGAAAAGAGTTTAGAGAGAGTTTCTTGATTCACTTCTGTTTGTAAATAAGGTGAGAAATCAGTAGAGAGTTGACCCAAACAATATATAGAAGCGAATCGAACTCTAGGGTGAGGATCATCCAATAAACTAATGACATAATTACATATAGCAGCACGATCGGAAGTCTCTTCTGAAACAAACTCTGAAATCTATATATATATAAAGGAATTAGAAGATAAAATAGGCATAATAGAAAAGAATAAGAGAATAAAAATAATAGAAATATATAATGAATAAATATATAATCAATATATATATAATCAATATATATATAATCAATATATATATAATCAATATATATATAATCAATATATAATCAATATAATATTATAATCAATATATATATAATTAATATATATATACATCACTGATAGCATACATAGCTGCATATTTATATCTCCAATTATCATTTGATAAGAACTGTTCTATTAATGCATAGCAATGAGGAAGGAACTTTTTCCCGCGAATCTGTTGAGCAATTTGATCTAATGATGTTAAGGCGAATGAAAATAAGGAATTGGTGTCTTCTATTGGTTCATCTTCTCGTTTCTCCCAATCAGGTTCTTCTTCTATATCTACTAACATAGGGAAAATAACATCTAAAACGGGTTGAATAAAATAAGCAGGAGGGAATGAACGAATAACCGTGGGAGACGATTTACTTAAAAGAACTAATAATTCTAATGATAATTTTCGAATTTCCGGTGTGAGTAACGTATTTCCCGCGATTGATATCATAGCTGATATTATTGATTCTAACTATATATATGATTATTGTAAAAAAAATATAATAATATAATAATATAATAATATAATAAAATAAATAATAATAATATGATACTATATACATTTTGATTAAAGAAGGTGGGTACTTCATTGAGTATATCGATGAGTGTTTGAATGACTTGGATGGCAGCGTCATAATTACGATCGCAGAGGAAATCCGAGAGAGTCTTCAACATTAAGGGAATTACACTAAAGAAGTCATTGAGATCTATGGGTTGTAAATTGATAATTAAGGAAGAAAGAGCTTTAAATGTCTCTATTTGAACCATAGGGTAGTCTCTCTGTTGAATAAACAACATATATAACGTCTATATATATATATATATAGATAAATGAAAACATAGAGAATATAATTTGATATAAATATAGAAATCTCTATATACTTTAAGTCTATTGATATCATCTCTATATAGAATAGTAATAAAGGAAGCGATATCTCCTAATATTCGAAGGCTACACACACGTTTTGAAGGGTCAGGAGACTGGCATAAGGAAAATAAACAAGGAATCAATTCAGGCCACTATAGAGAAAGCATAATAGTGCAATATATATTATGGTTTCATATAATTGCTTAATTGATTATAATATATTTTATATATATAATATATTTTATATATTATAATATAATTGCTTAAGTGATTATAATATATTTTATATATATAATATAATTTATATATAATTTATATAATTTATATATTTTATATATATAATATAATTTATATATATACTTCTTGATCCGCTAATAAATAATTCCCTAATTCTGATATGATATCACATATTTTCTCTTTAATAACTTGTTGTCTTTCACCCTATATATAATATATATATATAATAACATCAGAATTCCATTATATTATTGTAAATAAAACTTCATACATCTAGAATAATCAGTAAATCTTTCTTTAGTGTCTGTTGTATATTTTCAGGCATATAATTCCACATAGGATCTTCGCCAAGAAACAGCTTTTGTCTCAATAAAACAGCAGCCATACTTCGTATAGCAGAATGAGTAGAAATCTTTAAAATCTATACATATATATAATTATAAAATTATATTTCATATTCTATTATTCATAATATAAAAGAAAAAACTCATTCATAAAAACAATATAAATGACAACATAAATACATTAACAAGACCAAGTATGAATTCCTCAGTGTGACTCTCAGATTCGACAAGAGCTCGCTCAGCCAAATTTCTTCTTTCGTTATCACCAGTGATCAAACCATTTAAAATAAGTTCTAAATCATTATTTTGGGTAATTGCTACAGTATCCATCGTTGTTTTCTATAATTTTTATAATAATGATCAAGAAAAAAAGCATACTGTTTATAAAGAAATGGGAATGAATGCGTGTTTTTTTGTTTAACAATATAGACTGATAATTCTTGATTTTTTAATACTTGACTTGTATTAATGATTTATTTTAAAAATGCAAGAATACAAGAGAAAGAACCTTTCAAAAAATAGACTAGTATTTCTTTTTTCTAACTTCTTTATTAAAACCATGGTTTTCTTGTAAACTCTAGTCTAAAAATATTTTGTCACACAAATAATTTCAATCCAACCAAATTCTATAGAAACTGTTCGATCTGGATTTTTTTTTAAAGACTAATAAAAAAGGAATTTGTTTTGTTTTATAAATGAAATATAGCATGATTTGTATGATTGGTTGAGACAATTCATGATTGAAACTCAATTGAATATATTCTAAACTCCGATTACAGAATCTACATGACATTGTTTCATAATTTTGAAAATATTTCATGTAATTTAGTCGCTAAATCTAAGTACATATCCATGATTTAGAATATTATTTTTAAAATTCTCATTTATGTAATACTAAAACAATAATCTGAATTAGTCACTTGAATCTTCATTTGTTTTTTATTATAATCATCTATTCTTATATCTTAACAATCATAGAATAGAATGTTGATAAATAATATATTATAAAAATATAAATACATAACAAAACACGACAATTGTTAAAACAAAGGAATTATAAAACCATAATATAATAAATAATGACTTGAAACTTACTCGCAGAATAAATAAATATATTTATATATATCATGTACATTTTATAATTATAAAAACGCATCAATTAAATTATTTACTAAAAACAAAGTAGATATATATTTATGACTATGACTATTACTATATATATATATAAAGAGTTGTTTAAACACTTGATGGACTAGCATCAGGAGTTGGTACAGGACGTGTGTTTGAAATAGTATGTAATTTCTTATTCATTTGAACAAACATAACTGTACCCACAAGAAGTGCAACACCTAATAGACTACCTAAAATACCTATAGTAATAGATTTCCAATCATAGGATGATTCATGAGTAACAGTTGATTCATCTAAAGATTGATCAGCTATGAATAAAGTAGAATATCTACTTGTAGAACCTGATAAGAATTGACCCATTTTTGTAAGCATAGGACTACCATTATTGAAGTCATCATTATCTACAGTCCATACCATACCTCCTTTTAAGCCCATATCTCGAATATATTCCAATTTATAAGTAATACTATCTAGATTTTCATATCCATACCATTGATCTTGATATTGAACATAAGGAGTCTTTGTATATTCATCAAATCCTTCAACACCACCTTTAGCAATAACATCCATCATTTCTAAATAATTAATAACACCATCTTGACCTGTATAAGGCATAGCAGAACTAGCTCCTTTAGCAGCAGATCCCATAGGTTGACCTGAAGCAGAAGAAGCTAATGTCCATCCACGACCATAAGTAGCCATACCTAAAACAATCATATCTCTTGGCATACCTAATTCAATCCAATAATGAGTAGCAAAATCAACAGTATAATAATAATCTAAAGTACCTTCAACAGTATCTTTAGGAGGATATAAAGCAGTTGGAGCACCAGTAACATCTTCCCATTGACCATGAAGATCATAAGTCATTAAATTAATAAAATCAATTTCAGGAACCATATTCGGAACATCATAAGCTACATCAATCTTATCTTTACCTGCACCTACAGCTACAGTAAGAAGAAGACGACTCTTACCTGTTCTACTAGCTTCAGCATCAAAAGCTTGACGCATTTCTCTTAATAAACTAATGAAATTAGCTTTATCTTGAGGTCTTCCTCCCATATCTTCTACACTAGGATACTCCCAATCTAAATCTATACCATCAAATTCATGAGTACGTAACCAAGAGATAGCAGAATTAATAAAAGCTGCACGATTCACAGGAGTCTCGACCATTGTAGTAAATATATGCTTAAATTGTTCATATAAATTAAAATTCCATCCACCAAAAGCCAGTAAAGTCTTACAATTAGGATTTGTTTGTCGTACTCTCTTATTAAAACGAGCATATAAACCATTAGCAGGATTCCAATCAACAATATCATTCCATTCAACAACTTCAACATTAAATGTTTTAGCATTAATATAAGCAAAACCATAAATCATATGAGTAAAGTATTTGGCATCTATTTGTTCAGGCATAAATTTACCTTTATCTGAACGATATTGAGCCCAGTTAGTAAAGTATCCTACAAAATATTTTGGACCTGAAGGTGCAGTAGTAGGTGCAGTAGTAGGTGCAGTAGTTGGTTTGGTTGTAGGTGCAGTAGTTGGCTTGGTTGTAGGAGCAGTAGTAGGAGCAGTAGTAGGTGCAGTAGTTGGCTTGGTTGTAGGAGCAGTAGTAGGAGCAGTTGTTGGAGCAACAGTTGGTTTGGTTGTAGGAGCAGTAGTAGGTTTGGTTGTAGGTGCAACAGTAGGTGCAGTAGTAGGTTTGGTTGTAGGTGCAGTAGTAGGTTTGGTTGTAGGTGCAGTTGTTGGTGTAGTAGTAGGTGCAACAGTAGGAGCAACAGTTGGTTCAACAGTAGGACATTCACCACAGTCTTGAGGACAGTTTGAGCATGATTCTCCTTCTTGGCAAATACCATCACCACAGAAATTAGGTAAATCTTGATCACAAGAAATATTCTTACATAGATCATCATTATCAGCAACTAGAGTTCCTTGATAACAAATAGAACCAGGAGCTGTAGAATATAATCCATATCGAATACCAAGAACGCATTGTTGGAAGGATCCACAACAATTATGAGGATAACATATAAATCCAATATCTGTAGGACCACATGTTCCTGATGGAGTAGGAGCAACAGTAGGTTTGGTTGTAGGAGCAACAGTAGGTGCAGTAGTAGGAGCAGTTGTTGGCTTAACAGTAGGTGCAGTAGTAGGTGCAGTTGTTGGCTTAACAGTAGGTGCAGTAGTAGGAGCAGTTGTTGGCTTAACAGTAGGTGCAGTAGTAGGAGCAGTTGTTGGCTTAACAGTAGGTGCAGTAGTAGGTGCAGTTGTTGGCTTAACAGTAGGTGCAGTTGTTGGTTGAGTAGTAGGTGCAACAGTAGGAGCAGTAGTTGGTTTAGTAGTAGGTGCAGTAGTAGGACATTCACCACAATCTTCAGGACAAGATGAGCATGATTCATAGATAGCACAAACACCATCACCACATGTCTTTTGAGAGGATGGACATTGGACATTAGCACATCGAGAATCACTAGCTAATACTTGTGCACCATCATAACATAATGTTCCAGGAGCTACACCTTGAACAGGGAATAAGAATCCATTACTACATGTATAATACTTATCACAACAATTATCTGGATAACAATATATTCCACTAGGTTTGTTAGAACAAGAAGGAGTAATTTCAATATCAGAATCACATTTACAATCATTAGGACAATTTGAACATGTTTCACCAACTTCACATATACCATTACCACATACAGATGGAGCAGTAGTAGGAGCAGTAGTAGGAGCAACAGTTGGTGTAGTAGTTGGCTTTGTTGTAGGAGCAGCTGTAGGAGTAGTAGTTGGCTTAGTAGTAGGAGCAGTTGTAGGAGTAGTAGTTGGCTTTGTTGTAGGAGTAGTTGTAGGAGTAGTAGTTGGCTTTGTTGTAGGAGTAGTTGTAGGAGCAGTAGTTGGCTTAGTAGTAGGAGTAGTAGTAGGCTCATAATCAAGAGTATTAGCTAAAGATCCATAGGGAGCAAGATAAGGTGTATATGCATTATTAGGTTTAGTTTCCCAACTATGAGGTTCATCAGCTATTTGATTATTAAATGACCAACGTACAATGGATCTATAAATATTAAAATATATATATAATGAAAATAGTAACAAAAAATATATATATATATAAACATACTCCATAGTAGGTCCATAGAATGTTTCTTTTTCAGGTAAATATGCACGAATAGAAGCAAGCATAAGTCTCCAATCATATCGGAAGGAAATACCTGTAGCAGATGGATTCTTTGATTTTCTATGTGTAAGAATTTTATTATAAACAAGAGATGCTTGAGATTGAATAAGTGTCCAATCAATCTTCCCATGAATATGTTCAACTTCTTCATAAGGATATGATTCTTTCAGTTTATTAATAAACCAAAGTGTGTTCGTCCAAGAAATAGAGAAATCATAAAGATTAGTAGCTTTACTACAGGATAAACAAGCGTTATTAATATCTGTACTATGACCACCATATCCATCTAATTTACAGTCAGAAATAGGATTCTTATCAGCGGTACAACCCTCTACATTCATATTTCCAAATAAACCACGGTTATAAGTATACATAGCTGCAGCGAATTCCATAGCATCTTCAGCATCTTCATCTCCTTGACGAAGATCCCATGCAGGACGCATTCCCTATATATATAGATATGTATATTTATAAAATGAAAAATAATAAATAATAATACATATTAAGAGAATAATATATATATATATAACAAAGTTACATGTAAAAATATATAAATCATAAATATAATATAAATATAATATAAATATAATATAAATATAATATAAATATAATATAAATATAATATAAATATAATATAAATATAATTATATGTAATATAAATATAATATAAATATAATATAAATATAATTATATGTAATATAAATATAATATAAATATAATATAAATATAATATAAATATAATCATATGTAATATAAATATAATCATATGTAATATAAATATAATAAAAAATATAATATAAATAAAATAAACATAATATATACTTGTTTAGGAAGACGCATAATAACATTATGTCTGAAATGAAGGTCAAGAGAAGATAATACAATAGCTAAATATAAATCACCAGTGACAGAGTCATGATATTCACGGAACTTATTATAATTAATTAAAAATTCATTATCTGAAATAAATCTATATATTATAAAAATTAGAATATATATACATATATCAACATAAAGAACAACTTACGAAGGTTTTCTTTCAGAAATAGGAATAGAAGAATTTCCAGTAAAGAAACGATGAGGAATGACAGAAACATCAGTAGACATAGCAGGAGTTTCGACTTGGAAAGGACCATCCTTATTATTATCGACAAATAAACCATCATTTCGTAATGTATTTAAGAATTCATCATCACCATCAACAATAAAATAACTATTATCTTTTTCTTTATAAAGAGCAGTAGCAAAGGTTTCTTTAGCAGCTAAACCCATCATAGCATTTGGATTAATACCATATTGATCTTGACCATAAGCGAGGAACATACCAAAATATTTATCAGGAAGACGAATAATAACGGGAGTATTACTGACTGTAATGACATTATCAGGTCTACCAATGAACATTTGAGTATATTGATTTCTAAAATCAGAATGGAAACCACAAACATCTTTAGTAGTTGGTTTGTATACAGAAGAATCATCATATCCAGGAGAATTCATAATAGTAGTCACTTGATCAAGTAATTGATCACGAGATAAAGTCAATGCATAACTATAGGATATATATTGATAGAAAATGAATACAAAAATTATATTTTAATCATTTTTTAATAAAAAAAATATAAATATAAATGTGAAAAATAATTCGAAACAAAAAGAGTAAAATTTCTAACTAAAAAAATTAAACAAATTAAAAAATATATTTACGGTCCATGTTGAGTATGGTTAAAAACATAATTTGTTGTAGCATCGCCACCAGATCCATTAGTATTATCATCAGTACTTGTATCTCCACCAGGTACACCCCAAGGCCATTCAGGATCTTCAGTAGGACAATTTGTTGTTGAAGGACATTCCCAACTATGAACAATAGTGCCAGCTTTACATTTAGTACCAGAAGGAAGTTCCTATAAAAGATATTTAATAGATCAGAAGTTCAATGATAGATAATATGATGAATATGAAGTGAAATATACTTGAGGTTTATGTAAATATCCATTCTCACATTGAACAAATTTTGAACAACAATCGATAGGATAACAAATAACTCCAGAAAAGCCAGATTTACATTGATCTCTGTTGTCTGTGCTTTCTGCATAAACAAAGGTAAGGAACAATAGAACGATTTCAATAATATTAACTTTCATATTTGTAATAACAAAACAAATAAAATATGTCAAGAAATAAGAAAAACAAAATGAACCAAATATCTTTGTCCCCTATAATGATACACTATTTCGAAGTTATTTCATTGGATACTATTTGTTTCGATTTTCGAAATATAAATGTTCGTATTGGTTTTTTATAGGACCTCCATAAGTTTTCGAAAGATATACATAATGTTAGTTACGATTTGATGAAATATCGAATCAACAGAAGACGATTTTCTTTTTCCGGATGAATTGAAACGAATGTATACAGTAGAAAGATATCTATGGTTTCATAGGATAAAATACTACTGACGATGAACTGTGTCATAATTAAATGTAAATATTGATCGAAAATAAGTTGTTGATGTCGGTGATTCAGCGATGGATGGCGTGTTCTTGAAGGACATATTTGACGAAGATAAAATTATGTATATCAGTTTCGGATATGATGACATACATAATTATTTGCGATTTATTGAAGAATATTCTTTAAAAAAATGGTTCTTTTTTAATTTTTTGTTTTTTTCTGTAATCTCAAATACTATAAGGATAAGAATATATATAGAGTTGACATTTATAAGTTGATTAAATATATGATAAATTTGAAAAAAACTGGACTACTTTAAAAATATATGTGAAGAATACATAGAAAACTAATGCATGAATAGAAATATATTAAAAATTAGATCATTATATTTAAAAATATATATAGATCTATATATTTAAGATAAACATTTTGGACAATTAAAAAGAGATTCATGAATAAACGTATCACATGTAGAACAAAAATAATTCTTACATTTTGGACATTGATATTTAGGTGTTGAAGCATCAAGTAAACTAAAACAACTTGTACATTTTATAGTGGCTTCTGTTTTTAGTTTAATAAAATTAGGTACAGGGAATAGATAATGATAAGATCTTGTTAAATAGGTACTATCTACCTATAGAGTAATAATAATAAATATAATATTTCTAATATAATATAATATATATATAATATAGATATAATTATATACAAGTAGTAATTGACAGATAGGGCAGGAACAAGGAATAGAACACACTTGAGAAGCACAATTTGGGCATTTATATAGTTTATTATGATGGGTCAAATGACAATCACATAAATCTGAATTTGATTTTTTAATATTTGGAAATCCCATCAGTACAATTTCTTCAGGGGGATCCATGGCGGGAAGTGACGCGGGAGGAAAACTGTACGAAGAAAGTATATTCTGTAAGTGGATCTTATTTATAGGAACATCAAACGATCCTCCTGTACTCTATATAATAATAATACTAATAATAATAATAATAATAATAATAATAATAATAATAATAATAATAATAATAATAATAATAATAATAATAATAATAATAATAATAATAATAATAATAATAATAATAATAATAATAATAATAATAATAATAATAATAATAATAATAATAATAATAATAATAATAATAATAATAATAATAATAATAATAATAATAATAATAATAATAATAATAATAATAATAATATATATATATATTATATAAAAACATATAACAACTTTTATATATATATACATGTGATAGTTCTTTATATAAATGAACTTCTCCACCTAACGAAATAACAGAACACATAATCTTCTATATATATAATAATAAATATAATATATAGAATAATATCATATATAAATGTAACATAAAAATACTTCTTGTTTAAGTTTATTAATAGTTGTATATATATCTCCAGGATCAGAAGTCGATAAACTATTAATAAAACATAATATTTCTTTCTTTATATATTTAGGAATAGTTGACATCGACACATAAGCTAATTCCAAACAGGACTGTAAACTCTGTTGACCACTTGCTTCTAAAGACTATATATATATATATATCTTGAGTGCTAATAATAAATAAAATTATATATATGTCACAATAATTAAAAAATAAGTAATTCTATAAATTATTAATATAAATAAAATAATATAATTAAAAGAAATAATAATATAAATTACACAACAAACAATAAATTATTATAATACTTTCATTATATAAACATACTTGAATAGCATCTATATGAACTTTAGGAGAATAACTGAGTGGAGATAACTCAAATGTCTTTTTATCTTTTGTACAAATAATAGAAACCATAGATAATGGATTCTGATCAAAGAAAGTTCGTAAAAAATGAGGTAAAACTGATTGAATAAGTCCAAGACGAGAGGGTAATTGATCTGTTTCTAATGCATCTTTTGATAAATCAATAGAAATCACCAAATATCGTAATATAGATCGCTTCACAGGTATATCTATTCTCTTTTTTTGCCTCCATTCTGTTGATTCACTTTCTGTTGTTACAATCTTTCCTTTATCATCTTCGTTGATTCTTTCCCAACTTCTTTCATATTCTTTTTCCCATGAAAATTCAGGATCCTCTATAAAGTATTATAAAACATTTAAGGTTGAACACAATATACCATATTTCTCATCTATTATTTCAGTTTTATCAGGTTCGATCTCCATTTGAAATTGTTTAATATTTCATATAAAAAGTAATAATTTATGAAAAAATCTTTTTATTCCCTAGAATTCCCTTTGATATTCGTGAATCTATTAAAATAATTAAAAAGCAGAGTTTTGCACTCATCTGTGTTTATAAAATATTTAAATTCTTTTTCTATACATATCATATTGTGTTTTGTTGTGAAATAAATATAAACAATTTAAACATGACCCAAAATCACTTATTTTCTATTAAAAAAAATCTCAAAAAAAAACTGCTTTGTTTCTCATGATCAATCTCAACATTCTTTATTATTCATAATAAAAATATAATCATCTATGCTTCATTTATACTCATAGAATGCATAGAATTCTTTGCATGAATAATCATGAGAGTATCTGAATGGAAATTCTATTGTTTTCCCTCTGATTATGGAAATAATCACAAAAATCATCAGCATATTATTTTTAAATTTGTAGTATTATTTTACACGCGTGTAATTTAAATAGGTATATACATATATATATGCTCATACTACAAATACATAAGAACTCTATGAATATGGTTTTTTAAATATTCATTTATTGATCTTTTTAAATTTATAGTTCAAAATGTCAGATAGTACTGAAAAATCAGTAAATACGAATACTTCAAGTTCCTATGAACAACTTCGTTCTCAATTTAGAGATCAATTCTTAGAAAGAATGAAGAATGGTACTTCTAAGGAACAACTTATTGCTGAATCATGGATTGCTTTAGAGGACTGCTTTATGAATGACATTAAGAAGGAATCAGATAAATATAAATCTGCAGAATCACAAATATCTGAACTTGAATCTAAACTTGAAGAAAATACTCAATCTCTAAATGTAATGAAGGATACATGTGAACAAAAGGAAAATGAAAATAAAGAATTATCGAATCAAATTCAAACATTAAAAACTGAATTATCTGAAAAAGAATCAAGTATAAAAGCTTCTATGGATTCTATTTCTGAATATAAAAAACAAATAGAAAATTCTAATCTTAAATTGGAAGAAAATGAAAATCTAATAAAAGAAAAGGATTCTCTTTTAAAGGAAAAAGATTCTCTTTTAAAAGAGAAAGAAAGTATTATTATGGAAAAAGATTCTCTTTTAAAAGAAAAAGAAAGTATTATTATGGAAAAAGATTCTCTTTTAAGAGAGAAAGAAGATGCATTATTATTATTAAAAAAGTCAAAAGAAGAATTAGAAAAGATATATGAAGAATGTAAGTTGTCTATAATGGCTAAGGAGAATGAAATCAGTACAATTCAGACTAATCTTAAAATGAAAGATGATCAATTAAAAGAGAACCATGATACTCTACAACATCAATCTTCTCTTCTTTCTGAATGCCAATCTTCTATAACTGAACTTGAGAATAAGAATAAAGAGAATGAAAATTCTATTCAAACCCTTCAAGAAAAGAATCAGCAAATATATGATGAAAAGAATCATTTAAATACTATTTTAAGAGAGAGCTATTCTTTATTATATCCTGCTAATACAGATAAGGACACTATTGATATTAAGGAGATTCAAGAAAAGATTCAAACATTCTCTTCTTCTTTCAAAGAGATGGAGACTTCTCTTATAAATACACGAGAAGAAGTTACTACTCTTCAAGAAACTGTTTCTACTTTAGAAGCCACAAAACAACATTTATTAGAAGAACAACATAAGTGTTTCCCTATTCC
The DNA here is from genome assembly GCA_039096225.1 of Blastocystis sp. Blastoise. NCBI lineage: Eukaryota > Bigyra > Opalinata > Blastocystidae > Blastocystis > Blastocystis sp. Blastoise. Next base: position 65,502 of record JBBPEB010000003.1, read on the forward strand.
TTCAAAATATGATATTGATAATGGTAAGTCAAATTATTATTATATTTTATGTATTATTATTATTATTGTTATTATTATTTTTGATTTATTATTTTCTTCATGATTCTTATATTTTCTTCATTATTATTATATATTCTTTTTATTTTATTATATTATGATATTTATTTTATTATATTATGATATTTATTTTATTATATATGATTTATTTTATTATATATGATATTTATTTTATTATATTATATATATTCTTATTACATTCTTTTTTCTTATATATTTTTCTTATGATTATATTATATATATTCTTATTCTATTCATTATGATTATCTATAGGTATTCGTGTAGTTCGATGGGTTCCCGATGATATGACCGACACCTGTGAAGATTGTAATGCTAACTTTAGTACATTCAACAGAAAACATGTATAGCGTTTATTATAAACATTATTTTTATTGTCTATATTATAATATAATATAATATAATATAATATAATATAATATAATATAATATAATATAATATAATATAATATAATATAATATAATATAATATAATATAATATAATATAATATAATATAATATAATATAATATAATATAATATAATATAATATAATATAATATAATATAATATAATATAATATAATATAATATAATATAATATAATATAATATAATATAATATAATATAATATAATATAATATAATATAATATAATATAATATAATATAATATAATATAATATAATATAATATAATATAATATAATATAATATAATATAATATAATATAATATAATATAATATAATATAATATAATATAATATAATATAATATAATATAATATAATAAAATATAATATAATATAATCTATATATAGCATTGTAGAGCTTGTGGTCGTTTAGTATGTAGTAAATGTTGTCGTCAAGTGACAAAGAACGATAAATCTGTTTGGATGTGCACAAAGTGTCAATCTACTTCTTCTACTTCTCTTCCTAGTCAATAAAGAATCATCAATCTAGTTAAGAAAAATAAATTATGATATATCTATTATATAGATTCATTTATTATATATTTGTTTTTTCTATATTATTATATATATCTTATTTCTTGCTTTCTTAAGAATAAATATTCTTCTATATATGTATATAATTTATTATATATTGTTTTTTTAGAATTCTATATTGATTATCAATTTCTATTTCTTAATTTGACATTTTTTTTTATTCATAGAATGTATTATTTATTTTCATAAATATATATTTTTTATTTTTTATTAACTAATCAAGAAACTAAACTAAACTATACTATTTAAAACTATGTATAGTATCATATATATATACAAATAAAGGACTAAACTGAAAAAAAAAGACTAATCCAAAAAAAAAACAACAAAATATAAGGAAATTAACACATAAAGACCTAGGGTATTTACTTTATTTAGACTCACATAATTCATTTATTAGGACTTTAGGAATACATAAAGAGTACAATAAAAAGGAAAACAAATAATAAAAAAAATCAAATGAATTATAAGAAATCGCAATATTTTATGGATAAATATATGTATATATTCATACTGAATAAATACTATATATAAAGATAGGAGGATAGGAACAGTAACAAAAAAAAAGTCACTTTAAAAAAGTGAAAAGAATACCGTTCCTTAGAATCACATTATGGGATACAAAAATAGATTCGATTCAATTCTAATAGATGACACACAATATAATAAAATAATAGAGAATAGATTACATATATAATAACAAATATAAATTTATATAAATAAAAAGTAATATAAATAAAAAAAAAGAATTATATAAATAAAAAGATATATAAATAAAAAAATAGAATTATAAAAATAAAAAGATATATAAATAAAAAAAAAGAATTATATAAATAAAAAGATATATAAATAAAAAAATAGAATTATAAAAATAAAAAGATATATATAGAGAATAGAAAATCTATATAAATAAATATAAATAAATGTAAAAATACGATATATAAATAAATAATGAAAACAGTAATATATACATAAAAAAAAAATAAATATTAAATAAAAACAATTATTGACAACAGACTATTTCTAAATAAAAAGTGTTATATATATATAATATTCATTGACGACACCATTGTTTGAAATCTTTTGGTTCCATTTGATGTATATATAAATAATCTGTTTGTGTAATATCATTAAGCCAGTTTCTAAAAGTGTTAGCATACCCCACATCCATACTTCGTTTAGCCACATAAACATTAGATAATAAAGAGAGATAACTTAAGAGTACGTCATCGGTATGTACTAAGCAATCTAAATAAGGGAATACATGCACATGCTTATTTATAGTAGAATTCGATAGTACCATCATCGGTCCATCAACAAATGGAAAACTATATGGTATACTATAATAAGGAGTAGAATGCTTCCCAATTTGAATGACATCTGGAGAACAATCATAAAAATGGCCTACATATAAATCATCAGTAATCACACGATCTAAATATCTAAATAATACTTTTAAATTAAAGCAAGAATCATCATCTGTTATAGCTACAAACTTTGTAGTTGTATTAGAATATATATATAGATCTTCAATCATCATAACTTTCAATGTATTATTCCCATAAGTATCCAATATATTCATACCTATAATATCTTTATTGACTCTTTGTTCTTCAAGAATTGCTTTCTCTACAGAAAGATCATTATTTCTACCTATTAAAAAATATATTTTAAAAGGATGTTTTCTATTGTAAGAAGCATTTTTATACGAATAACGAACCATATCTCGTTTCGCTTTATTATGTATACCTGATTTCGCAAAGAATACTATAAAATAAGGATCAAATAAATCTTTTAATTGATCATAGAAAGGAAACGTATAGAATGAAAACCGTGTTCCTACAGGAAAGAAATAGACCGTAGGTCTATAGGTAGGATAAAACATATTTAGGGAAGGAGGAAGAGCAGTAGGGATCTGATAATGATATTTAATAACAGTTCGATTATGAAAGTATTGTATAGGATTATAAGGATGATAATATTCTTCGAAACGATCGACGGGGCTCTTCGTTAAATGAAAAACAGATATCTGACCATATAGTATATTATTCTCTACAAAAAATGTAGGTAATTGTTTTTGAATATCTAATTGAATCGATTTACTCATTTTAATATTATCCCTCTTCTGAGCATGAACCAATCTCTGACGCTTTTCATAATCATTTAAATATTCCTTACGTAACAACGTGTAATTCTGAACATACTTTGGAATTGGACTCAATAACTTTGACATAAATACATGATGCATAAGTCTACCCTTCTGCTCTTTTGATAATTTAAAATTATTTAATTCTTCTTGATAATCTCGAATAGGAATCGAATCTTCAAAATCACTCTCATTTAGATGATTCCATATATCTAGAGTATTCACATAAGGAAATAACTTTGCCAATAAATCTGAATATGGACGATTTGATGTATTAATAAGTGACTTATTCAAATTATTACGAACACCAAGTTGTATTGAAGACGTATTTTTTGGTGTCCACAAATCAGGTATCTGGAATAACTGTACATTAGCGGTTCTATTTGATTTCTGACTTGATAAAACACTTGGATTAAATGGTGACGTCATTTCCATTAACTTTGTTTCAAAGTCCTCTATATCAATGTAAAATGAACTCATAAATATCTTTCACTAATATATAAACATACTAATCACGTCTGAATTAATTTCAAAGGCAACACTTGAATTGCCTAAAACAAACAATCGTGGAAAAACTATTTCTTTCTCATAAAACTTTAGATAAACTGATAGAGAGCAAATAAATATAATTATAATCAAAACGATTGAATTATAAAGTAGATGCATGTTGATAAAAAGGATGAATGAATGCTAAGATTGAAACAAATAATTTTTTTCAGCTATTTTCAGATTTTTTCTTACCTTGATAATTCATTATATCATATATAAAATTCATAATCAAAAGGATACTTAAGTATAGTTCTTGATTGGGTTTCGATATTTATTATTATTTTGATATTTGGTCCATGATTATGAAGAAAATATTTTGAGTATTGTTATTTTATCTGCATTAATTCAATGAAAATCATTTATTTTGGAATGTATTAAAATATCTATATTAGATAAATGATTCAATTATGTTTATGATTTGGATTCACATTTAAATTTAAAAGATACATTTAAAAATTGCCTAACATATATTTATAAATTATTGTGTCATTTTCGTTAAATCAAATTATATGTATTATTTTTTTGTTGTATAAAGAATCCTTCAATTGCAAAGAATGGATTGTTTCAAAAAATATTATAGAACACAATCTCATTCTCCAAGATGATTGGCTTATTTTAGAAACTGACCAATCTTTGCATTCTTTTTAAATGACTATTGGTTCCCTTACTAAAGAAATAAACACAAGTTGAAATTGATAAATCATCGTAAATAGGTGTAATTCATAATAGCTATAGTGGAAGATATTTCTGGTATAGTAACCATAGTAAAATAGGATAATAGGCAGGTAGCTTAATAACCTGAACAATGGTTAATGTGATTTATCCTGAAAACATTTATTCTAAATAGATTCTTACTAATAAGTGAGAGAATGCTGTGTATTTTTATTTTTCTCATTATTCGTTTTTAATTCATTTTTTATAAACTACTTTTATTACTGAAATATGAATAAAAAAATAATGTTGTTAATTCTAACACTATAAACAATTTTTGTTTTTTTGACCCTATTTCCCGTAAGAGAAACAACAAAATGACTGGAGTTTTTTAGTCAAAAAAGTGTTGGCCTAAACCCGAGAGCAAAAGCTCCGCCAACTTGTCGAGTTTCTCTCTTTTTGACAAGAATAACTTAAAAATAACTCTAAAAAATATATTGTTTATTTATATAATCATAGACATTCTAAATATTGACTATTTTACAGTGTTTTATGATTTAAAATGACTGTTTAAAACCAAAAAGACTTTAATTTTTTCTCTGAAGTCTATAATTCAGGAATGGATTACATGAGTGAGAAGTTTTTAAAATTTGTGTATTCTCTGAGTGATATATTATCATTTCAATTATTCTCGTCAAGTCCTTTTACAATAAAAACCATTATACAGCCTAAACCAAAACACACCTAAAAATTTCTTCTTTTTTATTTCCCAAGGAAAAAACAATAAAATGACTTGACTTTTTTATTCATAATTTTTTAGCCTAAAGACGACAACATTTCTTTCAGCCAACTACCCTAGAAAGTCAAAACAATTAAAAATTCAAAAAAGAAAAGTAAAACGGAAGCTCTTGTTTTTGTTTATTGATTATCGTCAATAAACCTGTTTTTAAAAATATGACTTTAGAATATCATTCAGGACGTGATTTATAGTTCAGGGTATCGTTTTAAGGTTTAAAATAGCTTTTTTGAGAGAATTCATAATTATGTCCTAAACCAAGAGGAGTTGTGCGTTTTTATCATCTCTGTTGTTAGACATACTTATACACAACATACTCAGCTTACAAAATTGTTTTTCTTGCTTGTTGTGATTTTCACTCATTTTTGAATATTTGATTTTTAGTCTCAAAAGTGGTATAAAGTGTCTATACATGCCTGTAAGAATCGATTTTAATACTATAAAGTCAAAAATATTAAAGAAAAGTGACAGTGAAAAAAAGGAGGGAAAAAATATTTTTTTGAGTTTCTAGATATTCCCGCAAAAATGATTTTTCTTTTAAGACCTGAATACACCCATACGCTATTGAGCCTATTGACTTAGAAAATATTTCATTTGTTACATATTTTTTTTATTTTTATTCTATTTTTATTTGCCTTTATTTTTAAAAATAGAAGCTCATTTTAACTTCAGACTGTTCCCTTGTATGTATATTGCTATTTTTTATTCTTTATCCATATTAACATTCTCCCATTCTCTAGCATGTATAGGTTCCTGCTCGTCCGTGGTTATAAGAGTCCTCTTCAGTCCACGTCAACAACGTCTATGATGTCAAACTACTTTCAAAGTATATATGTATTTATTTATTTTTATAATTATCTCTTATCTTTTTATTTTTTATATTGCTGTAATATTATATGATAAAATACTTATCGTATATTCATTCTATCTATTATTAACTTTCTTTTTTTTTTCTTGAATTAGAATTCTAATTCATTTTATTATTTATTTTCATTATTTTTATATTTTTATTTATTATTATTTATTTATTTAGGTTGTTTTCTACTGTTTCTGTTGGTTATCTTTCCCTATGACTCAACATCACCAAATTCATTTTTTTCTATTAGGTATGTTTATTTATTTATTTATTTATTTATTTATTATCTAGTTCTTCTTTATTTCTTCTTCTTACACAAAATGATTCCTTCTTCTCTCTTCTTCATTTTCTTCCTTCTACACTTTTATCTCCTTATTTCTTCATCTTCTTTCTTTATTACTTCTTCCTATGCCTTGTCTCCAGCCTATATCCTTGTCTCTCCCTTTGATTCATTATCTTCCTCAGATCTTCATTTTTCTTTTATTTTTTCTTCTATCTAAATTCCTTTATTTTTTCTTTTTTTTAATTATACCTCTCTCTTATCTTCGCTTCCCTTTTATATCACTCTTTCATTACTCTTTCTTAATCACTATTCTATTTACATTGTATTTCGTTATGTCTTTTTCTTTTATCCTGTTATCCTCTTCTCCTTATTCTATACTTCTTTTTCCTCGACATGTATTAGTGTATACCCTCCTTTTCTTCCTCTTCCTCTTCTTCTTCTTCTTCTCCATATAATTCTTTGCTTTTTTCAGATCTTCATCTTCTTATTTATATTTATATCACTATTTATTATATATATAGTTCTCTTCTATTATTTGCCTTCCTCCTCTTCCTTCTTTCTATTCTTCTCATACTTCTTCTCTCCTCCTTCTGATTCCCTTTTTTTTACTGCCCTATTTTCCTTCTTTATCTTCCTTCTCTCCTCTTTCTGTATAATTCTATCTCAATCTTCCTTCTCTCCCTCTCTATTCTCGTATCCATCTTTATCCTTATTCTTTTTCCATTTATTTCTCTCTGTCCCTGTCTATTTTATCTTATATGTCTCTTTCTACCTTCTTGTTTCCTTTTATATTTCCTTCTATGTCTCCTTTTCCACTTTATATCTACTTTTTCTTCTCTCTCTCCTTCTCTCTATTATTATATATTCTTATGTTCTAGTTATCTATTTTCTATTTTTATTTCTATCCTTTCATTCTCTATATTGTTATATCTACTTCTATTTTGTCTCTTTTCTTCTATCTTAATCTTCTATTTAATCCTTTTATTTCTTTCTATATATCTATATCTTCTTGTCTCTAACTTCTTTCTTAATCTCTTTTATATCCTTCTATTTCTCCTTCTATCTCTCCTTCTTTCTCCTTTTCTATTTTCTTCTAACCATCTTTTTTCCTATTTTTCTCTTTCTATCCCTATTATCTCATTCTCTATCTTCTTCTATATTCTTCTTCTTTCATCTTCTCTCCTTCTTCCTTCATCTTTCAATTTCCTTCTCTATCTTCCTTTTATCTCAGCTACTCCTTCTGTCTCAATCTTCAGTCTTTCCTTTTCTTTCTCTTTCAACATCATTCTATCTCTCTGTATTCCTATATTTCTCTTCATATTTCTCTATCCTTATCTATCTCATTCTACCTCATTTATGTGTCTCAATCTCATTCTCTATTTCCTTCTATTTTCTCTTATCTACTTATATCTTCGTATATTTCCTTATATCTACGTATATCTACTTCTCTATCTTATTATATCTCCTTCTAACTTAATTTACTTCCTCTTCTTCTTTTTCTCCTTCTATCTCCTCTTCTATCTCCTCTTTATTCTCCATCATCTTCTATCTACTTCTCTATCTCCGTCTACATCCTTCCATCTTACTACATCTCAATCCGCTTTCTCTCCTTGTATATCCTTTTATATCCTTTTATCTCTCTTTCTCTCTTATCCTATTTATTTTTCTTATTTCTATCCATTTCTATCTACTTTATCTTCTCTATCTCATTCTATTGTATCTATATCATTCTCTTATCTTTCTATCTCCTTCTATTTTTAATCTTTTCTATCTACTTCTCCTTCTCTATTTCCTTCTATTCACTTCTATATACATCTCATTCTTCAAATCATTCTATATTCTTCCCTTCTTCCTTTTAACTCTTGCTATTTGTTTTTATTTTAATCTACTTCTCCTTCTCTCAACTTTTATCTACTTCTCCTTCTCTGTTTGATTCTATCTCCTCTCTATCCATATTTTCCTTTTTATTAATATTTATCTCCTTCTCTATATCTTTCGGTATTCTTCTATCTCTATCTATCTATCTATCTATCTATCTATCTATCTATCTATCTATCTATCTATCTATCTATCTATCTATCTATCTATCTATCTATCTATCTATCTATCTATCTATCTATCTATTTATTTATTTATTTATCTCAATCCCCTCTCCCCTTCTATATATTTTATTACCTTCTATGTCTCTACCCTATTTCCCGTTTTCTTTCTGTCTCTTTCTTCTCTCATATACTATTGTTCTATCTTTTCTTTTTTTATTCTTCTTTTTTTTCTTCTTTGTTTTTTCTATTATACTTCTTTATCTTGCTTTGTCTCTCCTTCTCTCTATGTCATTCAAATTATAATTCTCTCTATCATTCCCTATCGTTTTCTTTGTATGTATTTTTCTTTCTAATTTTTTTCTATATAAATTTATCTTTCTTGATATTCACTTCCTGCTCCTTTTTTCTCCCTTCTTCGTCTCATCTTCTTTTCTTCGTCTTCCAATTCTATCTGTTTTCCTCCTCCTTCTCTATCCTTCTCAATTCCTCTCTACCTATCTTTATATTCTTTCTTTTTTATACACCTTCCCTACTCCTCTATTTCTCTTTTTATCTTTATTCTTGTATCTATTTTTATCTTATTCTCTATTTCATTTGATTTCTTTTGTATATCTCTCATTCTATATAGAATTCTATCTCTTTCTATCTAATTTCTTCTTTATGTCTCTCTTTTCTTCTTTCTTTCTATTCATCTATTAGTGTATCTATCTATTTTTATCTTTGTATTTTTTTTTCTCTCTATCTATCTATCTATCTATCTATCTCTTTTATTTCTTTATATCTTTCTGTTTCTCTATATATGTTTCTTGTTTATTCTTCTTTTCTTTTTCTTTCTCTTCTTCTTCATTTTCTTGTATATCTTCTTCCTATTCTTTATCTTACTTTTCTTTCTTTTTTTCACCTCCTTCCTTGTCTCTTCTTCACATTCATCCTCTTGTTCTCTTATTAATCTATTTATTCTTTCTTATCATTATTCTATTTATTCTTCATCTTCTTGTTGTCATTATTCATTTCCTTCTTCTTATTCTTCTTCCTTATCTTCTTATTCTTCTTCCTATTCTTCTTCTTCTTCCTCATCTTCTTCCTATTCTTCTTTTCTTCTTCTTCCTTATCTTCTTCTTATTCTTCCTTATCTTCCTTATCTTCTTATTCTTCTTCTTCTTCCTTATCTTCTTATTCTTCTTCCTATTCTTCTTCTTCTTCCTTATCTTCTTCCTATTCTTCTTTTCTTCTTCTTCCTTATCTTCTTCTTATTCTTCCTTATCTTCTTCTTCTTCCTTATCTTCTTCTTATTCTTCCTTATCTTCCTTATCTTCTTCCTTATCTTCTTCTTATTCTTCCTTATCTTCCTTATCTTCTTCCTTATCTTCCTTATCTTCTTATTCTTTATCCTCTAATCCTCTTCTCTTCTGCATTCCTTATTATTATAGATCTCTATATATCTATCTTTGTCATTTATTATAAATTATTTTTCATTTTTTTTATTAATCTCAATAATTAAAGACCCTATCTCATTTACTTTATATTTCTTTCTCTTTTATTCTTTTTTACTTGTTTTCCATATTTCTAGCATCCTTTTTCACTTATACATATATAAATATATCCTTACACATCATACTGACTCATTATTCCTACTATTTTACTTTCATTTTTTTTTTATTCTATATTATCCTTAAGCTTATATTGGTAAGTATCTATCAGTTGATGATAGAAAACAGGTTCAATTCCTGTCTTAAGGTCAATTACATAACTAATTCTTTATATATAGGTATCAATAATTATATAATATTAATTTTTTCAAAAATTATCTATTCAAAGAGATGAAGATAAATTAGATCAATTACTATTTTTTCTTTACATACGTATTTATTTCATTATTGAATGCATTGATAATATATAGATCAATCAAAAATAGCATTCAAAATAATCTTTTTAACAAAAAGAGACACAATAACAGTCAATTACTTCTTAAGTGTATTATAAAACAAAATAATCTTCTCAAAAGATTATTCAAGTCGTTTTATAATGAGTATATGTGAAAAATTAGTTTAGTTCAAAATAATAATTCTCATTTTCAAAATTTGATTATCAAATTATTCTGCGTAATTTTTTTCTCGTATAATCACTATACCCTTTTACACTAGAAAATAATCATTTAAATTCATTTTTAACTTGATAAATAATAAATTAAGAATTTATTCTTGTTAGAAAACAAAATTCTTAGAAAATAATGCTAGGATCATACAAATAATCAATACAAATATTCAATCATACACCTTTAATGTGATTTAAGACAAGTCATAAAAATGGAGATTGTCAATATTTTATATTTTTTAACTAATTGATATCTTAATAACTTTTAAACTTCATTTAAACACTAAATATGTAATATAATATGTTTTTGTCATTTTCGAAATTAGAATATGTATTTCAAATAATTTTAGTTTTACTAAAAATCACTTAAAATGAATACACAGAGTTTGTAGACAATAAATAAATTATGAATAAAACTATATATCGATATAAGACTTTTTTTGACAAAAAAGTGATTTTTGCATTTGTTTTATAATAAACTATCAACACGACTCCGACTATTCAACTAAAAATATATAAAATATGATTTTTGTTTGTTTATACGTATATTTGATAATAGTAAGTCCTTGAATACTAGAAAAAGTTCTTGCTGAGTAATTATAAAATACTATTTTGATTTGTTTTTGATATTATTTAAATGAAAAACACTATTTGCATGAAAAAACGCTTACCTTATGTATATCAAGTCTATTTAAAGATATTAGAAGACTTTAACTTGATTTCAATTATTGCTTTAATTCACTTTAAAAATATTTTTTCCACTCTCTTTGTCATATTGTGATAATAAATTAATAAAAAATCTGGACAAATACATTAAAAAATAATAATTTATAACATTTTTGACTCTAGACCTTTTTTATCTTCATTTTCTTTATTTTATCATTTTATTGAAGATATATGATTCAAAAGAATTCTTTAAATAATGATTCAGGCAATCATTCTGGATTATATAAATGACTTTTATTCTGGAAATAGAAGTTTCAGAGTCTTCTCTATAAGTCTGTATTGTAACCTATATTTATTTTTTAAAAGACTTATACTTACTGAGTGATACTAAAAATAATTTTGACAATTAAGGATAAAAATCACTCTTCCATAGTCAAAACTGATTATAAAATGATATAATGATAAATAACTATATAATTCTTTAAAATAAAACAATTTTTGTATTACTTATGATAATTAGGATAAATTGAAAATAACAATAACAATATCCATTTTCCTCATAGAAATAAAATTTCTCTTTCTCTTTTATTCTTAACCATTCATTTTATTTATGATGAAGATTCTCTATATTTAGTAGATATGAAATTATTCATGTTTATTTTCATTATTTCAGCTATATCTTTTAAATTCCTATTACACCCTTTTATAACAAAACAAAATCCTACATGACTTATTACATATTTATTTTATTATATCTTATATGATTAATATGATATATTATTAAATTATTACTTTATTTTATTATATATGATACTATTATGATGGTAGGTGTTTGCTGTTTCTTTATATTTTATTTTTTCTACTCTATTCATTCATTTTCTATAGTAGCTGTCTCTGCTTGGTGTTTTGACACTTGCTGGTCTCCTTAAACGTTCTGGTCCTTCTTTTGTGTGGTCGTGGCTCTCTTATAGATGGGTTCTTTAGGTCTAGAATGGAAGGAATCAATGTTAAAAGAAGGTATATATCATCTATATTATCTATTACATATTATATAACTAACCCCACTTTATATTTATATAGCAGTAATGTATATATTTATATTTTATTATTCTATATTAATTTACTTTATTATATATTATTATATTATATAACTTACTCTATCTTTATATAGGTTTCCGGGGGTCACTATGAGGCAGGATTTTTTTGCAAAATCTCTCCAAAATGAAGATTTGTATATCAGACTGAATCAGAACCCTTTCAGCTTAATTATAAACATGGGGAAAAACCTTAATATATTTGATAAATTCACGGGAATATAAAAAATGTCTTTAAAAATGACCCAATGAAAATTATATATTATTTTATATCAGCCAATAAAACATATTTAAAATAAACAAAACGATTGGATAACTTTTCAAGCATTAATATACAGAAGAAAGAACAAAGAAAAGAGAAAAAAAGACAAGGAAAAAAAAGAAGAAGAGAAGAACAATTTAAGTTTGTAATGGAGTAATCTATACAGCTATTAACACTCTAATAAGACCGCAGAAAGTTTCAATACCTATATATAAAGAAATGATAAGAATGTAAAGAATAAAAGGTGAATATAAGTAAATACCATTGATAAGAAGCTTTGTAATGGGTCAAGGTTGAGATACTTGGTCTTCTTATAGATGCTAGAATATAATTAGTAAAAATGAATAGAAACATACCTTTCCAATTACTATTGTTTTTGATATTTTGAGTTGATAATAATATAATAAACCTATAGAATTAATTATAGAATAAATATATATATACCTTATCCATAATCGTATTCATTTACTTATTATATTGATGATATAAAGAAACCTATATACTATTATATGTATAAAATAATAAAAATACATTTTATAGAACCTTTATTATATATTTTTGAAATATAAATAGAAAAAATATTTATGTAAAGATTGAAAATTATTAAAAAAAATAAACAGGGGTGGGGGTAAAAGAGAATCTTTTTATTTATATATAAACTAGGGTCACGCCGCAGGTCCAGTGCCTAACGGCCCCGGACCGCGGCTGCATAAAGAGTATATAAAAAATATTTATTATCTTTTATCTTATATATTATATATATATAGTTTTTAATATGAGTCATTTATTATATATTATATATTATATATTATATATATTATTTATTATTTATTAAATATTAATTTCTTATACTCTATATGGAGAGTTACAATTATTTTATGATTGTAATCAGGTTCAATTCCTGATATAAGATTATTTTAGACTTTTTAAATAAGAAATTAAAAAAGAGAAAAAATTATTGTTTAATTAAAATCACTTTCTAAGTCAATTTTTTCACAACAATTTATTTTTAAAATATATTTTGTATTTAGTAATAATTAAACAACTGTTTAAAACATTCTTTGAGTTTTTAAAGTCAATAACTTTAGAAATGAGTACCAATGTGAAGTAGTGTAAAGTATTTTTAATTCATAAAATTCATTTAAATAAGCATAATATAATAATTTTAACTCATTTTAATACTTTTTAAAAGAATTAGAAAGCTTTAATCATAACAAAGTCAGCATTCATTCTAACTTTGACAACTAAAACATTATTTAAAAAGTTAATATTTTTATATTCGTCTCAAATAATGATTTTAACATAAATAACTCAAAATAGTAACTTTTAAATAGACTTTACCCATTCAAGATCCACTGTATCAAAACAGTTTCCGTCAGTCTTTTGATATAATATAGAGTTTATCATACTATTTATTAAATAAAAGTAAATGTTTTGAATCTCTTTCTTAAAGACCCTTTTTGACACATTATGAAAAGTTGACACACTTAAACTCATTTTTAAATGCTAATATTTACACACTTTACTTAATATGACCATAGCTACACATTGGTGATCACTTTAAAACATTTTGTAAACCTTTTGCATTTGCTCATTTACTTCGACCAAAATATTTTCATCCCTCCTTTTGACATAATATAGAGTGTGTTGTCTAATTATATGAAAGCGATGGGGAATTTTGAATCTCGTCCTCTAAGTCAATCATTTTCACATTTTTTAAAATTAAGACCCTTAGAGTTGATTTTTGAAGTTAATTTTTCTACAGTGTTCCAAAAACACGATTTTGGATAAACTGAAGTAAAAATATTTTTTCAATAACTCTCACAACCCTTCACACATCCAGTCTCTAAAAATAGTTTTTGCTATATTTTTGATATGTTGTAGAGTGTCTCTTAGTGTATACTGAACAATATCTCGTTTCTTAAAACTCTCATTTTATGACTCTCTTTGAACATATTTTTACTAATTGAAAGGCTTAAACATATTTTTAAAAGCTAATATTTACATAGTAGACTTTATATGACTCTATAAGCACATTAGTCAACACTTTAGACTTTTTAAGGACACTTTACCATTTGGTCATACACTTTGATCAAAACATTTTCGTCCCTTCTTTTAACATAATATAGCTCATACACTCTAGTTTAATGAATAAACACTCTTATTTTGAATCTCGTCCTCTAAGTCACTCATTTTTACATTTTTTTAAATTTAAGACCCTTAGAGTTGATTTTTTGACTCAATTTTTCTACAGTGCACGAAATTCACGATTTTAAATAAACTGAAGTAAAAATAAATTTTTAATAACTCTCACAACACCTCACACATCCACTCTCTAAAAATTATTTTCTTTGCACTTTTGATATGTTGTAGAGCTACTACAGCTGTACACTAATTAAAATCTATAAATTTTTTATTCATAGTTTAAGACTATGTTTTACACATTTATTTAAATTTGGCAACCTTAAACTATTTATTTAAAGTTCTTATTCATAGAATATACTTAATACATGATTCTATACACATATGCAAACACTTTTACTTTTTAAGACACATTTTGTCATTTGGTGATACACTTTGACCATCATAATTTTGACTCTCCTTTTAACATAGAATAGAGTATTATCTCTAGTTTACTAAACAAAAGTCATTATATTGAATCTTATCCTCTAAGACCACTTAATTCACATTTTTTCAAAATTGTGACACTCAAACTCATTATTTTAAGACCTTGTTTTAACTATAGTAGTTTGAGGACCTATTGATTACCATTATACAATATTAGTCCATTATAAGAAGATCGAAGAAAAATATCGATCACTCAAAAATCGTCCTCAGGAACTCAAAATTGGTACACCTAGGTTTTTCGACCTCCTGAATCAGAATATCATGTCAAAATAAGAATCTAAATTTGACCGTTAAGGCCTCACGTGTTCAATATGAAAAAGTATTAAAAAATAGATAAATATAAAGAATAAACACGGATAACGTATATTGTGGGATTGAGAAAAAATCAAGTTTACCCCATGTTTATTTTCCAATTGTCTGGTCAACAATTTTTATCGGGGTCACCCCAAAGAGCCAATCAAAAACGACTCAAAAATCATGTTTTCTGTTCTTTTATTAATATCTTTTTAATTATTAATTATATCGCTTAACCAAATATATGGTGCACAACTACATGTTATATCCTATTGAACTGTGTTTCACTCAAAAGTTAACTCCCCGTAAGTTTAGAGGAGTTGCGGCGACAAACTATAGTATATAGTAGCCAATCAAATGCATTTTCCAAAAACTGACCAATGGGAATTTTTTTGCCTATTCTCATATATATAGTAATGAAATTTCATTAAAATTTGATTTAAATCCAGGAGATAGATGAAAACGTCTGTTTTTCTTTTTTTTAATACTAAAAAGTCTTTGTTAAACAAAAGTCTATTAATAGAGTTTAAAATGAGTTGTATACGTTTATTTATTCTTATTAATAACGTGTAGAGACTACTGAAATAACAATTTTAATATTTTCAAGGAATGAAGTCATAATTGCCCTCATGTATAGGTTCTATTGATATAATAATATGACATAATTGATAAGAACAGAGTAAATTATAAAATAAGAGAATTTATATGTCTTTATGTTTGTCTAATTAGTACATTCTTTAAAAAATAATTATTTTTATTTTTCTATGATTATTATAATAGAAACATGTTTCTATGAATAATTTAAACAAAATAATAAATACAATTTAAATTGTTATACGAGAAATATATCAAAAATAATAGATAATAATAAAACACTGTATCTTTATAAGAAAAGTAAATAATAACATAAAATTATCATGCAGTTTAATATAAATCAGTTTTGAATCATAAATATATGATTTAAATGAATAATAATATTATAACAATAGGAGAATAAATATTTATTCATCGAATACATAATATATATGTGGTAATAGAAGGAGGAAGAAGAGTAGTTATTATATAGTGTATTATTTCTCTATATGCTTTACTTTTTATATATTAAAAGAAATAGAAAGAGTAGAATAGAATGAAGATAATAAATGATATACATAATAGTATATTGAAGATTCTTTTGAAATAGATAATATAATATTAAAAATAAATTCAATTCAATAAGCTTATATAATTGTATATATATATATGTATATATATATATACCCATAAAGTAGTTCTTCTCCCATCGATAATCGTTGTTTCAATACAAATGTAAGTGTAGAATATTTAATATAATGTTTATATCTATCTTGTAATCGTTCTAAACCATAGACAATACAATATTTCTTTTCTTCTTTAGATAATATACTATATCCTTATGATACTATATATTTATTTCTATAAAGCCATTAATAAGATATGCTTTTGCATAAAAACAATTCCAATATAATTTATTATCAAAACTCGCAATTCGAACACAGCATTCCGTTAACTTTTGCCAAAAACGATTCCATTTTAAATAATAAAGGCCAAATATATGATTTACTAAACACATAGGATAACATTCAGGTAAGGATTTCGTTAATAACATTTGAACCGCTTTCTCTATATATGCATTTCTTATACGTTCTTCTGTTAAAGATACCTATATATTATTATTATTATTATTATTATTATTATTATTATTATTTATTTGTAAAATAGAGTATATATATATTATATATTATATTCATTATACTATAATATATATATACAGGAACATTTTCAAGGTTAGTAATTACATTAAATAGATCTACAGGACTGACAAACGGATAAGATGAATTATCTTCTATATCAGGTACTAAGTAAATAAGTTGTGCCGTTTCATCATCTGGACTTTTCTTTAGTTTCTCCATAAATTCATTTTTCGCCTTAATAGTCATGGTATATATAAGTTCATGGTCATCCGTTTTATATTGGAAATGATGATGTACTGATCGAATGACGCTCTGTATGTCGATACGAAGAATGTTCGAAGAGAGTAACGTTTTGTACTATAGAGAAATATTATAATATATGCATTAATATTATGTTTTTTAATGATATATAGAGAGTAATAGAAAAAAAACAACAATAATATACTATTATTATTATTTATATACATAATTTGTCTTTACTCGCTAATCCAATTCTATCTAAGAATACTTGTAAAGTCTTTGTATATAGGGCGGGGATGAAGGGAGAGCGAGTAACGAAGTGGAACAACAGGAGAATCTGTGAAGGGGAGGAAAATAAAGAAAAAAAAAATATATATATATATATATATAAATGGAAGAATAAGAGAGAATGATATCATAATCCAAACTAATTTATATATACATATATATATACCATAAACAGTGTCTTCTACAAGATATAAAGAGGGATAAATAGAGTGATCATCGAAGAATGTTGTAAGACAAAGAGAAATGTCCCGCGGGGAATTGAGAGATAGGAAAGTAGTGATAGCCACAGAGAGTAGTTCATTAAGGGATTCCGTGGGAGGAAGAAGGAGGGAAGATAATGGAATATCTACATACTATATATATATATATATAGTTATAAATAAAGAATATATATATAGTTATAAATAGAATAATAATAGAGAAAATTATATATATATACTTGATATCTAAGGAATTCAGGGCTATCATATAAATCATGTATATTATCTTTATTAAATTGTTCTTGTAATAGATATACATTCTTATATTTGGTTCCCGCGTCGATAGTTGCCGCCAAGGAAGTCACGAGAGGTTCATTGTTATTAATCATAATGAATGTAGCTTCAGGATAATGAGAAGAGAGAGAAAGAGGAAGAGAAGTATTGACGGATGTCCAGTGTAAGAAGGAGAAATGAGCTAGAAAAGAAAGGAATATATAACTAGAATATATATAGGAATATATAGCTAGAATAAATATAGGAATATAGAGCTAGAATAAATATAGGAATATAGAGCTAGAAATATATATAATAATAAGCATAATAATATTAAGAATAGCAATAATAAGTATAATTATAATAGAGTATAAAAAAGAAAATAAGAGAATGTCACAGTATGCGTCACATACGACGATCTACTTCAATATTTTGCTTTAAAATTCGAAGAACAGTTTTGTCAGATGTAGGACGTGCTTTGAACGATAAATAATTAAGAATGGCACTATATATAAAAGTATATATAGGTATATGTAGTGAGAAAAAAATAGATATATATGGTTATATAAAAAAAATACATATATATATACTTCATAGTAGCTTCTCCATTGATTCTATCCACAAATAGATTACGACTATGAACATTCTTAACCCCGCGGGAAATCATCAAATCAAAGGGTAATTGTAAATAGCTATATAGTTATATATATAGTTATATATATAATTATATATAGTTATATATATACAGATTAATAAGAGTATGTATATATGTAGAATTGAGACCCAATCGGAGTAGAGAATAAAGAGCAATACCATCACTCACCTATATATATAGTTATATATAGTTATAAATATAGTTATATATAGTTATATATAGTTATATACTATTCTTAATAATATCGTTAAAGAGTTGAGTGTAATCTTTGGTATTCTTATACCTATAATATAATAGTATATAATAATAAATAATAATAAGATATAATAAATAATAGTAAAATATAACATATAATATACTAATCAAGATTGTCTAGAAGAAGTCGGCCTTGACTTTCTTTGCTCATCAGATCCTCGCGGGGATCTGTGTATAATTTATGCATAGTATCAATAAGTGTATAGATAGGGGGTAATTGTATATATGTATATAAAGGCAGAGAAAAGAAGCATATAAGTCTTCAGATAGAGTCCATCTGAATTTAGATTGTTCAATTATACTTAATATCAGTCCATTCTTAGTATTTGAATATGTATATAAGAATTAATCTTTATTCCATTTTAAATATAGTTTATTTAATGTATTTCTAATTATATAAGAACTACATATATATACATTATGTATATCGGACATATTCTGTAGAGTTGATTGAGCATATATATTGTTGAAAAGTGGCTTAATATTGATGAATTGAATCAAAGGAAGACTTCCCGCCAATTTCACAGTCAATAAACCAGTATTTCTATATACATATATATTTATATATAGATCATATATAATAAGAAGATTAGCAGAAAATACACAGAATATATATTATTCATGTAGTAAATATACTATTATATATACTATTATATATATATACTGTCCACAGATAGATACTGTTAATATTCATTTGGCGGGATACGAGGTAATAAATAAGAAAATAAATTTGATACATGACTATATTTCTGTGAATACATAACAATTAATAAATCAGCTATATATATATATATATATATATATATATAGATTCATATACAGTTAATTGTATAGGAATTATAACGTGCCTTAACGTTCTTTGAGGGATGGAGGAGTGCGTCAGTGAGGGAGTTACAAGAAGTAACTATAAGAATGTATATATATATATATATAATGATTATTATGAAGATATATATATACAGGCAGATCTTTCAATAGGTTGAAGACGACTATATATATGTATAATTATTATTATTATTATTATTATATAAAATTATATAAAATAATATATATGCATCAAGTTGTTGAAAGCTCTTTAGAATACGAAGTGCATGAAGACGATGTGTATGTAAAGGGGAGGCGAGAAGTGGTGCGAGGGTAGGGATAAGGGCCTGAAGGCGAGAGGATGAAAGGTAGGGACTATCAGAAGATAATGATGTATATATATATCTATATATATATATATATAATAGTATTAATATATAGATAATATGGATAAAGTATAATAATCTAATATATATATATACCTGCAAAAGTAGCTAAAATGATAGGATTATATTTATATATAGGTATCAATTCAGATAATATTGAAATTAACTATATAATAATAAATAATAATAATATATATATATATATATACTTATTCTTGTTGTTGTAAGGAATCCATAATAGTATCTCTTTCAAAAACATTTATATATATATAATGAATAATTTTTGACCAATAAACGTCATTCTCCATACATAAACCTATATATATATATATATATAATAAGTATATATAATAATAATAAATATAATAATAAGTATATATATACACTCTTGTTTATCTTTTAATTGATTTCATAACTGAATGTCTTCTTTAATATATTGTTCACTTATAGTTTGAAAATATATAAATATAATATATGATAACAGCTGGATAGTAATTATAAGAATGAACTATATATATATATTATTTTCATAATCAAAATATAATCGTAACTATAATAAATATAATAATAATAAATATAATAATAGATAAAATTGTAATATTATTTATATATACTTTGTATTTCAAAATAGTTTGAATAGCATTCCAATATATCACTTTCATAACTGTAGTATACTAATGATACTAACTACTTTCTATATAGGTACATAAAAAATACTTAAAGATCTTGCATAATAATCTACTATATCCATAGTAAATACTAATGATTCTTCTCGATATATTTCTAATAATTATTTTATACTTAAAAAGAAAGAACGATATATCTAAGGAGAAGGGATGTAGTAGAGGGAAACAAGTGAAAGATATGTAGATATATCCATTTTATTATTTCTATATAAATATATATAAATAATAAATGATAATAAGTTTAATAATAATATAACTAATATAATATAAATAATAAATATATATACTTATCTAGATTTTTGTATTTAAAATGACCTACAAACATAAATCTAAATTTTAAAATGTTCCACATTCAATTACGGTATATGTATCGTATATCTATATATATATATATATAATTTATTATCATAAAAATATTAGTAAATATTATTTAAAAAGAGACAGATCAGAATATAACAAATTAGTTTAATAAATAAATATAAAAATAAATTAATAAAATAATAATAATAAAAAAAATAATTATAATATAATTAATAAAAATACTCACATAAACTGACATAGAACACACAGCAAACACTTCGGGAAGCCATCAATCATTCTATACTATAAAATAAAGATATATTAAATAAATAATGCTAATTAAAAAATATAATTATATACAGAAAGTGTTTTTGATCCAGTTGAGCCACCTAGGAAAATACAGAACCAAATTTTACGATGGAAAGAGTTGTCCTATCTTTAAAAGACCTGATACCTAAAATAAGAAATGAATTAAGTAAAATAAAATATTAAAAATACAATAAATTTGAAAAAAGGACACTGTAACTAAATAAGAAATAATGTAATTAAATCAAATATATAATCATACGTCAAGTTGAGCAAAAAAAGTAATCAAAAGACCAACTTTCAAATTTTTCTTTTTTTTTGAA
Organism: Blastocystis sp. Blastoise; assembly: GCA_039096225.1. Lineage (NCBI taxonomy): Eukaryota > Bigyra > Opalinata > Blastocystidae > Blastocystis > Blastocystis sp. Blastoise. The sequence goes on from JBBPEB010000003.1 coordinate 87,347, forward strand.
ATGAAAAAAATTACCGTGTATTACAAAATTTGACTGTCTGAATTTTTGTTTTTGACTTTTTTTATAAACATCATAAAACAAGTTTTTTCATTTATATTATGAGTCTACATGCTCTATTGAACACCGTTTAGCAATTTTTTATTGAAAATAAGTCAACATTTCCAAACCACTAATGTTAAGAAAACAAACATAAAAAGCAGCTCTGTTTGTCAAATAAAGACCCTATTGACTAAATATAAACTTAAAAACCTCATATTAACTCTATATGAGAAGAATAAAGAAAAATAGAAAAATAATATCGACTTAGAATTATTTTTTTTTGTTTTTCAGAAAAATTCCTTCTCTAAACCACTTTTTTAGAAGGTCAAATTTTTAAAGAAAAATTATTGGACTATTTTAAAAATTAACCAACCAAAACTCTTAAATAGGCCACCCTGCCTCATAGTGGGTTCCGTTGCTGTCGTTGTTGTTAATTGGAGAGAATGGCTTATCAAAGGTATGTATATATATTAATTATATTCCTTTTTATTACTTATACTATTTAATATATCTTTTATAGGATGGTTCCTTGTCTTCGCTTCCTTTCTTTTCTTGTAATTGTCGTGATAAAAGGTATATATTTTTATTTTATTATTATTTTAAAATGTTATATATATTACTAATAGTACTAGTTAATTAATATCATCTCTTTATATAGGTTGGCTTGGTTTGGGTTTCCAATTAAAGACTGAAACTGTCCTGCTGCTTAAATATTATTAAATATTATATATACTAAATTATATTGTTAATTATATGTTTTATTATCTTTTTTTAAATATTTATTATATTGTTTTTTATATATTTATTATTCTTGTTTTTATTATATGTTTTTAATTATAATTTGATGTTATTTAATTTGCTTGTTTTGTTGTATCGTTGATTATTACACCACAAAAATAATATAAAGACCAATAAATATAGAATAAAGGATGAAAATAAGCATTTCTATTGGCCAATTATCTATTTTAAGGTGTGTCATACTTATTCACTGCTCTGTTGATAAAAAAACCCACTGAAACTCTGACCAAAAATGACACTGCTCCACCACTGGGGAAACCAAACTGAACTTTTCAATCATCTTTTTACTAAAGTCTACCCAAAAAAATTTACTGCTCCACCACTGGGGAAACCAAACAGAAATTTACAATTATCTTTTTACTAAACCTTGCTTAAAAATTCCAACTGCTCCACCACTGGGGAAACCACACTGAAATTTACAAACACCTTTTTACTAAAGTCAACCCAAAAAACTTCACTGCTCCACCACTGGGGAAACCAGTTTGTTATAACCAAAAACCTTTTCACAGACCCCAAAAAATGCTTATAGTGTAAATAGTATATTATAATGTATTTCTTTAGTTATTATAGTTTTAAAAGAATGATAATAAATTTTTTAAGTTTATTATTATATATGACTAAAACAAAACGACGAATGATAAAGAAAGCAATCTTTGTGATATATATATATATATATAATTGATTGTGTTAAGCTTCAAATATGTTCATATAAAGAAATAAATATAGATTGTAAATATATATAAGAAAAATATATATATTTATAATATATAAAGAAATGAAATTAAATTTATATAATATAACAAAAAGAAATGGTGAGCAATATATATAAAGAATAAAACAAATATATATATAAAGAATAAAAAGTAGAAAAAAATATATGTATCGAAAGAATAAAATATAGAAATCATAATAAAGATGTAAAAATCATAATAATAAACAATATATATATTGTTTATCCTAATAGACAGAAAGAGAACATAATAAATACATATCCAACAATCATCGAGAAAACCATCCAATTAGTATCAACATCTAGTTTGAATCCCGTTGGAATTAGTTCGGAAGTCGTTATATACACCATAATTCCCGCGACTATACCAAATATACATCCTAAAACAACGTTATTGAGATAGTTTTGAAGAAATAGTGCACAGAGAAGAGCGCCTATAGGTTCTGCGAGTCCTGATAATAAAGACCATAAGAATGCTTTTCCTTTGGATCCTGTTGCATAATAAACAGGAAGAGCAATAGAAAGACCTTCGGGGATATTATGAGCACCTATACCTATAGCTAAACCTATACCTACAGTAGGATTATCTATATATCCAACATAACTTATCATTCCTTCAGGTAAGTTATGAATAGCTATTGCTAAACATGTTAATAATCCCATATTATTCAAATTTTCTTTTAATTCTTGATCCATATAATAAGTAGCATGAGCTAAATCCGAAGTATTCCCCGTAAATCGAGTAATTTCATAACTTTCTTCAGGTACAGATACATCAATTAATGTATCTTTCTTAATCACTTCTTTATTCTCATTATCTTCTAATACAGGATTCATTAAAATAGTACCTGTTTCTGGTGTTTTTAACCCACTCTCACTTACACGAACAGATATATGCTTTTTTATCTTTGCTATTTATAGAATTAATTATAAAAGCTAATGGATAATAAATAAAATAAATATAATAAATAGAATAAATATAATAAAATGAAAAATATAATAAATATAATAAAATGAAAATTTACATTAAATATACAAAAAATTAAATACATACGATTATGATGAATATCTTTAGCCATTTTTTCGGTATTATTCTCTGATATTTCAAAATCAACTTTTGTTCCTTTATGTAAGAGTTTTTCAAGAATAAAAGTTATAAGCATTCCAGACATGAAGGCACCTATTGCACATAATATTCCTAATTGTTTACTTTCTGTAGCCTTGATAAAATACTGCTGACATTCATTATATAATTCTGAAAACGATATAAACAACATAACACCTGAAGCAAAACCTAGGGATGCTGCTAAGAAATTATGATTCGCAAGCTTCACCAATGATTTGAAATAAACTATTGCACCACCCACTGCAGTTGCAAGACCAGCAACAAGAGAAAGACCTATGCCAATCCACGTCTATAATATATTATAAATCTAAAAATCTTATAGTTCATTACGTACATCACTATTCCACACCATTGAATATTATTTATTATTGTATTTTATAGGTTATTTAAATATTTAATAAAAGAATTATTTTTGTCTTAAAATAAATTCAGTTCATTTTCCTCTTGATAATTAGGAATCAGTTGGTTCCATTTGTTTTTATTGTATATGATTGATTTAGGATTTTGTTAGGAATAAAAGTGATAAACTCAATAAAGAAAAACTCTTTAAGATAAAGGAGAATGTACTGAAGATAATATGAAGCAAAAGAAACAACTTTTTAGATTTTACAAAAAAAAAATTCAAAAAGAGTTGATATCGTGAATCAAAGAAGAAAATGAAAATGTATAGAAGAAGAAGGAAAAAAGTTCGTTTAATGAATAAACAGGTTTTTGCAAAAAGAAAATAAACAATTATAAAAAGAAAAAAGAATAATAAAGAAACTACAAGAAAAAAAAGTATTTGAAGAATTAAGAAAAAAAATGTATTGGTAATACATAAAAAAAAAGAGCAAATATATAAATAATAAATATATTTGTGAGTAAAGAATTGAAAAAAAAATACACAAAAATATAAACAAATAGCTATACTACGAATAATAATGTTTAGAAAGAAATAATGTCAACAGGGAAAAAGAGACAGGTACTTATAATACAAAAAGAGTGGATATATATATATAATATAATATATATAATATACATATATGAAAAAATAAAATATACAAAAAAAAAAACAAATTTATATGATAAGATTGATAAGTGTATTATTACAGAGCGACTTTAATATTATACTACCTGGAATAGGTTTAGATATATCTATATATATAGATATTATTATTAATATATATATATATATATATATATACTTTGAACATTGATATTATATTTTTTATTTAAACCAATTAAATGTACTAAAAATGGCTGAAGAGCTTTTTCAGTCAAATCAGAACTATCTGTAGATAATATATATATATAGAAATGCATAATAATGGAAAAATGTGTATATAAAAAGATAATAATTATATTATTATTATCATTAAGTGTAATAATAATAAATATTACACTAATAAATATAATAAAAATATTATTATTATTATCAAGTAGAACAATAAAAAAAAAAAAAATAAAATATATTAATAATAATAATAATAATAATAATAATAATAATAATAATAATAATAATAATAATAATAATAATAATAATAATAATGATAATAATATCTCAGATAATAATAATAATAATATACCTGCGAAGTTCATTGTAGTTAGTTTCGGTGCTACAGGGATAAGATCGCGAAGATACTCAAATAAACGGTCATCCAATTGTGTTCCTATAGAAGAAGAAGAATAAGTAGAGACATTCAAAGTATTCAAATTATATGTAAATAGAGAATAGAGCTATATACCAGTAATAGTAATATTAACAAGTGTAGAAGCGTAATTAGTACATATATAAGAAAGTAATTTTAACGAATCTCTACAATTAAAACCAATATCTATATATACATATATATATATATATATATATTATTATACTGATTATTATATACTTTTGAGAATAATATGTGATAAATTGAGTCTACCCACAGAAGCATATGTTAATACATCTATGATATTTGAACAACTCAACTTGGTTCCTATTATAAATACAATATAGATATATATAATATATATACAATACTATCAATAATATAATATAGATATATAATATATATATAATAGATTATAAACATATTTATAGAAATCATTATATATATATATACCTGATAAATCTAAAAGAATAAGATTTTTGAAAATATTCCCGGTATTCTTTATGGCATTACCAAAATATGTCACAAATGATCTTTTAAGAACAGTATTTGGTAAATATAATTGTTGTATTCCCGCAGGAAGGTTTTCTAATAATAATGTCAAGTCCTTTTCATTAATAGTACATTCTAAAGTAAATACACATAGATAAGGAATATCATAATAAATATAATAATAATAATAGTATATACCATCCAAACAGAGTATTTTCGGTATAATATTTCCGTCTTTAAATGCAGTATTTAAATATCGACAAGAACCTTCGTCCAGTATTTGTTCTATATATATATATAAGAATAGTATGAAATATATTTTTAATTATATATATATATGTTATCATATATAAATATATATATATTATATACTTCTAAAAGTAAGATTATAAACATTTGGTAAATGATTATGTTCCAACATGTAACACAATAATCTAGTACTATCTCGATCTAATGGAAGATTAATTTCAATAGATTGAAGTTTGAATACATTCAACGACGTTAAAAAAGGTTCTAAAATGTGACGATCTGAAGAAATCACAGAACATACTATATATATATATATATATATAATACATATATATATATATACAATAATATTCAAAACATAATAATTCGCATGAATTCCATTTTTTACAACGCTCAAAGATACGTGATGACGTATAATTAAATTCAATATTAAGGTTAATCAAATTCTTTAAATATCCTTTTGTGACAAGTTGATAAAAATTTTCCACTCCTGCATCTTTGATAGTATTACAGGATAAATTGAGATATTTTGTATTTGCAAAAATAATATTTTTGGATCGTGAAAATGCACTAATAGGATTGTATTTCTGAGTAATAACATCATAAAGAAATTGTATTCCTATCTCTGTTATCTTATTCCCTATATATATATATATATATATATATATATATATATATATATATATATATATATATATATATATATATATATATATATATATATATATATATATACTTGAGAGATCTACATCTTTCAGTTTATTTAAATGATTCGAGTCTAAAACAATAATTAAATCTTTAAACAACGAATCATCTATCTTACAATCTATATATATATATATATATATATATATATATATATATATATATATATATATATATATATATATATATATATATATATATATATATATATATATATATATATATATATATACTACTAGCATTTAGTACTTCTAAGTTATCGAAATAACCTGCTTTTATATACTTAAAATACTGGCGACAATCATAATATGTAACTATAATATATATATATATGTTATATATATATATATATATATATATATATATGTTATATATATATATATATATACATTTCATTTGAACTGTAGTTTTTGCTTCATCAGAACTTATATAATGAATTTCTATAGATTTCTGAACTGGTTTAGTGGCTTCAGGTGGCGGGATATTTCGCACGGGAGTTACTTGTTTTCCATTTTCTTTAATAATAAATTCTGGTTTTTGTGCAACAACTTGTTCGAAAAGTCGATGAAGTTCATTCCCCGCGGAACCTGAAGATAGAATATATAATAATAATAATAATAATAATAATAATAATAATAATAATAATAATAATAATAATAATAATAATAATAATAATAATAATAATAATAATAATAATAATAATAATAATAATAATAATAATAATAATAATAATAATAATAATAATAATAATAATAATAATAATAATAATAATAATAATAATAATAATAATAATAATAATAATAATAATAATAATAATAATAATAATAATAATAATAATAATAATAATAATAATAATAATAATAAAAACATTAATATAAACACAATAAATAGAATAATATCACGAATATATACGATTATAGGATATATAGGAAAGAGAGGGAAGTTTATTGTTAATAATCTTTGTGACTAATATTTTATACCCATCTGCTCTTATTGCAGCAACTATATATATAATAGTATATATATAATAATACATACAGCTGACATATATAGCTTTAATTGTTTTATAAATAGCTTCATTTCCAGGGGGAGATTTGAATATGAATATTAGATCCGATTTCATCTCTATATATATATATATATAAGATGTATAGAGAGAGAAAATATGAAGATATAATAATATATATATATACCACTAAAGATAATACTATTCATAGATATTTTATTTTCTGTCATCCAATTTAATAAATTAAATTGTGAACGAACTTTATCTATATATATAAGTATATTATTACTATTATTATTTTTATATACAACTAATAAAATAATTATCAAGGTTTTCCCCACGGTTAAAACGTAAATTAAGCAGAGATGGGTCTGTTTCATATTTCGTTGCTATATATATATATATATATATATATATATATAGTATTAATATTATATATACTAACAAATCCTGTAGAAATCATGGTAAATTCATTTGATGTAGGTAACACATACTAATAATAATAATTAATAGAATAATTAATAAAATAATTAATAAAATATAAAATAAGATAAAATAAAATAAAATATAAAATAAAATAAAATAAAATAAAATATAAAATAACATTAAAATAAATTAAAATAAAAAATTAAATTAAATTAAAATTAAATTAATAATAAAAATATAACTATAACTATATACATGGACCCCCTGGAGCGTTAATAATTTGAGGGATTGCCCCATAACGGATTCGATCGTATCTTCTACGTTCTTCTTATAACCGCATATATACAGATTTATACTCATCGAAGAAGGATACTTCTTTTTCTGCTATATATATATATATATAAGATATTAAACTATATATATATATAGAATAATATACAATAAGAGTATATAAGACTGCTTTCAAGGTGATTTCTCCTTTAACTTTTATACTTATCGTATCCTTTCCAAGTACATTCAAATAACTTATACAATACTATATATATATTGAATATGATCTATTATTATAATATATATATATATATATATATATATATATATATATATATATATACAGTAATGGGAAGATTGCTAGGTATAATGGAGTTATTATTAGGAATAGAATCTGTATTTATGGTTTCTGATTGGGACAATTGAGATGGTGTTGGAGTGACAGAGTGTGGGTCATTGGAAATAGTATTCTGAGGAGAAACTGAAGTAGAATTAAAAGAGAATACTCCAGTACCTGGCTTATTTGTCGATACAGGAGGAGAAGGAGTAATAGTAGCTAATGAAGAGGAAGAAGAATGGTGACGAAGAGTAGCTATATACATATTTATAATTTATCAAGAATAGAGTTAAATTATAAATAAAAGAATAAAAAAATATAGGATTTATCAAGAATAGAGTTAAATTATAAATAAAAGAATAAAAAAATATAGGATTTATCAAGAATAGAGTTAAATTATAAATAAAAGAATAAAAAAATATAGGATTTATCAAAAATATAGTTAAATTATAAATAAAAGAATAAACAATAATATAGGATTTATCAAAAATATAGTTAAATTATACAAAAAAAGAATAAACAATAATATATATATATTCATACGTAGAGAGACAATACGTGATGTAGATTGGTTTTTGAGGGACACAATGGGGGATGCGACGCGGGCAGTCATGGCGGCAGTAGAAGTAACAGAATAGGGTCGTGTGTTATTTAATACACCTATATCTTTTGTATTAACATGTAGATTTTGAAGAGATACAATAGAAGAAGTAGTAGGAATAGATTGAGTAGAAGAAGAAGAAGGAGAAGTAGGTATAGAATTAGTAGAAACAGATACATCATTATTCTCATTAATATTCCCGTGGGGAGATTCTATATTAATAGAATCTAGAATATCGTCTTCTTGAATAGTACTTTGAGTATCATTTATATTCATATAATCCTGATTATTATCGATATCTATAGGTACACGAAATAAGGGTGAATTAGAAGTTTCTAAAGGAGAATCATTATTCTCCGTTATAATTGGAGTATTCCCACGGGATAGAGAGTCTTGAGTAAGTTCATTCTCGATAGAATTCTCTGATTCTAAAGGAAGAATAACCGCGGGAGGAGGTGGATTTTGTTTTAAAGGAATTAATTTTCGTGGTTTTCTACTTAATACAATAGTTCGTCCTCCGTGTTTTGATGTTTGTGTATGTTCTTGTATATTTTCTTTAGTAGAAATCAATTTTAATGTTTGTTGGCAACGATTCTCTTCTTCTTTTATTTCTTCTTCCGTTAAGAATCGAATATTTTCTTGTGTTACTTGATCCAATTGTTCTTCATCGTCATCACGTAATAGAGGGATTGGCGGGATAGTAAGCGCGGGAATATTGGCATATACAGATTCTATACAATCATCAAATTGAAAATCATAATCAATTCGAGGTATATACTAAAGATAAAGAATATATGTATATATATAAGGAAAATAGAGTGGAAAAAGTTGTTTAATCATAATAATATATATATATATATAATAATAATAATAGTAAATAGAATAATAAATAGAATAATAATAACTAATAAATCTACATAAAACTAAATAGAATAAATAGAATAATAATAAATATATTATATAAATAGAAAATAAAATATACCATATTAATATAGAAATCAGGTTGTTGTTTTTCGAATAAACTTAAAATAGTTTCAGACGATTTAAGAACTGTACCATCTGATAAACATAGACTCAAACAGGGATAACGATAAAAATCAGTCTATATATATATATATATATATATATTTATCTTAATTATATATATATATTAATTTATCTTTAAAAATCAGTCTATAAATATATTTTATCTTAAATATATATAGATATACTAGAGATGGGTTATTATATATATAATGAATAATCATTTGAACTGTTGTTTCTGGGGTACAATATATAGGTATGTCTTCTCTATCTAATATTAAATATACCTATAGAAACAGTTAGTCATATTATCATATATATAATATATATATATATATATATATATTATATATATATATATATCATATTTATTTAATTAAATTTAAAAATAAACATAAATTTAAAATAAAAATAAAGAATCATATACACATAATTTGATATCAAAATTGCCTTGAATATAGTCATATTGACACAAATAGTTTTGATAAGATATTCTTATATCATTAAAGAAAACAACGTATCGCGTATAATCATAATTATAATTATTCTAAATATAAAATAATAGACTATATTCTACAAAACAAGTTTATAGAAAAGTTATAATAATAATAGATATTAATATATACTTGAATAGTACTGATAAGATCCTGTACTTTGGCATCTTCGGGTAAGTAGCAGGTATTTATAATAGTTCCAAAAGTCCAATGAATAAGACAAAGAGAGAGATTCGATTTCTAGTTTATAAAGTAGTTTATTGTGAAATATATTATAATAATAGAATAATTAATGATAAAAATATATAATAATATTATAATTAATGATAACATTTTATTATAATATTATAATTAATAATAGAATAATTAATAATAAAAATATATAATAATATAATAATATAATAAATAAATAAATATATACATAAACACGACTAAAGTTTCTGACTATGTCTGTATTTATAGTTGAATAATAGAATCGAATAGTAATAGATTTATCACTATTTCTATATAAATCAGATAAGGAGGTATCAAGTTTCTTTATTGAATAATGATTCATAATAATTAATTTTGAAAGATCCACATTCATATCTACTAATAATCTCTATATAGATTAATTCATTATTAATAAACACATATAAAATAAGTAATTCTCTACAAATAATTCATTTTTGCAAAAACAGTAAAACATTCTAAAATATATACAGAATTATTCATGCTAGCTAAAACATCATTAATCGTCAATTTAGTATCAAAACGATCCTCATAAAAGAAAGAAAGCATATATATTCTAACGAAGGCAAGGTCTTGAATAACCATCTTAATTGTGTCGTTATTACGAATTCCATAATTCACTAATGACTCATCTCCTTCAAGCAAATAATCGTTCTTGTAAAAGTATATGTTCTCTTGATTACAACGTATTCTCTCCTATAGAATCTTAAAAATAATATAGATGATTATGAATACACTAATCAACAAACGAAGTCTAGATAAATAAGAGCCAGAGTCTAATGTGAAAGGGGATGTCACGTTATTACATAAAATATTAATAGTTATATTATCCATGATTAAGAAACTTTGGTTGAATAAGACTACTATAACACATATTTCAAATAATACTGATTTTGTTTTAGAATTTTTATCAGACAATTTCATAGTGAGTCCTTCTGCTAAATACCCAGAAATACGGTATTTCTATAGTGACTCTCTATGACTGAAAAAGGTTGAATTCATTTTCTTTTACAAAAAAAAAAAATCTGTTTTATAGTCTTTTCAATTAATTGTTCTTCATTATTCATTATAATTGAATTTAATTAATAAATTTATTGTTAATTCTTGTTGTTTTTACGAATACTTATTGCAAAACAATAGTTTCAATATATAATCTTACAAATTTCTCCGATCATGCAGAATTTAAGTAAAAAGTCATATTGTTTTGTTTATATTTATTCATAATTTCAAGGTGTTGATAGTAGCCAAACAAGATACGTTCAAAATCGAGCCAAGTTTGTTGAAAGTTTATCTGATTTAGAACGCGAAGACGACATTAACGAAAGGCAGAATGATTCTGTAGATGTATATATATATATATTTAAAGCATTTTAAAAGAATTTTTATTTTGATAAAGGAATCCTATGATTTGAATATTCAAGAGAATGACCACAATGAAACATTATTTCCGTCTACAGGTATGAAATATATTTATGAATAGTTTTTATTCACTTAAAATTTGTATAATCTGTTATATATATATATATATATATATATATATATAGATCCGACTTTTGTGGATACTGTATATAAAATAATATTTTCATTTTTTTTAGTTACTATATAAATATATAGAATCGTGTTTTGTCATTTAATTATCAAAATGATTCTCGATTTTTTGATAAATTAAATGAACTACGAGAAAAAACAGAAACTGCAAAACAAAATAGTATATAAAAAATATAAATATTTTTTTTTATTTATTTTATATTTTATATTTTATTTATTTTATTTATTTTATTTATTTTATTTATTTTATTTATTTTATATATTTTATATATTTTATATATTATATTTTTTTTATATATTTTTATATATTTTCTATATATATAATTTATGCTTATATAAATAGTATATCGTTATGATGTTAATAATCCTGATGATCTTCAAGTATTATCAACTATGACCTATGGAGAATTAGAGCATTATTTACATTCATTAAAGGATTCTATACAATATACAAATACTGTATATATTTATTATTATTTATTATTTATATTGTATATATTATATATGATATTTCCTATACTGAATAATAATGAATATTTTCTATATATATTCATGAATACTATTCTATATAGTTAATACAATGTATGAATGATGAAAAGAATGCGAAATCCAAGATAATTGATTCATTAAAAAAGGATAATAGCGAATTACTTCAAAACTTGCAGTTAATTCAGACACAATTAGACCGATTTCAGAATTTAAAAGATATGGACGAACAACTTGAAGATTATATTCATCGTTATACTGTATATATAATATATATTATGATTATTGTGTTTTATTTTTTTTTTGTTATTAATTTGAAATTATTATGTTTATTTTTTTTATTAATTTGAAATGATTAAGTTTATATCTTTTTTTTATTTTATGATTATTATGTTTATTTTTTTTTTTATGATTATTTCATATCATATCTTATTATCTATATATATAGTTAGCTATGAAAAATATAAATTCTTTGATTCCTGATATTAAACAGCAAGTGAGGGATCGTTACCAAATCCTCGAACGTTACGATCAACGAGTGAATGACGTCACTGCTAAAATATCCGAATATGATTGGCTTATTTCTGAATATAATAATCGTATTTTAGATTATACGGAACGTATTGATTCCTTATATAATTTTATTAATACATTAAAATATATACCTTCGGTTCATAAATATTTATCTCATACTCCAAATTTAGAAGAAGATAATGAATATATTCCACAAGGAATCCAATCTCAAAATATTCCTCCTTCTTATAATGCTTCGAATACATATTATACTACTGGTCCTTCTTATAATCATATGAATAATCCAGATATAATAACATCACCTCAAGATACTCATGAAGATTATACATCCTTTACATCGACTATAAATGCCAATAACTACTCGAAACCCACGGGAAATGAACTATTTACATCGATTCCGAATCAACGTCCTTCAGATACGACAGCGAATCCTTATATAACTGTGGAAAACACAAGTAATATGATGAATCCAAGTGTCCCTACGAGCAGAAATATGATGAACATGAAGAATAGTAATAGTAGTTATAACAATAGTAGTAATGTAGCTAATAATAATAATAATAATAATAATATTAATATTAATAATATTAATAATAATAATAATAATAATATTATTAATAATAATAATAATAATAATAATAATAATAGCTATAATAATAATAATAATAATAATAATAATAATAGCTATAATAATAATAATAATAATAGCTATAATAATAATAATAATAATAGCTATAATAATAATAATAATAATAATAATAATAGTTTTAATAGTAATATTATTCTAAATAATATTAATAATAATAATAATAAATATAATACGATCAATAATAATCCTAATACGATCAATAATAATCCTAATACGATCAATAATAATCCTATCCATTCTCTTTCTATTAATACATCAAATCGATTTTTAAATAATTATTCTTCATTTCCTTCATCAAAACCCTATCAATCTTCGTATCCAGGTCACTCCTATACAAACACTCAAATATCTTCTCAGGACCCTCAATGTGGATGCTTTTCTCCTTCTCATGCTTCCTCCTCTACTCTTGTCAATAACTTAGTCAATCAATCGAATACTAATAATACTATAAACACCAATAAAGGAAATATACCATCCTCTTATACTACTTCTAAAAACATTTTAAATAGCAATCAATCTTATTCAGTTTATAATCAACCATTCACTACTCCAAGAAATACTCTAATGACACCTTCAAATTCTTTTTATCAAACGCCTATAAACAATAATCCCGCACCTATCTCCAAAATACCATCCCGTCGAAGTCTTTATCGTTCTACGTCAATTACTATTAAATCACCACAAATCAATTCTTAATATATATATATAATAATAATATACAGATTGTAATATCCATTTTAAAACTATTTTTATTAATAAATATATTTAAACTGTTTTTCTACATTATATTATATTCATTTTTGTTTTAGTCTCCTATAAATAGTTCAAGTATATTTCTATCTTTTTGACTTGCTTTTTTTATTTTTTTATATAAGATAAAAATATGTATATTTTTTTATTTTCTTTACTTATGACTTTATCATGAATGATTGAATTTATTATTATTATTATTATTATTATTCGTTTTTTTTCTTGAATTGTTTTGTAAAAAAATAATAATTAAATATACATTTTCAAATACTTAACAACAATTATGTATACTCTTGTTATATACTTTAAAAAATAAACAAATAATTATAAAAATAAAAAAAAAATAATAATAGTTGCTATTCTTAATGCGAATGAAAGTAATATATATATATATTAATGAGCTTTATATAATTGATTAATTTGTTCAGAATATTTCTTGTATATTTCGAATCGTTTGAGTTTAAAACTTGGAGTTAAAAGATTATTATCTGTAGTCCAAGGTTCTGAAATAATAATAAACTTCTTAATACGTTCAATTCCTCTTAAATGATTAATACTGAAAATAATATCTAACTGATTTTGAATCAATTTATAAGTATCATCTTCTTGACATATTTGATCAAAAGATAAATCATTCTTATTATTATACAGTTGTTTATACCAATTCACAAGGGTATGAAAATCTGGGACTATAATTGCTATTAAATAATTCTCATTACAATTTCCATATATATATATTTGATATATATATTGATTTTGAGAATATATGGATTCTAATTTTTCGGCAGAGATATATTCCCCTTGTGATAATTTATAGAAGTTTTTCTTTCGATCAATAATCATAACAGAATAATTAGGTAATAAAACGCCTATATCTCCTGTATGATACCATCCATCTTTATCAATTACTCTATGAGTTTCGTCAACATTCTTATAATAACCAGAAAATAAAATAGGACCTCGAAAACACAATTCTCCTCTTGCAATACATATATTTCCGTGATGAGTTCGATCGGTTGTCAAATAATTCATTTCTGGAACGTCGATCAATTTGATTTCACAAGCTGTTGTTGGTCCACCTACAGAACCTATATATATATTGTATTTATGTTTATTACATTTATTATATGTATCATATTTATTATATGTATCATATGTATTATATTATATTATATTTATTATTTATTATATGTCTTATATTATATGTATTATATTTATTATATGTATTATATTTATTATATGTATTATATTTATTATATTTATTATATTATAGTATATTTATTAATTATTCTATATTATATAATATAATATTAAATTATTTATTCCATATTCCATATTCATTATATTAATTATGATACCGAATTATAAACTATCTATTTATAATTATCATAATTATATAATTAAACAAATAAAAATAACATAAAAATAAGATAATACAAACTGCATACAAAAATCAACAACATTCATCAATAAAACTCTACTTATTCCTATGAATATCTATATACCTATATGAGTATCATGTATATTCTGTAACAGACAGCATCCACAAGTTTCGGTAGCACCATAACCCTCTATAACGGGACACCCAAATAAACATTTCAGAAATATCATTATATTTGGAAGAAGAGGAGCAGACCCTGAGACTACAAAACGGACATTATTCAGTCCTATAGCTTTCTTTATAGGATTCAGTATTAACATATCCACAAGAAATGACTTATTAATTCCATTCTTTAGTCTATTCTGTTTTGTCCTTAATGCATATTTATATAGATTATTATATAAACAACCTTTTTCTTCCATCTTTTTATTTACAGATTCATATATTCTATTAAATCTATATAGTATATATATACAGCCAACTCTTTATCTTGTATATACATATAAATCAAATATATATCCAATAAATTAACATATATATATAGTATATTCAAGAATATCTATATATATACAATCTAGGAACACTAACAAAGATGGTGGGTTGTAAAGTTTGAATATCTTGTAGAATAGTCTTTGTAGATCCTTGATAATAACCAATGCTACCTCCTGCATTTAATATCATATTCTGAACTAATCTCTCTAATATATGTGCCATAGGTAGATAAGATAAATATATATCATTCTTTCTTCCTTCAATCTCATTGCATAATAAACTATACCCATTAGAACAAAAAGCTTTATGTGAAATTAAAACTCCTTTAGGCATGCCTGTAGTACCTGAAGTATAACAAATAGTATGAATATCATCAGGAGTAGGAACTATAGGAATATGAAGATGACTCACACCTCCTTCTTCTATTTCCTTAAATGTATATAATTGAATATTCTATTTACAAAGGAATAATAGATAATAATTATTAAAGAAATATATATAGTATAAATCATTAAAGTAATTAGATGAACACTGAATAGAATAATAGAATGAACAAAATATGAAATATATCAAGAATAATTAAATATATATATATATATATACATTTTGTTGTGACATAGATTTCATCTCTTTAGTAATATTTCCAATTACAATAATTACTTTTAAAAAATACTGTTTTTGTTCATTTGATAATAACTATATATATATATTCATAAAATATATATTTAAAACAATAGAAATAATTAGAATATTATATAAGTATACTTTGATAGTATTTATAGAGTCACAAACACATGTTTTCATTTGTGTTTGAGTCAGAATATAATTCAAAGAATCTTGGGATAAAGAATCATAAAGAGGACATAAAGTGAATGAATAGGAATTACAACATTGTTCTACAATCCCCCATTCAACACTATTACAAGCACATATACCTATTATATGAAACTATATATAAACATATTAAATAATTAAAATATATTCACTAAACATAATTATAAAACTACTTTATAAGTATCAATAGATAATGGAACCAATTCGTAATACAATAGTCCAGAAGCGAAATTCTGAACACGTTCCCATATTTGAATATAAGTCAAGAAAAAATATTCATGGGCTTGACCATGAATATCCTATATATGTATTATAGTAAATATATTATTTTATTGATTTATATATTAATAATAACAATAACAATAAATACAACAACTCGGAAACCCATACAGTTTCCATTTGGATTAATTGATAAACCATGATGAAAATTATCAAATCTATATATTGTTGAAAAATATTTACAAAGAATATCAAGAATGATGACATAATTATATACAATGTTTCACAATCAAAATATCGTTTTGTGATATATGAACCATTAGTGCATTCTATGTTTCTTATAGTTGCTGACTAAATATTTGATGAATCATTAAAAAAACACGAAAACATTTACAGAACCATTTCCAGACGGCTCACTTTCAAAGCCGTATATTTTACTTTGCGACATATTCTTAATGCTTGAAGCAATATATTTGTTATTATAATGACTAGTTTAAATTATATACAAAAATCAACTATTTAAAGATTTCGACTTTTTTCGATAAAAATATATATATATGAATCGATACTCATTGAATACGACTACGACAAAATAATTATTATCCTTAATAAATCAAATTAGAATGTTTTACTGTAACTCAAAAATGTGTTGTGTTTTATTTAAACTATTATTATTGGTTTAAGTTTTATAATTAAAAAATATATATATTTGTATTCTTTTATAATAATATATCATAAAGTTTTTTATTAATTTAAAAATAACACTTTAAACAAAACAAATAAATTAATTTATCAATGTAAAAAAGACCAATGATAAAAAAAAACAACAGAACAATTATATCATTAATGGTATAACATGAAGAATACTATTCTAAAAGTAATATATAAACAATAGTTAAATATAATAATGACTATTTAAACTGGAAATCTAGTTAGTTTTACGAAGATTAT
The DNA here is from genome assembly GCA_039096225.1 of Blastocystis sp. Blastoise. Classification (NCBI taxonomy): domain Eukaryota; class Bigyra; order Opalinata; family Blastocystidae; genus Blastocystis; species Blastocystis sp. Blastoise. The sequence continues at coordinate 105,346 of JBBPEB010000003.1, forward strand.
AAATACTAACAGTTTTGTATTGAGTCTTAAAGCTCTTACCAACGAAATAGTTGATGAAAGTTAAAATAGCATCAGATTTAGCTTCAACAATAGCACCCTCTTCATTTTGAACAGCATAAATAGTATTATCTAAGTATTGTAAGAAGAATGTCTTTTGTTCTTCATTTCTGAAACGAAGTTCAGTATAGAAAGCAGTATTCTTATATACTCCAGGTTGAGATTCATCAGGAACTTCACCTTTAATCATAAATACATTAACATCAAAGTCTTCAAAGAGATGTTCAAAATAATAAGCAGTAGGATGTCCAATGAAACGAGCAAAAGCACGAGCAAGAGAATATTGAACATCAGAACTAGCTCCTCTAGGATCCATATTTTCAATAACAATCTTAAGATGAACATCAGACCATTTATTAGTAGAACCAGCAATATATTGATTATAAGAATTAGTAGTATAATCCTTGTAGAGAGATTCATAATACTTAGATCTACAATAACGAGTTACAGCACCATCAAAGACAGTTCCTTCAGCGGAAGTGAAATCGGAATAACCATAATAATAAAGAATAGTATCAGGATAAGTGATTTCATCAACAGTAGCAACTTTTTGTTCAGTAGCATCAACAGTTTCATAATAAGAATAATCAACACCACTATCTGTAAGTTCATAACAAACATCAGCTCTAGCTTTAGCGAAAGCATCATTAACTTCTAATTTATAGACACTCCAGAAATATTCAGTAGTAGCCATAAGTTTAGCATTAACAGCATCCATGAAAGCACTTTCATAGAACATTAATTGGGCATCATTAGCAGAATCATATACGGTATCAAAAACAACTTCAAGAAGATTACTATATTCACCAGCTTCATTACTGAAATCAATCTTAGTAACATATACATCACTTACAGGAGTAGTAGAGACTTCAGTAATAGCAAATAAGAGTTGTTCTTTAAACCAGAAAGAAGAAGGAACAATATTATATTGTACAGCATTCTCTCTAGCAACAACTTCAAAGACTACTTTAGTATAAGAAGAACCAGCAGGAACAAGTTTAATAGTTTCAGCTTCAAATCTATTTCTATGACAAACAGAGATCATCTTAACAAGAGAAGCACGTTTAAGAATAGAGTTATAAGCACAATAACTTTCAGAAGTAGTATCAGTAACATCATCACAAACTTCTTCATAAGTAGTAGCACTAGGAGTTAAAGAAGCAAGAGTAGGTACATTATAAGCATCACCACAAGAAGGAATAATATGCATATCATAATTGACACCACTTATAGTACAAGTATATTTATCATAAGTAGAAATAGCAAAGTTGAATTTGAATTTATTATCTTCAACAACAACAGTATATTGAGTATTTTCAGCTTGATTCTTAGTTAATTCAACAGTACCTTCATAACAATGAACATCATCAACAGTTTGACCTAAATTATTAATAGTGAAATCCTTATCTTGTTTACCAATAATAGTAGTACAAGGAATTCTATCAAGAAGATTAACACCAATAGTCTTTGTAGTAATAATATATTTATCAGTTTCAGTTACAGTAGGAGTAAATTTAATGTAGAATATAGCAGGACCAGAACTAGTATAAGCACCAGTAAGAGTAACACGTGTAAGATCTTCAATAGTAGTAGGAACAGAGATACCATAATTAGAACAAGCAACAGTAGTAGTGAAAGCAGCAGAAGTAGAACAAGAGATGGTATAACCAGAGATACCAACACAAACACCATTATCTTGAGTACAACGAACATTTAAGGCAGTAACATCTTCAATATACTTAGTAATAACTTGACCTTCGTTAAGCATAGTTTCTTCATCATAAACATCAAAAGCAACACTTTGAGATACAAAGAGATCGAAATCAAAATAACAATCAGAAGTACTCTTGATATCATTATTATGTTCAGCAGGAGAAGAAGGATTATTAAGGACAGAATAATATTCACCTTCAAGAGAAGTATCTAATTGGAAATCACCACCATAATAAGTATTACCATTTAATATACTAGTTTTGAACATAGAAGGATGAGCTTGAGATTCAACAACACTTCCATCAAGTTTAGTATAAGTAATTTGTTCAACAGAAGAATCAGTAGACCAAGCAGTACAAGCAGCATTAGCTCTCTGTTTATTTCTCAGACGAACACGATAAGTGGATTGATCTAAACATAAGAAAACTCTGAAATAAGGATCAAAACGACCACCAAGGAAATTAGCTAAACCATAATATTGAGTCATAGCAGTTTGAGCATATTCACCAGTAATATCATCACGTTTAAAGATTTCAAAACCTTCAGTACCACCATTAGTAGTAGCTAATTTATCAAAGACAACAACTCTTTGGTTTTCAGCACAATCTACAGGACCAAGATGAATAGTAAGAGTATTAGAAGTACTACCAGCAGAAGAAGTAAAAGCGAAATCACCTACAATATAACCAGTATAATCAGTTTCTCCTTCACGTTGTTCAGATAAAGTAGAGAAAGTAACATAAGAATCAGAAGTCCAAGCAGTAGATAAAATAGAATCAGAAGTAGCACGAAGAGTATACATTTCTAAAGTATAATCATCCTTAGGTAAACAAACAGCATATTCAGCAATAAGATTCTTAAGATCAGAACCAGTATTTCTAAGAATACGACCCCAACCAGTAGTAGATTGATCATTAACATTAATAGTATCACCAACTAATTCACCTTGAGAATTCTTAAGAGTGAAAACTTCACGTAAAGTATTACCATTATGAACTCTAGTTACAAGAACAGCATATTCACCAGGATTAGTACAATCGAACTTTTCAATATTAACAATCTTCTTAGGAGTATCTTCACCACTAGTTCTAATAGTGAAAGAAGCAGTCTTTTCAAAGGTAGAGACGTCTACTTTACCAGAGAAAATATAATCAGAATCAACAAATTGTAAACCAAGAGCAGTTTCACCTTCAAAAGATAATTGAGTTAAATAATTACCTTCAATATTATAACTTATAGTATTATCATTATTTAAAATAAGAGCAATTTCAGGTCTGATTTCAGTAGGATTGAAAGCATCAACGAAAATAGTTTCGGTAATTCTATTAATAGAAGGAGTATAAATTTGAACACTATCAATTTCACTAATACCAAAAGATTGAGTATTGGTAGCAGCAACTTGATAACAAACACCACTGTAATAGTTCTTAGAAGTATAATCTTGAACTTTTACACAATAACCTCTAACAACAGAACTTACTACAGTGAATTGATAGTTATAAAGGTAAGCAGTATCAGAAGATTCGGAAACTAAACATAAATCAACTTTAGCAGTACCAGCCTTAATTTGTTGAGCAGTATAGGAAAAAACAGTTGGACAGTTTCCAGTAGCAAAGTCAGCAGCATTAGTAACAGGAGTACCACAGACAGTTGAATAAGCAGCAACAACACTGTTTTGAGGATCTAAAAAGGTTGGGCTAACAGTGACAACTTCGGTATTAGCGGGGTTACCAATAAGATTACCAGTAATCTCAATAGTGACTAAACGATAATTGACAGTAGCATCAGTTCCGCAAACTATAGACAATTGTAATTAATTATGATAATGTGTTAATTAAAGCTAAGGAATGAGAAAGAAACATACCTGATTGAGAAAGAGCAATAGATAAAATAAAAAGAAGAATTAAAGACTTCATTATTATTTAGCTAAAGATAAAGAAAAATAAGAAATACTCTTTTTCATTTATAGATAAATCCATGACTCGAGTTTTCCTGATACGACTAGATGTTGAGTGATTTCCAAAATGTCTTATTTTCATAGCAAAAACTAATTGATATGAGAATTGTTTTTCGTTTCTTTTCTAGCCGCTTTCCAAACATTTAGTTCAAAACTGTTTATTACGGGGAAATCTATATCTTTTGGGATGACGCACTTTTTGTATTTATGGTATATGTATTCTTAAGACAAGAGTTCTTATCATTGTAAAAACGATTCAAATTTTATATATAGCTAACACAAAATAGAGTTATCTATTGCTTACTAACAACATTTGGTCATGATACTTTTTATAAATGAAATTGTGAAAACTTGCAATTCTATTCCATGAAATTACCATTTGCTTGTGACTGTTCTGCTGTTCTTCTGTGATTCAGCAATTATATATTGAATTCAATAAATATTATTTTTTAAATTTGTTGCACTCAATAAATACGTTTAGCTACAAGTTGATCGTCATATAGGTATGAAAATACAATTTTCAATCGTTTTTCTATAAATAAAAAAAATTCATTTAAAAAAACAAAAAAATATTTTTTTTTTAATTTGAACAATTATCTATATCCATTATCATATAAGCTGAAGCTGCATATATTGTATTCAAAAAATAAAATTAAAATTATGATTATTAATAAATTAGCATAAAACACTTTGAATCTACTATATAATGAATATTAAAGGTAATATAGTTCACATATATTCCACCATTACATATCAAAATGAAAATGTGATAAATGAGAATAGAAAAATTCGGAATAACAATCATTAAGACTTTTCAATAAGTATATTCATAATGATCTCATATACATCTATTTATCATGAATCCTTCTTCAGAAATATTAGGAATAATATTAAAATATTTTATTTATTATTTCATCAATGATACCCTCATAGAGATTTAATTTCGTTCTTCTATCAGTTATAATACTATTAAGCCAATTATCCTGTAAAAAAAAACAAATAAATTATATATTATAATTACTAAAACTTACGTTAAAATTTTCAGAAATACACGATCGTTTCCTATATTTTAGTAAACAAAATATAGCTATAAACTTCACTCACTGTTCGTAAATCATTTATTTTAGTTGAATACCAAGAATGTGAATTTTTAACGTTCCAACAAACACTAAAGAAAGAATGATCCATTTTTTCACTGATAGCTTTTGAATTGGATTGAACTAGAAATATTATTAAATGAAACAATAAAGATATACTATAAGTTGTATATATATATATATATAGTAACATAAAAATTTATATTGCTTAATAATTTACATTGTTTGTTAATTATTCATCATCTAATGCGTTAAAAATATGTGTGAACTAATCATTACACACAAATTAATAGAGAAACATTCTTCAAAATTTTGTGTAGAATCATCAATGTACTCAATTCACATTTAAAAAGCATCTAATTGCTTCTAATATAATTCTATGAATGAATCAAACTATTTATTCTTCAAATATATTGTTAGATTTTTAAAAATATATAAAAAACAAACATGAAGCATTTTTTTTGTATATTTTTTAATTTTTTAATTGGTTTTTTAATTAAATGAATGAAAGTTTATCAAAAAATAACTTTTTATATATTATTTATATACTTTGAGTGAAAAGTCTCAAATTGGTCTGCATATAATATCTGAGTTCGTCATCTCATGATTCTGATCTTGTAAAAATCTTCTATTTAATAATGCAGATATTCTTTAAATAATGTGAAACAAGTACTTATTTATTTTTATTATAAATTTATAGACATAATGATTCCCATATATTTCCTTTTTTGTTCAGTGATGTCATTATATGTGTACACGTAATACAATATTCATGCCATTGCTATACTTAAAGCATGTAAACGTAATTCCTTGTTGATGGCGACTATAAATGCGAAGATTATTTCTTTTGTTGAGGATTTTGGTGTTCATTCGGATCTTCTATTTCAACATAGAGAAAAGATAATAGTTTAATGATGATGGGATCTATAAATTCTAAATTCACCCATTATTGTGATATCAATTGATGAATGATTCTAAAAATCATTGTTATTATTAACTAGATTTGTTGATAAAGAATATGTTATATGGTTATTTTGATATTCCTGGACGACATTGTTCACCTTCAAAGTTGAAGCGTAAACATCATACTCAATCTTCTGAGCATCTGTGTCTATCCTCAAAACAACAGAAAAGACTATATATGAACACAAGGATGAGACGATTCACAATCTATATATTCATTGGATTATTGATTTTATTTATTCTTTCCTTTTGTGTTTATCATTATCAATATACAAAGAATCCTAAAGAAATACATGATCATATTACAGAACAATTATACTCATTTTCTCCATCTCAAGATATGGCAGAATTCTCCATTCAAAATCAACACTTACGAAATAAATATTATTCTGAAAGAAAGTCTTCCGTAAATTTAGCAAGTATTTTATATATTTTTATGTTTTTTATATACTATATGTTATATTTCTAATAAACAAGTATTAATACGATTCTACTCTGACAACATCATATAATACTTTTTTTATTTCTATATAGAAACATCAGAAAATGATAAAATAACTCCTATAGACACACAGTTAGCCGTTAAAAATATTGATATTACATCAAGTATGATATTATATTAATATTATTCTATTATTTATTTTTATATTTTATCTATTATATATATATGTTTTTATATATTTTATATTATTTATCATTATATTTATAAAATATATTAATTTAAAATATATTCAATTATAATTATTATACTATATATATAGATTATCAAAAGACCATTCTACAAGCTATGGCTTCAATAAGTAATATAATACAAAAAGAAGAACCAAAATATATGTATATCTATATTATTTGCTCTTTATCTACTATTTTATTAATATCTTTATAATCATCATTATAATAATAAATATAATAAATATAATAAATATTATTAATAGATTTGGTATGATAGAAAATGGAGATTTAGATTTATTGAAATTAGTTTTATTACATTTATATTCACCTAAACATTAGTATATATATATATAATAATAATAATAATGAATTGTTCCTAGTTATATAATATCATTCTCCTCCTTGGACCAAGAAGTTGATTTTTATACGTCTCCAGAAATGACGATCTTATTACAAACGAGCAACTATTATACATTCTATGTATATATAATTTATATATTGATAAATTAATAATTGTTTATGAATAGTATTAATACTAATGCTAATAATAATAATAATAATAATAATAATAATAATAATAATAATAATAATAACTTAGTTAATAATAATAATAATAATAATAATAATAATAATAATAATAATAATAATAATAATAATAATAATAATAATAATAATAATAATAATAATAATAATAATAATAATAATAATAATAATAATAATAATAATAATAATAATAATAATAATAATAATAATAATAATAATAATAATAATAATAATAATAATAATAATAATAATAATAATAATAATAATAATAATAATAATAATAATAATAATAATAATAATAATAATAATAATAATAATAATAATAATAATAATAATAATAATAATAATAATAATAATAATAATAATAATAATAATAATAATAATAATAATAATAATAATATATAATCTATATCTATAATAATCTATATATATAGACTTCTGTTCCTAGAGAAACTAGACCTAATATATATATGCTACATAGAGATATGGAATTACTTTATATTCTAGAGAATCCATCTTCTCCTTTGCAAAGAATACCTATAGAATGGCATTATTATATACATATAGATAATATATACTATTCTACAGTTAATATAAATCAATTCGAACTCTATTTAAATTCTCTCCCTTATATGAATTATATTATGAAGTATAATATAGAAAACACTCAGAAGGAATCACCATTATTATTTGAAGGACTTAATTATGGTATATAATCATTATTCTTTATTCATTTTTATTATTTATTTCTTTTATGTTGTGGTATATATATATCTTATAATTATATATATATTATGAATTATATTCAAACAATTTTAATTTATATATATATATATAGATTCTCAAATTCATTATGTTCTAGGAGAAAATGTGTATATATTAACAAAACCATTTATTCGAATACTTCTTACAGAACTACCTGTATCATATTTATTATATATTTATTGTTATATTACATTTATATATTTATTATATTTATTATATATATTTAATCTATATATTATATTTAATCTATATATTCTATAGGAAAGACTATTAACCGATGTCGTACCCTCTGATTTTATATCCTTCTCAGAAGAATATACATTCTTTACTATATATAAAAGTGTTTATTTCTCATTTCATCCAGAACAATTCTTTATTTTTGTATATATATATATATATATATAATGATTTATTTTCATTATATTTTTTTCACATTATATACTTATATAGACATGTATTGAAAATAGTTACTTTAAAGCATATACAAAAGATTTATCCCTTGTCTATACAAATCAATATACATACTCTGTATATATTTATTATTATAACTATTCCTTTTTATATATATATTCATTATCTATTCAACTATTACTTAGTCTTCTACACACTTATTCACATATAAACAAGAAAAACAACGAAATAATATCATATCTATCAACAATTCATCATTAAAAACATCTAATTATTTCTCCTCATTTCATATAAAGAATTCTACAGATACATCAAGAATTGTCACTATTTGGAAACCACTTCTCTGTATTCATACAACTAAAAATCCTATTTTATTCATAAAATCTGTATCTATCAACGAATCTCATGATTTACTTGAACTCATTGACTTCATGATCAATTCAAATCTCATTTGTGCTTCATATAATCATTCTTCACTTTAAATTTACCTCATTATTTATTATTCACAATATATATTTATTTATTTATTATATATATATTTTTATGTGTAAGCTTTATTAGTATTGCGTTTATTTTAATTCCATATTTCTAAGATGAAAACAATCATTTAATAACTTGAATCCACTCCAAAATGTATTAGTATTTATAAACAGAGTCTAACAATATATAAAAGAATAAAATAACTCTTTTTAAAAAAGTATTTTTATACTCTCTTCGAATAATTAACCGACGAATCAATGAATACTATCCAATTAGTCTAAAAACAAAAAGACGAAGAAAATAATCATATTCAGAAATTTTCTTTTTATCATAATTACATTATATATATATGTATGTTTCTTTATTATAATAAAATTTACAACCACATAATCATTTATTATTAACAACAAATAAAGCCATAAAAAAAATAAATGAAAAAAATCACTGAGTAATACCAAAATTAAAAATCCGAAAGTTACCCTTAATTCTCTATAGTATCTAAAACATAATAAATAGTATTTTTAGGTAAATGATGAATCAATTATTTCTTTATTATTTTAAATTACTGAATGAAAGATAAATAAAAAGAGTAGTTTTGTCGCGAACATTTCTTCTACATATATTTTGAATCTATAAATATATAAATCTTCAAAGAATTCAAGGTAAATCGACATGACAAACAGAAGTTTTGGATGAATAAACTTCTTAGTTTCCAAACCCGTGGTTATCTAGTATTATTGGTTGAAAATTGAAAAATAATGTCAGAACTAGTTTCGTTTTATTTTTTTGGAGATACCATTTCATTTCGCACCAGAATTACATGATACATTGTTTTTAAAAAACCAAACAATTTTATTTTGCGTTTTGTCTATCTATTTATTAGTAAAATAAATGACTATAGACAATCTTATTGATGATTTCAGTCAGCGTATTGACTTGGTAGTAAAACTGAGGCAGATCTTAGCTAGTTATCCTAGTGGTTTGACCATTTTTCAAAGTATTTTTATATTAGGAATATATCTACATCAACATATTCTATAATCATTGTTATCATCTTATAGGAACTGCTTCAAAATGCGGATGATTCAGGTGCGAAGAATGTTGAGTTCATTTTAGATTTAGGTCAATATAGAAAAGATCATTTGATTTACAATGGAATGGGAGAGTGTCAAGGTCCAGCTTTATTGGTTTATAATGATGGAATGTTTACGGATAAAGATTTTAAGTCGATTATTGTATTTTTATTATAACTATTATTATTTATTCGTTTAAAGTCTATTGGTAATTCTTCAAAAGGAGAAGATGAAAAAGGATTTACAACAGGAAAATTTGGTATTGGTTTTAATTCAGTGTATGTAATTGTTTATATATATATATATTTATTATATATATAGATATCATATAACAGATTATCCTACATTTATTTCTTCATCAAAAATATGTGTTTTTAATCCTTCTGTATATATATATATATAATAATAATAATATATATAAATATATATATAATAATAATAATATATATAAATATATATATAGCGTCGAGTAATTCCAAAACAGTATGATGCTGGTATTCAGATCGATTTCGTTGATCATTATAACGATTTAATTCGTAATTGTAAGGACAGTTTAGATGTATTTACTGTGAAAGTACCTTCTTTTGATCGTCCTTATGAACATACTCTCTTTCGTCTTCCTCTTCGTACTCCAGAACTTGCTAAAACGATCGAAAATACGTATATAGAATATATATTAGTTTTATTTTTATTTTTATTTTATTTTTTTTAAATATTTTAATTATATATATATATATTATATGTTTTATATATAGGGAATATCAAATAACGTCAAATACGTATACTCCTCAATCTGTATATATTTATTATTATTATTATTTTATTATTATTATTTTATTATTATGATTTATATGTTTTTATATCATAACAATAAATAATAATTAATTATATATATATATATATATATATATATATAGATGTTAGAATCTTTATTTGAATTGGGCCATGAACTTGAGAATCATTTGATTTTCCTGAAGAATATCTTATCTATTAAAATTGGATTTCTTAATGAAAATGTATATATTAATATATTATAATATAATATATATATATAATATATATATAATATAATATATAAAATATATATAATATATATATAATATATATATATAGCATTCTATTCCCTGTCGTAATGAAGATATTCAATATATATTTGAGAGTAGTGTCTCTAATATTTCTGATACTCTTATTCGTAATAGAAATGGTATGAAGGAATCTATACAGAATATTCAGAAGAATAAGAATGAAAAGACAAATCGTATATATAATATAATATAATATAATATAATATAATAGTATATAATAATAATATAATATTATAATATACTCTAGTTTTTACTTATGATTATACATTGAGTATAACTACAACTCAAAAAGCTTTTTCTTTTCCTTCTTCTTCTTCTGCCAAGAATTCTTGTGTTATTCCTCAAACAACATCTACTCATACCTCTTATTATGTATGTAGTCAATTCGGATCTCTTATCGCTTCTCCCATCGATTTTGATCATTCTACCGATAAAAGACGACGATTACCGTGGGGAGCGGTTGCTGGGTGCTTAGAAACAGACAAAGAACATGTTTCAAATAAAGGTATATATATATATATATATAATGATTAATAATATTCATTATGTATAGTATCATTATACTTTTTTATTATATATATATTTTTATCTATATTATTATTATAATATAATAATAATCTTCATAATATAATACTAATCTAAATACTAATCTAAATAATAATAATATAATATGAACTATATAATAACAATCATAATATACTATGAATCTATATAATAATCCTAATACTATATAATCCATAGGATATGCTTATTGTTTCCTTCCATTGCCTATAACAACAGAGTCTCCTATTCATGTGAATGGCTATTTCGATCTAAGTGATAATCGAAGAGAAATGTGGTATGATGAAGAAACAGAGCTTCGTAATGATCCTCGGTGTATCTGGAATATTTATTTATTAAGAGGGGTTGTAGCACCTTGCTATATACGATTTATGAAGTATTTAGCTAATTTAAGAATATCGTCTTCTTCTTCTAAAGAACAGAAAGAATTGTTTAATCATTATTTACCTTTAGAAGAAACACGAAGAATATGGAGAGTATTTATGGATACATTTAAAGAATTATGTATTAATGAAACTTTCTTCTTTGATTATAATACCAAGAAACTCTTCAATTTATTTAATTATCCGTATTTATTTATACGTGATGATATACAACAAGTCTCTGAACGAAATGCTGAAAAGAACTTAAATGAACTGATTTCTGGATTTGAAAAGTGTGGTATTCAAACAGCTGCTATTGATAACGAAACGAAACAGTTCTTAACATCTCTTCTAGCTACCAATCAACATCTTTTAGTTAATAAATTCTTAAATAGTGATGAATTACGTAAATATCTAATTATTCGCGGGAAAGAGTATATTAATCAATTATCAACTGAAGAAGTTAAAATGATGTTAAGGTATATATATATAGAATAACTATTATTATTATTATTATATATATATAGTTATTGTTTGATGGATATTAATAGTAATAACTTATCCGCTTTAAATAATTTATGTTTACTTCCTCTTCAAAATAATACTATAGGATCTTTTCTCTATATGTATACTGATAATTATTGTATTAAACAACAACTTATTGATAGAGGATATGATGAAGTATATATTATATTTATTATACTTATTATAATGTTTTTTTATTATATTTATTATATTTATTATATTTATTATATTTATTATATTTATTATATTTATTATATTTATTATATTTATTATATTTATTATAATGTTTTTTTTATATTTATTATATTTATTATATTTATTATATTTATTATAATGTTTTTTTTATTATATTTATTATATTTATTATATTTATTATATTTATTATATTTATTATGTTTATTATAATGTTTTTTTATTATATTTATTATATTTATTATATTTATTATAATGTTTTTTTTATTATATTTATTATATTTATTGTATTTATTATATTTATTATATTTATTATGTTTATTATAATGTTTTTTTATTATATTTATTATATTTATTATATTTATTATGTTTATTATAATGTTTTTTTATTATATTTATTATTATTATATTTATTATATTTATTATTATTATATTTATTATTATTATAGTTAAAAGTTCGTTTATGTTTATACCGTTACCCTCACGAGATGAATATTAATAGAATTATTCAATATTTAAATATGAATACTATTTCTAGTGATAATATTTATATTAAAGGTATATATACATATATTTATTTATTATATACATAATCATTATATCTATATATATATAGCATCTCCAGAGATAACTACCTTATTTCCTTCTTCTTCATCAACATTTCTACATGAATCTCTATCTTCGAATTTCTCATCTCAAATACTTATTATTATGAACTCAAAATTATTTAATCTTTGTGAAATGAATACTAGTATATTTATCGATTGTATGAAGAAAGAATTACCTTCTGTATATATATATATATTGCTTTTTTTTAAATATATATATAATTATATATCTATACTATATATATATACATAGAATTGGAATTCTAGTTCTATTCAGAATTATTCAGCTTCTTTTAGCAAGGAATGGTTTGTACAAGCGTTAACATATATGTTTATTGGTAATAATAGTATTAATATACAAATTATTTCTTCTCTTGGACCTCTTCTTCCTTGTGAAAATAACCATATATGCTCCCTTCTTGATATAAATACAAATAAACCTATAGCTATGGACACACATACTCTTCCTTATTCTATTCATAACTTTATTAATAAGGTATATATATAAACTTTTATTTTATTTATTTATTATTATATTTATTGTTATATTTTATTTATTATAATATATTTATTATAATATATTTATTATAATATATTTATTAAAATATATTTATTATAATATATATACTTATATTATTTATTAAACATATTAATTATATATATAGTTGGGTATAAATGTATTGGATAATTCTCTATCGGATTCTTTAAAGCAATCTTTATCGTCTTTTTATTTACCTTCTTCTTATACTTCCTTCCTATATTTATTAAATACTCTATATAATAATAATACTAATCAAATTCTGAATATTATTAGCTCATTCTCAGATCAAGAAAAAAATGATTTTTATGAATTTATTATTTCTCTCGATACAAACTTACTTAACAATGTATATATATATTTATATAATTATAGTTTTATTTATTTATATTAGTATTCTTCAATGTTGAGTAATTTCTCTGTATATCCTACATATGGTCATAATTATACTTCTCTTAATTCTCTCTCTCTTCCTGATACGAATATACCTTATGATTGTCTTAATGGATATACTACAGTTGCTTTCTATAATAAGTATATTATTATTATTTATTTATATTTATATTACTCTTTACTTATAATAATACTTATTCTCATTATAATACTATAGTTCTGAAGAATATTCAAAATTAAGATTATTAACCTATAATTATTTATCTTTTGCTACTTATATTTCTGATTTATTCTTAAGAGATGTCAGTACTATGGACCCTCATAAGAGAAACACAATCATTAGTATTATCTATAAAAACTTTAATATTATTCAGTATATATATATTATATTTATTGTGTATTTTTTATTTTAAACCAAATATAATATTATTATTATTTTAACTCTTATACTATTAATAATTTTTTTTCTAGAAATGATAATAATACTCTAATGAAATTACAGCAATCTTATTGGCTCCCTAATTCATCTAACCAATTATGTTGTCCAAAAACATTATATAATCCTTATATAAAAGATCTTCAAAATATAGTACCAGATTTATATTTACCTTTAAATACATATTATTCTTTAGATGAAAATAGTTTAAATTCTATATATAATTCTATTGGTATTAATCGAGTTATTCATAGAGATGGATATATTACTATATGTAGTTATTATATTAGTTTATATGGAAATTCACAAAATAATTCTATTTCAGAGACTATTAAAGATAAATTAACATCGTTATTACTCTATTTAGATAAAGAGAAAAGTCGATTATTACCTTCAAAACCTTCCTTTAACTATTATTATAGTAATGATAATGAAAGTATATATATGGATAGTAATTCCTTCTTAACATCTATTCTTCAATTACCATTTATTATTCCTTTATCTACTTCTCCAATCTCTATTTTACCGTGGAAATCCGTTACTATGAATCAAATGGTATGCTTAAATCAATGTGTAGATAGAGAAACTATGTGGTTTGCCTCTTTTGATCGATATATATGTAATAATGAACATGTATATATTATATTTATGTAGTATTATTTAAGTTTTATTTTATTATTATTAATTATTATTATTAATTATTATATTAATTATTTATTATATTATTATATTAATTATTATATTAATTATTTATTATATTATTATATTAATTATTATATTAGTTATTTATTATTATATTAGTTATTATAAATATTTATTACCATTTATTATGTTATATTATTTATTATCTAGTTATCTAATGATTTCTTTGATTATTTACAAATATCAAAACAATTTTCAAATGATCATTTAGTGACTCAATTACTTTATATATCTAATTTATATTGTCAATCTTCATCAATATCTATTGATATACAAACTAAATTAACTACTGTTTGCTTTAAAATATATCAACAAATATTTAATGGAAGTCCACTGTCAGCAACTTCTGAAAATTACTTAAAAACTGAAAAATTAATTTTTATGAATAATATATTTATATCTATATCTCAATTATATTTACAACCTTTAGAAGCTAATTATCCTAATATATATACTCTTTCTTCTTCTCTTTCTTGTTTCTATAATGCTTTCAAAACTCTTGGAGCTAAAGAAAAAATGGGAAAACAAGATTATATTTATGTATATAGAATTATTATTATTATTTTTATTTACGCATTTTTTATTTGCTTTTTTTTAATACATATTATATTTTTATTTCTATTATTATATAATTAAAAGTATATATTTGTATTTATTATATTCTATCATTCTATAGATATTGAATTATTTACATACTGTTAATAAAACATCTCCTCTTCCTTCTGCTTCCTTAGATATAGCTATTACTATATGTCAAAAACTAACTGTATTTGATCTCACTAAAGAAGATTTTAATAAATTATTCCTACCTGCTCAAGATGGAGTATATATATTATTTTATTTTATTTATTTATTTTTATATTATATTATTATTTTTATAAATCATTATAAATCAATATAAATCTATCTATACAGACCCTTCAAAGTGTGTCTTCTCTCTCTTATATGGACAGTGACTGGGCCTCTAAAACACGTAATAAAACTCCTCCTTCTTCTCTTATACATAAGAATATCTCTTTAGAAGTATCAAAACATTTACATGTATTTAGTGTTCGTACAAAGAATTTAACGAAATCGAATTTAAAGTTTAAATCTCAAGGATTTGGTCAACATGAACCTCTAACTCGACGTATTAAAGATATCTTAGATCAATATCCTGCTGGACCTACTATATTATATGAAATGATACAGAATGCAGATGATGCACATGCAGAACGTATAGAATTCTGTTTAGATTTAAATGATTATGGTACAGATTCTTTATTATCTCCTGAATTAGCTCTATGGCAGGGACCAGCATTATTAGTATATAATAGTGGTGTATTCTCGGATCAAGATTTAAATGCTTTACAAGAAATAAGTTGTGGTCATAAAAAAGAGATAGTAGGAACAACAGGTCGATTTGGATTAGGTATTAATAGTGTATATCATATTACAGATGTGCCATTCCTGGTTACTCGTGATCGATTTATTATATTAGATCCTCATCAGAAATACGCACCTGTTGAAGGAGAACCGGGTCTTATGATTAAATTCCATGAACAAAGCTTAACTGAAGATTTTTCAGACCAAATCAGTCCATTCCAGTTCTTTGGATGTGATATACGACAAAATTTTAATGGAACACTATTCCGTTTCCCTCTTCGTAATCGAGAAGCTTTAGCAAGTAGTGATATTAGTAAGAAACCATTTGGTATTGATAATATATTAGAAGCGTTTGAAGTATTAAAGAGAAATATTAATCATTCATTAATTTTCGTATATATATATTTTTTATTTTTATTTATTTATTTATTTATTTATTTATTTATTTATTTATTTATTATTTATTTATTATTTATTTATTTAATAATGATTTATTCGATTTATAAAAAATAATAATTATTATAAATATATTTAATTCTATAAATAATATTATAGTTAAATCATATTAAACAAATAAATGTATCTATTATACCTCCTTCCTTTACTACTCCTTTGAATCTGTTTACCACGGTTATTCAGGAAAGATCATTAACAGAATATAATTGGAAACGTCTTCGTGATATATATTATTCTAAAGATAATAAAGTTTCCAGAACTGAGTTTTTCAATTATTTAAAGCAATATCGTGGTAGAAATATACCAAATCATATAGAGATGAAACAATTATTGACTTCTGTTAGTGATTTATTTATATATATACAGAATCATAAAGACGAGATTATTCGTCGAGGAAGATTATCTATAGATAGTTCTGATATAATGAATAAAGTAACAAAGATCGTAGAGAAGAATAGTGTTGATTATTTAATATCTACATGTATGGGTGGAGATACTATATTAGATATATGTACAGAAGAAAAAAATAATGAACTGAAATTAATTCCCGTTTGTGCTGTTGCTGTATATTATTATTATTATTATTATTATTATTATTATTATATATTTTATTATTATATATTTTATTATTTATTTATATATCATTAGAATATAAATATTTAAAATTATAAATATATTTATATTAAAATTAAAACATGATAAATATTAATATAGGCTGTTCTTCATCATAATACTGCTGATGAATGGTATTTATCTTCTCCTTCTCCTTCTCTCTATTGTACACTACCTCTTCCTAATAATCCTTTAAAAGATTCTATACATGTTGATATTAATGGTTTCTTTGAATTATCTAGTAATAGAAGAGATATATGGCAGGGAACAGATGTAGCAGGAAATAGTCAAGTGAAAATTGAATGGAATAATATTCTTCTTCATGAAGTCTTATCACGTGCTTTACTTGCTCTATTCGAATTCTCTACTGAATGCTATATACCTGATGATAGCGGTTATGTTAATTATTGGAATTTACTTCCTTCGGTTGATTATGATTCTCCTTGGAAAGAATTTGTTAAAGGTGTTTATGAATATATTAGTGAATATACTGTATTTACTATAGAAAATGAATTAAAAGAATCGGATCCTCCATATTATCAAGGAAATCAAGTAGTTGTTTATAAAGAAGAAGATCATTATATATGTTCAGAAAAAGATCAAGAAGTATTATTACAATTACCTATGTATTTAATGAAAGAAGGAGTAAAGATATCCATGCCTATTTCTTCTATTGCTTCTTTAATTCGACTTTATTCTTCTAAAATTGACTCGGTTATTCCTGAATATATATTAAGACATTATATGAGTCAAAGATTACCAAAGAAAATGTTACAAACAAATATTTATAATAAAATATTATTACTATTCTTTAATGAATTTGAAAAAAGCCGTAATATTCAATTCTTAAATGGATTCCCTTTATATTTTATTAATGATAAATCAGTTGGTATATATTATTATTTATATATTATTATTTATATAATTATTATTTATATATTATTATTTATATATTATTATTTATATAATTATTATTTATATAATTATTATTTATATATTATTATTTATTTAATTATTATTTATATATTATTATTTATATAATTATTATTTATATATTATTATTTATATAATTATTATTTATATAATTATTATTTATATATTATTATTTATATATTATTATTTATATAATTATCTAAATTACTATTCTTGTCTATAAACTTATTTTTCTTCTATATCACTATATTCTTTAGAATGTGTAAATAAACATGAAAGTAAATTATATATTATGTGTCCTCAATATGAAGTTATATTTAAATCATTTTATACTACTGCAATTATTCAGAATGATCAATATTTATTGAATTTATTTGTTCCTACTTTATTACGTACACATAAGAATTCTTCGAATTCTTCGAATTCTGTTGATATTGATATTGATGATCCACGTTATTCGAATCAACGAATCAATAGTTCTGTAATTATTGTTGATAAAGAAACAAATATTAGCACATATACATATATAGAAAAAGAACATTCAGAAAAAGAAAATGAACAAGCTGTAGCCTTATTACAGAAAACTGATAAATTATATTATATTACTAAAGACTTATTCATACAATATCTTTCTATTATGTTAGATAACAAGTTTATTGGTGACAAACAAATTTTATATAATAAAATAGCATGGTATCCAAAACCTTCAAGTGGAATGTCTATGCTAAGTTTTAAATTTCAGTTTGTTTCAGAAGTGTGGATTTCTACTTTATGGACACTTCTTGCTACATATGAAGATAAACAAATCTCTACTTTATTAAATAAATATCCTTTATTACCTATTTATGAAGGAACTACAAGAGAACTTATTCAATATAGTAAAAGTACTTTTATTATTAATTATATTCAAAATGATAGTATACAATCTTTATTAGTTAAATGTGGTATATATCTATTTGATATTAAAGCTTATACTAATAATAATACTGTTAATATAACAACCGATGGAACTTCTTCTTCTCCCTCTTTCCCTAAAGAATTCACGAAATATGTATATATGCCTACAGGAAATTCAGTTATTTCACTTCTAAAAGCCTCATTAGATAAATATGCAAATCAAAAAGAAAAAGAGCCATCAATATTATTTTCGAATAGAATTATACGAAAGGCAACAATGAGTGATTATTTCAAAGACTTGAATATAAGTGAAGAAAATATTGTACAATTACGTAAAGAATTAATTCCATTATTG
This sequence comes from Blastocystis sp. Blastoise, assembly GCA_039096225.1. Lineage (NCBI taxonomy): Eukaryota > Bigyra > Opalinata > Blastocystidae > Blastocystis > Blastocystis sp. Blastoise. The sequence goes on from JBBPEB010000003.1 coordinate 125,097, forward strand.
AAACAAGATATTAATAATATACAAAATAAAGAGATTATTTTATCTTTACCTATTTGGATGTTATATAATGATAGAAATAAGTATTCTTCTATCTCTATTAGTGATAATTATATTCCTCCTCAACGAATTCCTGAACGATTATTAACAAATCGTTTTATTTCAGAAACAGATAATGATATTATAACCTTCTTAAAAGCTATTGGTATACAAACACTTTCAGAAATTGATTATAATTGTAAATACCTTATTAAAGATATACTCACATTACAATCGGACGATTATAAATATGGTATTAATTATATATGTAAGAATTATGATGAAATTAATCAGAATGGTTGTTCTTTGAGTGAAGCATTTCAAAAGAAGAATTTATTATTAAATAGGACAAATCAACGTGCTATTAAAAACAATCTAAAGAATTGTGAAGAGTTATATTATTGTGTATATAGATATATTTTTATTATTATATGTGTTTTTTTTAAATTATATATTATTATTATTATTATTATTCATTATATAATAATAATCATATATATAATATATAGGAAGATGAGTTTATAAATAATTTAATACCTGATGAGATAGGATTAAATAAAGATTTATGTATACCAGAAACAATCAGAATATTAGATACTTTAGGTTTACATACAAAGTTAGATATTTCTATTATGTGTAAACTTATTCAAAGATTATTAACTGGAAATAATTATAATAATATAAATTTAAAACAACTTGAACAATTATGGACTTATTTTGATGATCATTCAGATGATTATGCTCAAGAATTAATGAATACCAATGTGAATACCTCTGACTTCCAACGAATTCGCTGGATTCCCGTGATTACTGAGTCTACTAATGAATTCATTCCTATTCAAATAGATATAAATCGATCCGATATAATTGGACATAAAGTAGTTTCTACTAATAATAATAATAAATCTATATTACTTTCTAATGCCAGTAATACTCGACCTTCTGAAGATCTTAATATGTGCTCATGTTCTTATTATTTAACATCCTATAAACGTCCTAGTACTAATTTCCAAATATTATTAGGATGGAATGAAGCTTATAGTTCTACTATTTATTATAATCAACTTGTAGGAATAGCTAAATATTATATGTTTACTTATTATAAACCCTTATTTAGTAATATATCCAATTGTTCTATTATTGATATGACAAATGAAAGCTATTTAGATTTTATTAATGGAACAGTTGGAAATAATATTCAAGTAGATATTAGTATTCGTGATAATATAGAAAATATTATATATCCTCTCTATGAACAACTTAATAATTCGATTAACACTGATCATATTAAGGTATATATATAGTTTTAATTGCTATTTTTTTTGTTGTTGATTATTTTATTATTATTTTTATTATTATTATTTATATTGTTGTTATTATTATTATATTATTATTATATCTTTATTATTATTATATCTTTATTATCTATAACTTATATATATAACATTATTATTATATCTTTATTATCTATAACTTATATATATAGCATTATTCTCCAACTGCTTATTGGATATGGAACACAAATCGTTTTTATTCTTCTTCTGTTTGTCGTAGTGGACGAATCGTGGAATATCAACCATATATACAAGAGATTTCTTCAAGAATGAAAGAATATAGAAATATAACTAGAAAATTACATATTTCTGCTAATAAAGATAATTCATTCTTATTTGACTTCTCAGTAACTTATTTTATGAAACGATCCTTAAAATCTTCAGAAATTCAATTTTATTTGGATAATATTATTCCTGCTTATAGAGAATGTCTACGAACTGATTCTCCTCTTCCAAATCCTTTATATTTACCCAATAGATTGAATACACTTACTATTTCAGGTAATTTATGTTATGATGATGCTGATGATGTATCTTCTATTGATAGTAGCGAAATTGTATTAGCAGATATCGATAATGAATTAGCTGAAAAACTTGGATGTCTCTCTTTATTAGACAGAAATGCTGGTGCTGTATATATATTATTATTATTCTATTTATTTATTATCATTATTATCCTATTTATTATTATTATTATTATTTTTAATAAAAAAACTATTATTATATATATCTATAGAAGAAGATAGAATATAATCCTTGTGTAACAGGTCATGATTTACGTCGTATTCTATCGAATTATTCTCATATCGATACCATTCTTATAGATTTAATAGAAGTCTTTGAATATTTAGGTATGACAAATATATCTTTCTATTTTGATACTGCTACTTATACAAATGGGAAGTTATTAAATAACTCTTTAACGCCTCTTCAAGGACCTGCTTTATGTGTATATATACCTTCAAATTGTTTTGATATGAAAACATTTATCAGTTCTATGAATGAATCAACTACTTTAAGTTCTCCTTATGGATATGTAAATAGTCCTAATAACTCAAAGATTGGTGCAGGTTTATTCACATGTTTCCATATATCTGATTGTATTCAATATATATATAATAAAGAAATAGGATTTATTGATCCTGAAGGTAAATATAATATTACAAATAGTACTATTAATAATAATGGAAGTTCATTAAGTTCTGTACGTCCCTTCGATGAAAAAGATATTAATATGTTTGATGCTCAATTCGCTCCTTTTCTGAATATAATTAATGTTATTAAGAATCATTCCCAAGGGAATGCAAGTGATCTTATTAATAATTCTGGAGCTATATTAAGATTACCCTTAAGAATGCAAGCTAGTTCCTATTGCTCAGAGTATATTATGATTATTTATGATTATTTATTTTATTATTTTATTTATTATTATTTATTATATTTATTTTATTATTATATTTATTATATTTATTACATAATCAATATATATATATAGAGTAATGACATCAAGTAAAATGACAGGAATTATGAATGATTTTATAAATAGATGTAGTTTATTTTTATTAACAAATCAATTCTTATCTTCTTTAACAATAGCTACGATTGATAATACTACTATTCTTTCTTCAATTACTTCTACTAGTAACAAAGAACAACTTATAATACCTCAATATAATAGATATTCTATGAGATCTAGTAATAATAATAAGTATATAAATAAATAATTACTTTTTATTATATTATTTATATATAGTATATTCTCTAATGTTACTGATTCTGTCAAATCAATGACTGTTAATATCTCTGAAAGGTATGTATATATCTTCAAATATATATATATTTATATATCTTCAAATATATATGTATATATCTTCAAATATATATTTATATTTATATATATAGTAAAACAATAAAATATTTGAATGTTTCTCGTAGTTCAACTAATAATCGTTATTTCACTATATATTATTGTTACCCTAGAAGTGGTGATAATCCATGTGCTAAGGAAGGTGTTGTATATATAGCTATAGAAAAGAATCAACGTCAATTACCTATTTCTACTCAAGGTTATGTATTCTTTAGAAGCCTATGCACAAGTCAAATTACTAGTATATATATTATTATTATTATTAATATTATTTATTATTATATTTATTAATATTGTTTATTCATTATTATTATTATTAATAATAATAATATATAGATCTTCCATTCCATATTGGTGGTGATTTCTATTATTCAACTTCTTCATGTTTATTCTATTTTAATCGAATCCTTAATTCATCACCATATGTATGTTATTATTTATTATTATATTTATTATTGTATTATATTTATTATTATATATATATCTTATAGCATGAAGAGAATGAGAAAAAGCTTCGTACAATAATAACATATTTATATCCAAATATGATGCAGACAATAGCTACTTCTATTGAATCACAAGATAAGATTGATAGAAATGATCTATATACTATTCTTATTAAAGATCCTTCTAGTATTAATATAGATAACTCAATCAGTCAAAGTGATTATATAAATAGTTTAGTTAACTATTCTATTTTCCCTAGAGTATATATATATATATATTATTATTAGTATTATATTTATATATCTATATATATAGTATGGAACACATACTTATGACAAAATGTCTGCTTTATATGTATATAAATCAATTCAATCAGGAGATATTCATCAACTTATATTAAATTATATACCAATAGTAGATATGAAATCACCTATATATACTTTATTAGCTAATTATATTGATTATTATAACAAACCATTTACTGTATTAGATACTGATGAAGAACTCAAATATTTCCATAATAATCAAGGAGATCGTTACATTCTTCGTACAGGAGGTCTTGTACTGTGTTCCACATTCTTTATGCATGCTATTTCTCAATTACAAATTGTTGACGAACCTATTTATAGTTATAATCGTAAAGGAAAGCGCTATTTTAATGGCAGTAGGAGAGTATATTCTGATCATTCCATTACCATTCGATCTTATTTTTATGATCTGGATCTTATTCCTACAAGTATATTTATTATAATTTATTTATTATATTTTTTATTATTATTTATTTATAAAATTTATTTATTATATTTTATTTATAATATATGTATATTGATATAATATATATATATATAGTGGATGGTGAAATTCATTCTCTTTCCTCAGGCCGTACATTCTATCGAATTCCATCGAATTTCAAGCCGTTATTGACTCGTCATTATGACTGCGTTGTTCTTGAAGAATTCGATTTCTTATTAACAAAGAATCGAATTGATAGTGAAGTATTAACAAGAGAGAAAATAGTAAATATGTCAAAAGGAGATTTAGTTAACCTTATTAAACAAGATTTACCCTCTTCATATACTTCTGGTAATTCTAGTTATAGTTATATCTATAATTCTTATTCTTCTTCTTCTAAAGTTATATACCCTCTGTCAATGCCAAAGAATAGTATATTAACACCCTTATGGTTATATAATTTCTATAAAGTATTTGATATTACTAGTACTTCAGATCGTTCTTTAATTAATGATTTATGTGTTTTACCTACTTCTGATGGTATGTTATTACCTGTATCTTATTATCCTTTTATGTTTATTGATTCTCAAGAACATTCTTTATCTAATAAATTATATCAAGAAATACGTATATTGAAGGAAAAAGAAACATTAGAAAGACCTGATAATACTTTATTATATGCTAATAACGGTGATTATTCTACACTACCTATTACAGATACATTAATACCCAAAGTGAATGATGATTTTATTGCTGTTCCTGATGAATATAGAATTAAATCATCTATTTATGAAGCAACACAATTAGTATATTGTTCCTATATTCAAGTATTAATGATACAATTAAAAATACCCTTTTTAGAATTAGCTTATTATGATGATATTCAAAAGGTTTATAATCAATTAATTCCTTCCAGTGAATCTATTATTAAGAAACTCATTTATTATATATCTCCTTCTGCTTCTGTTACATATTCACATCTGTCTTTAAATGAACTTACTGAGGATTCCCGTAATTATTTACGTGCTTTATGTAAAACTATTGGATATTCCAAGTCTACAAACCATGATAGTTCTCCTATATGGAAATATATATTATCTCTACCTATTCATCTATTATTAGATGATACTTATGTCGATTTACAAGAATGTGAAGACTATATTCAATATAAGAAAAATACCCCATCGTATGACCCTCAAAGGACATATAATGATAGAATTGAGACCTATAATAGAACTGTGAAATCAAAACATGATACTATGAATCATATATTAGTAAATGCTTCTCTTATTGAGTCTACTTTCCCTCTTCAAATTATATATAATCATATAATTAAAGCTGATAAACAATATTTTGATTTATATTCTTCTTATGGTATACCTATATATTCATTATCAGAATTACTTCTACGATTCTATTTACCTACTTTTTCTACATTATCTGAAGAGACACAAATATTAGTATTAGAACATATACGTTCAAATTGGTCTTCATTACGTGGCCAAACGAAATTATTAAATACATTAAGAGATACACCTTTATTATATTATCATAATGAATATAAATGTATTTATTATTTTGTTAATCCAAGCATTGATTTATTACAAGATATATATAAAGAAAAAGAATATAGATTCCCTCCTGGTATATATAGTAATAAAGAATGGATACCTATGTTTAAAGATTTAGGTATGGTATATACTATTACTAAAGAAGTATTCATGGAAGCTGCTATTGAACTCGCTAAATATGCAAATAAACCATCTGCTGAAGTATGCTTAAGTTTTATGCTTATTATATTGTGTTTATTATATTATGTTTATTATAATTATGTTTATTATTTATATATTTATTATTTATATATTTATTATTTATATATTTATTATATTATAGTTATATTATATATAATATATTATTCTTTATAGATACTTAATTTGAGTATGCGATTATGTGATGTTTTTAATGAAAATGTCGATGATTATAATGATGACACATTCTTCAATACAATCGCGTCAGTTCGATTTGTTCCTTGTCACATGCCTAGCATGTATTATCAAACCACACAACCCTATCGACTTTATTCGTATATATACTTATATTTATTATACTTATGATTATTATACTTATTATACTAAATATTATAGATATAATCAATGTTCTATTGAAAAGGATCGTATATATTCTGAATCAGTGAAACCTATCATTTCGAATGAATTATGTCCTGAAAATACATATTATAATAAAGTTGGTATTCATTCCCCACCAGATTTCCCGGACTTTTTGAAACACTTTAAAAATATGCTTCCTACGTATGATGATGAAGATGAAGAAGATAAAACATGCTATTATTCTATTCTCTCTCAATGGATGTATATATATATATATTTTATTATATTTATTATATTTATTATTATATATATAAAGGTATACTACAAAACCAGATGAGTATTATATGTCTATATATGTATATATACAACAACATTGGAGTGAAGTGAGTGAACATGATCAATTATCATTCACGAAATATCCATCTATTTTTATTAATAGACTCTTTATTCATGTATATATTATATATATTATTTATATTATATATTATTTATATTATATATTATTTATATTATATATTATTTATATTATATATTATATATTATATATAGCCAAGTAGAGTATTTAATTATTTACCTTGTTCTTTATCTCCTGTCCTCTTTGCTATTCCTGATGAATATTTCCCTCTAATCACATTATTCCATAACTTAAAAGTTGCTCAAAAACCTACTGTTTCTCAATATATAGAAGTATTAATATATATACAGAAATGTTCTAAAGAACAGATGTTAAGTGTAAATAAGACTAAATGTGTATCAAAATTATTATCACTTATCTTTGAAGATAAAGAAATGGCATCTAAGTTAACTTCTATTCCTGTGTTAACAATAAATAATACTTTATTAAATTCTTCTGATTGTTATTATGATGATCTTCATGAACCGACTATATATAAACTACCCGAAATACACTTAGTATATATATATATATATATTATTATTATTATTATATGTTTATAATATATATGATTATCTTTATTATTATATTATAGGTTCATCCTCGTTGTTATAATATTATACATAACTATATACAAATAGCTATGTTATCTACTGCTATTGAAGAACAACTCAATCCACAATTTAAATTAACTGAATTTAATTATGATCAATCATTATATAAAGTATTTTCTACTATTAATATGGATGAATCATTAAAAAGAATGATATCTACTCTTATTACTGATTCTGATAAGAGTAGTTTGGATAATAAGCAATTAACTATGAAGTTACGTTATCCGGGATTAGTCGACTATATATGGAGATATGTATATCAAGATGAAGAACTAGAAATGGAAGCTAAAGTTGTCTTTATTAAGCGTTTAAGATCTATTCATAATTCTCTTCGTCAATATACTATTCTTATTGTTAATAAGATAGAAGCTATATATATATCAAAAATTAATTCTATTCATCTTGGAAATGATACTGTTCATTTATGTAATACTTTTGTTGATAAAGAAAAGAAAATAATTTATGTTGCTTATAATAATAAACAAACTATTCAACATATTGAGTTCTTATCAATTCGTATAAATCAAATGTTTGGTAATCCTTTGAAGAATATATTAGCATTAGTTGCTTATTTCCGTACCCCTATGACTCAATTAAAAGAAGTAGGAGAAATGTTATTCGGTAGAAATATCGATGAATTTGATAAAGAAGAAAAACGAGCTCAACCCGGAGAAATAGTAGGAGCAGAAGATATTATGAATTTATCTTATAATCCTGATAGAATTCTATTAGAAGGTGAGATTGTAGCTATTGAAGATAAAGAGAGTAGTGAACGTGGTGAAACCAAATATAGATATGCACATGTTATTGAACAAACAAAAGTATATATTATTATTATATTTATATTATTATATGCTTATTCATATTTATTATTATTATTATTATTATTATTATAGTCTGAGAATGATTTACGTTGTTATCGTTTAGCGGTAAATATATCCAAGAATGGAATATATAGTAATGATCTTATATACTATTATGATGATATTATCCAAGAAGAAGAAAAGAAAGAAGATGAAGAAGAAGACAATGAAGGCGTTTTATTATCTTCTTGTGTTTGTATATTATTATTATTATTATTATTATTATTATTATTATTATTATTATTATTATTATTATTATCAATATTATATATAGATAATATATGCAGTCAATCTGTTAGTATTCTCTCTCAATCTTCAATAGGACTCTCTGATGAAGATGGAGAAGAAAGAATTAGAGAACCTACTATGTCTATAGAACAGGAAGATGAATCATTACCGTCTCAAATATCAAAAGTATCTCATCTGAAATGTGCTGAAACTGCCTTAAATAGAGCTGGATTATCTTTAAATACTAGTACGAAAAATATGATGCAACAACTTCTGGAGTATATATATATATATATATATATATATATATATATATATATATATATATATATATATATATATATATTATTATTATTTTTATTATTATTATTATCATTATTATTATTATTATTATTATTATAGTAAACAACGTGAAATTGAGAAATTGGATCAATTAATAAAAGAACGTGAGAAATCAAGAAATAAAGATAATCATAAGAATTCTATATGTCAAATATGTTATCAAAATGAAATAGATACATTTGTTGATCCCTGTGGTCACGTGATCTGTAGTTCTTGTTCCCATCAATTGAAACAAGTATGTCCTTTCTGTAAACAAAGAGTTCAAGGATATAAACGAGTATACTTCTAAGCTTATTCTATATATATTGTTTCGAATGATTCAACATATATATAATATTTATTTATGTGTCTATTTTTATATATTCCTTTCTATATTTCTTTTATAATAAGTCTTCATCTATTTCGTTATAATTAATTTAAAAATTGTTTTGTTCTTGTTTGTAAATAAAATAGATTTATTGACAATAATATAAACAGAATAACAATAATTTATTCAATTTATCAACAAAACAACACTATTTTTTTATTTTCATATATATAATTTATTGTTTTAAATACATATGTTTTGCTAGATTTGGAATATCATCATCTTCTTTATCATTATGTATAGATGTATATACTTCTTGTGTATTTATATCTATATTATTAGTATATGTAAAAGAACGTGAATCATTTGGAATTTGTTGTGAGTTATTAGTATAGGATGAGAATTGTTGACTTTTAAATAATGATATGTTTTGTTCATTATTATCTGTAGATAGAGTATGAATATTAGATAGTGATGTTTGATGAGATTGTATAGAAGGATCCCCGTGGGAATATAAAGAATCAGGAGTAGGAGGTAAATGTGGAGATGTATATATATACGCTCTATAATTGCTATTATCATTAACATTATTATTGTCATTAGTATAGTTATTATTATTACTATTTGAAAGAGTAGATTCATTTAAATTACTTTTACCAATAAGATTGGACGATATTGCAATTGGATTCATTTGATTGGATAAAGAAGGAGTAGAGGAATATAAATGACTTATATTATTATTATTATTATTAGTATGTATATAGGAATCAACAGAGAGTGAAGAGAGAGGTAATTTGGCTGAATTAAATAAGGTATCATTTTCAGATGTGTCTGAATGATTCTGAGTATAAGGATTAATACTAGAAGAAGAAGAATAGGTAGATATATGCATAGGAGAAGATATAGAAGGAGAAAGAGAAGAAGAATTGAAAGTGATATGTTGATTATTATGTTTCGTAAGATTATGATGGTTGTTCTTATCAAAAGATATAGAATGAGAAGAAGAAGAAGTAAGAGAAATAGATGGGTCCTTTTGGAAATAATGTTGATATATATAAATATATAACCAAATAAGAAATATCTAAATATATATATATAATATATTCATTATAAATAAATGAATTATATATATATACCATGAGTAGAGAGAGGATTAATGCAATTGTTCCAATTATATATATGATATCTTGTAGTGAGTAATAAATATAAAGGAAACATATATATTAAAGAATATATATAATGATATTATTTAATATATACTAGAGAATAGTAAACTCTATTGGTTCATAGATATCATATATATGCATACATATATATATAACATATTTAAAGGATATATTTGTAACAGAATAGATACATGTATTTATCTCTTCATATATCTCTTCTTGACAATATATACTTATATACATAGAATCTACAGGTATATCGTTATATCGATATAATCCACAACAATGAAATACTGTCTATTATATATAATATATATATATAGTTTTACACTAATAATAGAATCGAAATATAATAATAATAGAATAATAATAGAATAATAACATAATAATAATAGAATAATAATATCTACATATATCATTATAAAATAATTATTCTAAACTTAATATAAATACTTGTATATTTTTATATAATTGTGCTTTTTGATCATCTTCTGTAATTAATGATATTGTTCTATTCACATATTCTTCTAAATGTTGTTTTGTTTCTGGCTTTGTTGGATTCTATATATAAAATTGAATATATAAAAATATAATAAATACAAAAGAAAATAATAATAATTCAACTATTTTTAAAAATATAAAAGGATACTATTATCACTTACTTGATATTCAGAAAGGAATGTGTTTCCTGCAAAGAAGAAAATAGAGAAAACGAAACATAATAGAGAGACTAGAACTAATAAACCAATATTCTATAAGGATTTAAAGATTAATGAAACAAGAAATACTAAATATATTTAAATTAAAATAAAATAGCAAAATACAGTAAAATAGAAAAAGAATCCACATCGTTTGGTAGACAAAAGAAAAATAATTGATATTGTTGTTGTCAATAAAAGCGTCGAGCTTCCACTAAATATATATAATTATTTTGCTTTACCTTTAATTAAATAAGTAATACAATAAATAAGGAATTCCAATAAATGAATTTGTCGAAAAATCAATTATTCCCTAAATAGTCTATAAATAAGATATACATAAGATTCATACATTGATCGTGTAATAGAGAGATATGAATAATAGACAGACAGAAAAAAATGCAAGAAATGATTCTATTTGCAGAAGGAAATCAATTTTCTTTTCTTCTATAAACTCTTAAAAATCATAATCTTGGCATGAATACTTTTTATTGAATCAATCATATGTGCATTGATATATCATAAATACATTCATATTGCTAAATACACTTTAATATAAGGAATGAATCCCAAATAAGAAAAGATCCATTTTTTCGTTTTCCAGAAGGATTTTCTGTTATTTCTTCATGATTTATATTGATTAGACCATTTATTTCAATTCTAATTTATTCTGGCTATCATAATATGATGCGTATCAAAATATCTGGCTAATAAAAAATGAGATATCATGATTGTATTTTTGAAAGATGTGATGATAACTAATAATTGAGTATTGCGTTGATGTTTTTATTGTATGAGTATCAAGTTTTATAAAATGTATTTATAATCAAGTCAAAAGTAGTACTGAATTTTGAATTTTATTGTAATTACAACAAAACATATCATAAATGAATAGTTCAATCAGTAATGAATCATCTTATACATATAGAGAGCATGAAAATGATATATATACATATATATAAAAGAACAATAATAAAACAAAAGCACATAAATAGTGGAGAAAACTGAAGGAATTTCTATTAATAAAATAAATGATATCTATATAGAAATTAAGTATAGAATAATAGTTTATAAATAAAGTATTTCAATAACAAAGTTGAAATAAGAAAAAGAAAAGAAAAAAAGAATTTTTTATAAGTATAGAAAAGAAACAAATATGTAAATATAATTACATATAGAATAGTGAAAAAGCATGAAAAAGAGTGATTAATTATATATATCTACATATAGAATGAGATGAAATCAAATATATATATATATATAGAATAGAATAGTTTCTTACTTATGAAGTAGTTAAGAAACACTATATATTAAAAAATATATATATAATTTACTAAAAGAATATTGAAATGAAATTAGGAAACTATTTAATAAAAAAGATAAAAGTAATAATATAGTGTGATAAATAGGATATTAATTTATTTGATTATATATCTATATCTATATTATGAGAAAGAGTAGATATAGTATTTATAGGCATAGAATGATGAATAGAAGAAAATGCGTCATCAGATTGTGTTTCAAATGACGCATCTTCTGTCATTTGAGTCTGAAGAGGAGGACCAATAGGAGTAGTTGTAATATTCATAGAAGGAGTTACAGTAGTATTAATAGGAGTATTAATAGGAGTAGCAGAAGGAGTATATATATTGTGTTCAGTAGATATAGATATATCATTTATTGCATCTTCAAGAGATATATTAGGATATAATGGCTTTGCTATATCATCATCATTAATATTATTAGTATTATTATTATCTTCTTTATCTATAAGTCTATTTATAATTGTTTTATTATCATTATTATTATTATAGTCCATATCTCCAGCTATACATGGTTTTGCTATATCATCATCATCATCATCATCATCACTGCTACTATTACTATTATTATTATTATTGTTATTTAAACAATGGTTTCCAGTTTCTTGAGAAACATATGGATTTTCTATATTAGAGGGTAATACTGGTTTTGGTATATCTTCATTATCATTATCATCAATGTCAATATTCATAGTATTATCAATATATTTATTCTCTTGTAAAGAATTTTGTTGTATATGTGTATCTATTAATTTTTCTGGTATTTCAACTTTTGTGTCTTTCTCATTAGAGAGAGGTGCAGATGGAAGATTCGATTCAATAGAAGAATAAGAAGCATAAAAAGGAATAGTATTATTATCATTAATATCACTAGTATTACTAGTAGTTGAAGAATAGAGTTGAGGAGGTAGAATGGGTAGAGGGATAACAGGAATAGAAGTAGTAATAGGTATATTATTATTAGCATTCATAGATATATTATTATTAGCACTCATAGATATATTATTATTAGTATTCATAATATTAATAGACTTATTACTAGTATTCATAATATTATTAGTATTTATAATATTATCAGAAGATAATGGAATAGGAGTGACAGTAATAGAAGGAGATTCACTTATAGAAGAGATAATAGTAGCATGAGATGTATTTGATACATAAAGTGAAGAAGAAAGCTTATTTGAAGGAGAATGTATAGAATTTGATAGATTTATATTATTCTGTGATACCGATAGAATTTGAGGTGATACAAGAAGAGGACTGTTTTGGGATGGTGGAATCGTGCCTGAAGGGTAGGTATTATTAAGGAATTGATGAGAATCTGGAGGTACAGGAGAAGGAGAAGTAATCGTATAAGAAGAATCTATATATTGAGATACATTATGTGTTCCGTGGGAATTATTCATAATATTTGGATTTGTGTAAGTAGCTTCAGGAATATTATTATATATAGATGTAGTTTGGGGTGGAGAATATATAGATGGAGATTCTATTTTTGATAATTTCGTCTTTTTATGTTTAGAACAATTATTCTTCGTATCTTCTTTTGATTCCTCTTTTAAAGAATGGCAACATGAACAGGTTACCATTAATAACTATGTATAATATATATTATATATATTATATATATTATATATATTATATTATATAGAATATACATAATATATAAAAAACGAATAATATATATATATATATATACACCGATACAAAAAGCAATAAACGATGATGATCCCAACGAAAGAAATAAATCATTTGTTACGTAATTTATTAAAGAATTTTATATATATATACTAAAATATAATATATATAAGGATATAGAAAAAACAGTTGAGACACATGATTGATGTGTTACGTTAAGATCGGTTTCTGAAAAGCACGTGAATCCAAGATATTCAGTAGGTAATATCGTATCATTATATTCAGCTATACCACAACATTCAAATTGATCCTATATATATATATATATATATATATATATATATTAGAATTAATAAAAAATATATATATAAAAGATACAATATAAAAATAATCTACAAATATTCATGATATATATATATATAGAATTAATAAATATATAAATAAAACAAATTATATTAGTATATAATATAAAATCAAAATAGCACATAAATCTTTATTATATATATAATATACTTGAATAGTTTTAAAAATAGCTCTATTTTCTTCTATTTGTGATGTATTATCATAGATCATGGACGATATATTCATCACTATTTCTTTATATTCTTGTGACTCCGGATTCTATATATATATATATATATATATATATATATATATATATATATATATATATATATATATATATATATATATATATATATATATATATATATATATAAATAAATATAAATAAATATAAATAAATATAATAAATATAATAAATAAATAAAATATATATATAATTAACTCAAGCTATATACATTCATAGATTCAAATACATCACTAATTGTCATAGATATACCAAATAGTATACATAATAAAAGTATATTTATTATTTGTAACGTCATATTCTATATTCACATATATATAATATTTTCAATATCATAATATAAAGTAATAGATAATATAAACCTACCCAACAGAAACAGCATTCACAACAACATCTTGTTCCAATGGAACCAAAAAAAGAAAGTAAAAAAACAATTAATAAGAAAAAACTCACTCTAAATACCATTTTAATAAATAAAGTACATGATAAATAAAAACAATCACATAGAAATATACAATATCATGAAAACATCATCCACAACACTATCACCAGGAGTATTCCATGCCTAAAAAGATAAATAAAGAAATATGATTCACATACTTCTTGAATAGATATAATTCCACTTGAAAGTAAGTTACCAAAAACTATTAAACAAACGAATGATCCGATGAAAACACAACCATCACACGTATGATCTTTATATTTCATCAGATAATAATTCTTAGATAATATATATACGTTTTCTTCTAATTTGTTTTGGTTTTGGTGTCATATCTTTTCAATAATCACAAAAAGAAAATGAACTGTTTACAACAGTTTATTTTCATAATTAAAATCATGATTCCGTTGAAAAGATAATGTTTTTCATGATTTATTTTTTGAAGCTATTAATAATAATATTTCTTTGTATTATATGAATAATATTGGCTAATGTTACAAAAATATATCTATATGTAATTAATATACCATAATTATATATCTAAATCAATTCAACAAGATTATTCAAGTTGGATAATTAGAAATGTGTCTTTTATTTCATTATTTTTATAGTTGTATATTATGAATTAATAGATGATTTATTGAGGAAAGATTTCGGATATTATATTGAAAAAAAAACACTACAATTATTCAAGTTGGTAGAACAAATTCAATACGTATACATTTCATGAAATGCGATTGTTAGCATAGTAAAAATCGAAAGAGAACAAAATAATGGAATATCATTATAAAGCAATAAAACACACAATAAAGAATATATAATAAAAAAAAAATAAATCATTTCAAAGTATCTATTTTTCTTTTATATAAATATAATATTATTTACAAATATCAGTTTTGAATAACGTGATTAATGTTGATTATTATTAGGATTATAAGCAGCACTAGGGAATTGTTGTTGAGAAGGAGGAGGAACAGTTGTGGTTGAATTAGTATAGAGAGGGAATTGTTGAGGTATTTGAGAAGGTATAGATGAAGCAGTTATAAATGAATTCATATTCATATTATTATTATTATTATTATTATTATTAGAAGGGAATATATATCCATTTGAATTTGTGTTTATATTATTTTGAGTAGGAATATTAACAGAAGTTGAAGGGAAAATAGAGGGTTGTTGAATATATTGATTGGTAGGAAGAGAAGTATTTGTAGGAGGAAGAAGAGAAATAGTAATAGATGTAGGAACCGTTGACTGGAATCCATTATTCCCATTAACTTCAAATACTATTTGTTGATCTTTATTATAATTATTATTTTCTTCAATATCTTGTGTTTCTTCTTCTTCTTCATTTATAGTTTCATTATTTTCAGCTTTTTTTACTTTTGATTGTTTAACCATACTAATAATAACTAGTAAAGCCTATGATTATATATATTATAATATGTTACAGATATTATAGAATTAATACATAAATATATATATACAGATAATACAGCTGCACCTAAAGCGATATATAATCCATATTGAATACTATTTTCAGAATTGTAAAACAATAATTAAAGAAATTATTTTTTATCATTATTTTATATCGTTAATATATAATGTTATTGTTAATAAACATAAAAATATATATATATATAATAAACATAATAAAACAGATAATATAATAAATATAATAACATATATAAATAAAATAAAATAATAAACATAAATATAATAAAAGATATATTAAGAACAGTATAAAGACAGACTTCAGGTTGGCGAGTGCTACAATAAGAAGAGGCATATATACTGTCTTTACCTAAAGAATCAAATTGACTAATAACACCACAACATTGCATATAATTTTGAAGATAAATATATTGTTGAACATGTTCAGTGACAAGAGGAGTCTTAAGTAAATAATTAACAATCTTATATCCTAATTTATTAACATATTCACTATCAAAGTTTGTCTATGAATATTTATATAATAATAATCGTTATTATAAAAATTAAAATAATTAAAAATAACATACTATGCAAAAAGAGATGAAATGTAACGCCTTGTAGAATCCATAAGAGACACCAAAAATAATAACAAGACAAATTAATTGATAAGCCATAATGTACGCCAATTAAGAACAACAACGAATATTATAGACTTATATTTAATAAAAAATATGATAAATAATAATCTAAAGGATATCCAATAATTTCTCTTGGTTTGAGACTTGCAACAAATGAACATTCCACCAAAAGAAATCAAAGAAATAAAGAATGATATAATAAAGACTATATAAAGAACACCAAGCGATATACTTGGTTCATTGAAAAAATCATAAGCTCCATAAGTAGAAAAGGCATATCCACAGAGTGAAAGAAGGAAGAGTGACACATATAAAGCTATCCATAACTTTTTATCAAGTTGATTATCTTCTTCTTTTGCATCCATATTTTCATAAGTACCAATATCTTCAGATTGCATTGTTTTTTTTTTAATTCTTAATTAAATAAAAGTAAATAAATTATAAAGTATTTTGTAATAAAATAAAATGGTAAAGAAATACAAGGAGTCAGTCAAAAAGCTTTTTGTTGTGTTCAATAAAAATGAGACACTCTTCATCATCACTTTAGTCATTGGTTACCTTAAAAAATCAACCAATCAAATCCAAATTTGTTGTTAAACAACATCAATTATGGTTAGATACTATTAATGTGTTTTTGGAACAAAAGAAATAGAAAATATCTAAAAATTGGCTAATAGCTGATTAATAATATTTATTGATCTCGACACAATTTCTGGGAGATTTTAGGAAACATTAAAGTACAGTTCGGAATCTCGTTAACAATAAATTGAAACAAATTTTGAAGAATGTGGTTTTTTATTGGCTTATTTTAAGAGAATAATTGATAAGAATAAGCAGGCATATATTAGTATAACTATAGGGTCTTTTCTTTATGATAGAGACAGGGTAGTTTTGGAAAGGCTTATTTTGAAACGAAATACTCAAAAAATATGATATACTTGAACATAACAAGTGAATTAATATATATTAAACTACGAAATAGTGATAATACGTGAAATATCTATCAAATATTAATAACATAATTATGTAAAATAAAGCAAAAAGAGAAAAGTTATACATAAATCAAAGAACTAATATATAAGTAAGAAAAAGCGTACAGATAATTGTGAAAAATATAATAATATTATTCTTTCAAAAGAGATTGATACAATAAATAGATCAAAAGGATAATAAATAATGAAGTAAGAAAAATATAAATAAAAATGAATATAATATAATTAAAATTAAAAAAATTCTTTTAAACTTATTTACATAGATTTATAGAATGGGCTCATAGCAGTAGGAGAAGGAAGAGAAGAAGATTCTTGAGTAGTGATTACATGAGAAGGTTCATCTATGGAGGTTGATATAGAATGTTCTATAGAAGAATGTCTAGAAGAAGATGTAGATGATATAGGGATATTATTATTATTATCTGAGATATTATTATTATTATTATTATTATTATTATTATTATTATTATATGAGATATTATCAACATTATTATTCTTATTATCAGAAATAAAAGAAGATGCAGTATCTTCTGTATTCTTAATGTCTTGTACTAATGTATGTTCATTCATAGTTCCATTAGTTGCACTTATAGCAGCCCTTGTTAGAGGAGTAATAGCATCCGGAGCTATACTCTCTTTTTCTTTCTCCAATATATCTTTACTACTATTATTATTATTATTACTTGTAGGAGATATTTTCATTTCTTTAGACTCTTCAACTTGAATAATAATATCTCCTTTAGCATCATATTCATGCTCTTTCTTCTCTAATGATTTCTCTTGCTCCATTATTGTTACAATACCATCTTCAATCACACTACTAATTACAGTATCTTTAGATTCATTAGTATTAGTATTATTATTAGTATTAGTATTATTTGTATCTTCAGAACCTGTTGGATTTAAATAGATTTTAAATTTATTATATACATAGAAATATCCAATTCCCCAAAATAAAACCTATAGAAAGAATATATATATAAGATATTTACTATTTTATTAATTAGATTCATTGGCTATTTGAATATGTATATAAAGTAATAAAATAATATTATTATTAAAAAGTATATTTATAATAAAATAATATTGTTATAAAAAAATATATTTTTAATAAATAATATTTTTATTCTTAAAAAAATATATTTTTAATAAAATAATATTCTTAAAAAATATATTTATAATAAAATAATATTGTTATAAAAAAATATATAATAATAAAATAATATTATTACTCAACAAGCTATATATAATAGATATCATACAACAAGAAGAAGAAAACTGAGTACGATTCCAAGAGAGATTCGATACCAGTAATAAATAAGGTTGGGGTCTTGTTCATTGCCTACTAATCGATCTAATAATGCTCCTACAATAGAAGGAGAAGGGACATCTCCAAAAATATGTATAAGAATCATTCCTATACCCATAGCCATCGGACGTAGTTGAGTAGATACACTTGTTAATAAGGCTAAGGTATAGGAAGCATTAGAAGCAAATAGAAAGACACAAGTAAAGAAGAAGCAGGTGAGGAATAACCAAGGAATTGAAGTACAGAGGAAACAAAAGAAACCAACAACACAAGAAAGAGCTCCTGAACTATAAATATATAGAGATATATAGAATTATATTATTCTATCTATTATGACTATGATTATATTTATTATGATTAATATTAATATTTATTATAAATAAAATGAATAACTATATATATACACAACAAGATGTTTAAAAATAGTAATAATCTTTGTTTTTCCCTTGGCATCCATTTTATCAAGAATTAATCCACCCAAATAAGTACCTATATATATTATTATTATTATTATATTTATTATTAAAGTGTATAATATATACATAATAAAAACATTATATATATGTATAATTTAAAAAATAATAATAATAATAACAAAAATAATACCAAAATAATAAAAAATAAAAAATAACCAAAAATAATAACCAAAAATAATAAACAACAAAAAATAACCAAAAATAATAAACAACAAAAAATAGCCAAAAATAAACAAATAATGATAATAAAAATACTATACCTAAGAATCCTGCTACTGCGCCAAGGACTCCAAAACAGAGACTGGCTGTAGCTTCATTATCAAATATTTGTAATCCAAGTAGAAATTTATTAATAAAAGAACTAAAAGCACTAGAAACAAACATTAAAGCGGCATCTCCTAATATAACCATATCATAAGTAAGTGATTTTATAAGAGCAAATAATGCTTTTATATAAGATAATCGTGGTAATTTCTCTAGTTCTTTTTCTTCTTCAGTATAAATACGAGTTTTCTTTGTTACATCTAATGGATAAAATAAGAATATAATAATACAAGGTAAAGCTAATGGTGTTGATATTAAAAATAAAAATCTCCAACCCATATATTGTGAAATAACACCAGATAATGCATATCCTAAAGCAGAACCTACAGGAATAGCACAATATAAATAGGCTAACCAACTACCCACTCGATCTTGTGGACCATAATCATCTATATATGCAGGGACAATAATTTGAAAAGCAGCTTCTCCAACACCACTTAATGTTCTTGCTATTAACATTACAATATAATTTGGTGCTAAGCCAGTCATCAATACAGCAACTATCCATACAATAAGTCCAATAGATATTGTTATAAACGGTTTTGTAGGATCTGAAGTATAACCAAATACAGCACTTGCCACAGAATAACCACATATAAATGCACTTTGAAGAAGACCATAATAGAATTGCTTATTATCAGGAAACTCTTCTCCAACAAAGTCTTGAATTAGACTAACACAGCCAGGTATCAAAGATCGTTCATAATAATTAATTATATTGATAAAAACAAACAATCCAAGAAGTGCTGAAGGATTTATCTTTTGGGATAACCAATTACTAAAACGAATGGTACACTTCTCTTTTGACTTTACAGTTTCTGTTTTTGGATCTTCCATCTCCTATAGAATATTAGGATGAATTATATTTATAAACTTACAAATATGCATTAAATCAATAGAAAGTAAAGACAAAAATGATACTTTCATTAATTCATGAAAAAGAATTCTGAATCATTTTCAATATCATATCAAATTACATTCACGCTTATTTACAGAATTATATAGGAAATAAAGATGATATTCTTGATTATTTCTAAACCAATTCAAAACTTGAAAGTCTTCTCTCTGAAATAATCCTCTTTTATTTCCTTTCTATTGGTTAATAGAGAAACGAAAAACTCGTGCATCCTATGAATAAGCATACTTTGTCTTCCCTCTTCTGAGATACTTTTATTATAATATGATTATCATATAATAATAGAAGATGATTCACATTAAATAATATAATTTGTTAAATAAGAATACACTATTTTTGTTTATGCCTTAATAATGGATCAACAAATAAATGAAATGCTTTTTCAAGTCTCTTTATCATCGTATTTATTGATTTATGTATTTGTCTAGGATCACTAGAAAGTTAAAGGAGTATAATGAGAAAATCAATTTGATGAAACGAAAACATTCTATTGAAAATGAACATAATTCTGAATTAATTAATAAGCAAACAAAAGAAATTTCAGAGTTAAATGATAGGTATATATGTGTATATAAGTTTTAATTGTGATACTGTATAGAATTATGGAAGTTGAAAGTGAATTGATGGAAGAAAGACAAAAGAATCGAATTCATCAAGAAAAATATGAGAATGATCAGAAGGAGATCCAGTTAGAGAATGGTATTTTTTTATTTAAAATAATTGACTCTATTTATGTTTTTCATTATTATTCTAGTCAAATTATTAAGAGAAAATGAAGTACTTCATTCTTTGATTATTGAAAATCAACATGAAATCGGTAGGTGTTATTTATCTATTATTTATTTATTCATTATTTTTTATTTATTATTATTTATTATTTATTATTATTTATTTATTATTTTTTTATCTATTATTTATTTATTTATTATTTGTCTATTATTTATTTATAAATTATTTTTTATTTATTTATTTTTATTTATAAATTATATATATATATATATATTTATTAGACAAGTTAAAGAAAGAGAATTCCAAGTTACAAATAGAATATCAAGGAATATCTTCTGAAAAGACTATAAATACAAATATACAAATAGTAGGAGATTCAAATAGTTTATCGAAGGTATATAAAGATAAATAGAATAAGAATTATATATAGTTATTTATATCTGTTGATGAAAAAATAAATCTTTTAAAGGAAGAATATCATAAGATTCTCTCTAAAGTGAATGAAAAGGTGAATTATTTTTAGAAATTTATTATTATATTATTTTTTATTATAACTATTATATTATTATGTTCATTATATAATTATATAATTATTATCTTATAGTGTGAAGATATTGAATACAAAGATATACAGATTTCAAAAGCATATGAATATTGTCAGAATTTAAATAAATGTATATATATATATATATATATATCTTCTTTATTCCTATATGATAGTATTATGTATGTCGATCTTTAAGAATGCTCACTATAAGAAGGACGAAAGAGATCATGCCATCCTGATGAATACACTACAAACTACACTAGAAGACATGAAGAAACAGAATGAAATATGTATGATTTTATTATTAATAGTATATAATATACTTTAATATATATAGTACAACAAGATAATGATGCTTTAAAACAAGAACTAGATCATAATACATCTCGAATTCATGGTATATATATTATTATATATAACAATATATTTTATATTTGTAATTATGAATCTATTATTATTCTAATGATTCTTATTTTTCTTTAATTATACTAGTTGTAAACGTGAATATATATATAGAAATCGAATTAATTCATACAAAATCATTAGAATTAATTCTATCTCAGCAAACTATCATTAATAAATATGAGCTTCATTTTAATAACAATGTATATTCAAATATTATCAATTATTGTCATTATTTATATTATATATATAGATTATAGATACAGAGAGTAAAGAAAATTCTCAATTTAAAACACATAATCACTCTCAAGAAGAAGATAATAATGGAATATATGTATAAAAATATATAAATCATTATACTATATATATAGGAATATTTACATAAACAAGAACTATATTATCAGGTAAATATATACATATAAAAAATTACATATAATTGTGATATTCTAGGATATGTATAATGAAATGAAACAAAAGTTGATTCAAATACAAAGCTATTATTCAAATATAGTTTCTATTTATGTATATATATAGACTATAATGAATTCATACTAAATTTCTTTTCATAGAAAAATCATTTAGATATATATCATGAAGAATTCGAGCATTTATTAAAATCAGATTTAAATGAAACACATGAAAGTTTGAAGAAAATCATAAACACAGCGAATGTATATAAAGATTTTTTTTTATATACTCTTTTTAAATATAGAATTTATACGATAAATTTAAAGAAAATCAAGGAACACAATTGTTATTCAATAAACTCGACAAAAATCAAAATAATAATAATGTATTATGTACCGATCTAATTGTTTATAATCCACAATGTCACTAAATAAGATATTTTTGTTTTTTATAATACTAAACTATATGCGATATTCATGAAGAACCATTTATTCTTAATAATAGCAAACAAACTGATCTTCATTATCCACTATTTTCACACACTCCTTATACTTTTAATCACAAATCTTATTTCTTAGCACTTCAATCAATATATTATATCTATTTATATTTTGTCATAGAGATTCTTCAAATAATTGGAAGAGAGCATTTCAATCAACTGTATCTCCTTCAAAATTTATTAAACATTTATTACATCAATCATTTCTATGAACTCTTGAATAAACAATTTATATGAAAACAATAAATAATCTACAAATAATAGAATAAGAGCAAATTTTTTAAAACACGATTTCTTACAGAAAAGTATCATGAACTTTCGATTGTGTTATTTGATTGATTATGAATTTTTTCAAAAGAAATAAGACTCCACGAAGATCCTCTGTATTTTTTTATAATTTAAAATATATATATTTATGAATAGTTGTCTCCAATATCTACAGGATCTGATCAATCGTGTCAAGAATCACCCCCAGTATTATCTTTAGGACCTAGTATTAGTACAAATGCATACATTAGAAATGAACTACCAGAAAAGCTCTCTGAAGAAAGGTAGTTTTTATAAATTAGTTTTTTTTTATCTAATTTTTATTTATCTAGTATTGATAGAATATATAAAGAGGTTATCACAAGTAATGAGGGGTGGATTGTTCAGTCTCAATCTGAATGTGCACTTGATTTAAAGAATGTTATTCATGGAGAACGAAATATTTTTAATCTTCATGGAAAAATATTACCTAAAGATATCAAGTAATTAACTAATCATCTATAATAATTTTAAAGATAAAGATGAAGATAGCAGTCATATTATTCCGTCAACATTAGCATCTCTCAATTCATTATTAAATGAACTTGAAAACTTTAATAAAGAAATAGAATCCTCATTTAGTATGTTTAAAATATATAGAAATATAGTCTATTATAATATTATATATATATTTTTTATATTTATATATTATAGTATAATATTATATTTATATATTATAGTATAATATTATATATATATATATATATATATATATATATATATATATATATATATATATATATATAGCTAATCAAGAAATGATGAATCAAATATTATCTCAAGAACCAAGTCCTGTATATAAAATAGTTCCTTCAAAATTAAACACAGAAACACAATTGATGACACCTTCTGCTGTGAGCCAATCAGATCTGTTCGAACTAGATCCTTCTTTAGAAAAAGAGTTTTCGACGATGATGACTGATTTTTGTTTATCTCCTGATTTCAAAGAAGAATATTATAATACTGTATTAAATATGAAGAATAATTCCGAAAAGAAAAAGGAATTAGAACAAATATCTATTGATGATGAATATTATATTGAAAGTATTTCTATTATTATTATTAATTGTTTATAAGGATATATCTATTATGAAGATTATGGTTATATATATATAAATATATAATAAGAATGTTTTCTATAGATATTTCGGATACTTATTCTTCGTTCTTATCTTATTTGAAGCAGAAGGAGAATAGTATATTATTATATAAAATAAAAGCATTTATCAACAGAATCGGAGACATCGATCCATATAATGAAGAAAAGTATATTATTATTATTATTATTTTTGTTATATATTTATTAATATGATTATTCTAGTTTTATTTATTATTATTATTATATTTATTATTATTCTATTTATTATTATATATATTCTATTTATTATTATATATATTATATTTATTATTATTATTCTATTTATTATATTACATAGTCAAGTAGAAATAGCAAAGAGTATTCGTACATTTCTGGAAGAGATCATTCGATTGGATGAAGGAATGGAGGGAGGATGCCCGCCAAAATATAAAATGGATTTATTCCGATTAATTCATAATCGACTCAATGATAAAGTATATATATATATATGAATAATAAGAAATAATATATTAAATGTTTCCTTTATGTTGTTTATATTTTAATAATAATATATATATATATTTATTATTATTATTATTATTTCTTAATATGAATGATATATATAGTTGATTACTCCCTTTTTATTAGAGAATAATGAAGAGGATGAGATTATAAAGAAGAGATGTCAAATATTATCTCAATTTCTCACTCTAAGTAATGTAGGAAGAGATAATTCGTTAAGAGAAGAACCTTATAAAGAATATTGGATGTGTGTGGAACAACGTATATTATTATCATATTTATTATTATTATACATAATCATAACATTATTATTATCATATTCTTATTTATTATACTTAATCATAAAATTATTATTATCATATTTATTATTTATTACACTTAAATAATACTATTATTATTATCATATTTATTATTTATTATACTTAATCATAAAATTATTAATTTTATCATATTTATATTTATTATACTTAATCATAAAATTATTATTATCATATTAATATTTATTATACTTAATCATAAAATTATTATTATCATATTTATTATTTATTATACTTAATCATAAAATTATTATTATTATCATATTTATATTTATTATTAAAAATACATTTATACATATATAGATTTAAAGTCAATGACACATTACACGAATCCATACGATAAGCAGATATGTTTATATAATGTATCGACTCTTATTAATTTAATCCTTTATTCAAAATATAAGAATGATTTCGGTGCAGATCTTATTATGGATATATTATTATTTATATTATTAAATAGCCAAGTTCCTTGTTTGCTTGCACAAATACAATATACAAATACATATAGATTAAAAGAGAGTGATTCTGATGAATTATCTTATTTTATATTTAATATCATGCAAATGGGACATTTTATATGTTTATGTACAAATACATCATTTGATAATATTCCCGCGAATATATGGACTTCTTATATGGGTGAAAGAGAGAAAGTAGAACAGGAAATAAAGCGTAAAAGTAATAGTAATTCATTAAAGAAATCGTTAAATAATACAAACGATATACAATATGTAGCTAGTAAAACCGTCAAAATAAAACCAGTGAATCTAAGAAATAAAAAAGAATCACAAAAGAAAGGAAATCAGTCTACTAAAGTATCTTCCTATCATAAACCGAAAACCCCCATGACACCTCTATGCGTCGATTGGAGAGATCTATTAATACCACGATTAGATGGCAGTTATGATACTCTTCTAGAGTCACTAGTATGTGTTTTGTATTCTATATTGTTATGTTTATTATTATGTTTTTTATTATATGTTATTATATATTGTTTTATATATTATTATATTGTTTTTTATTATTACATTTTTTTATATATTATTATATTATTTTTTATTATTACTTTTTTTTATATATTATTATATTATTTTTTATTATTACTTTTTTTTATATATTATTATCAAAATCATTCTATATATTATTCAATTGATTATCATAATTAATATCATTACTATAATAAACACAATCAAATCATAAATAATTTTAAATAATTCTTCTATATTATAGAATGAATGGAAACAGAAGAGAATGCGATTTTTAAATGCCGATTACGAACAATTATCAGAACAACAAAAACAACAATTATTTATTGTATATCCATTTCTATATCTTCAATTCTACTATAAGTATTTTTATTATATATTCTATAGGAATATCAATATATATGTTTAACTGTTCAAGGATTTATTTCCTATTTTAATCAATAACTTCCAAATAGATTTCCTTTTTATAATCCTATTATTATTCTAATTAAACTATTCTTTTTCATTGCTTTAATTACATTCAATAGAAATAACTTTCTTTTTAACTTATTTGGGTTTTTTTTATTGTCCAAATAAATTTTTTTTGTTTATTATTCTATTTCAATTTTAAATTATCTATCCTATATTTTATTTCTATCTGACTCATATAGACCTTAGAATCTTAATAATTCTTTAAATATCTACCATGCCAGTAATGATTTGTCTCACAAATTGCATGCTTAATTTTATATAAATAACTATAATACTTTCTTCATCGTTATTTTCATCATTTTGAATTCTCATATATTCATTATTTAATGAGAAAATTACTAAAATTTAAAAACATTGAATTAATAAAAAATCAAAAATAACCGAAAAACGAGTTGTTTCCCTTGATTTTTTAAATTTTTTCATATTAACGATTCCATTCTATTTTCTTCGCTATTTTTCATATATTACAACATATAATGCCAAGTAAAATACAGAATTGTGCTAGATCTATGGGAAAGTTTTTTGGATTTCTTACTTTTTGTATAGTATGTTCATTCTTTTTTTCGTTTTGGTCTATATTATTTAGGGTATTGCACAAATCTGTTTTGTACTCTATGTTCAACTCCAATATGTTATTCCACATTCGGAAACAAACTCATTTTTAAAAGGACTTGGAATCTGTTATATATTGATTACTGCTTCTATGGCCTTTATTTGTGATTTTAGATGTTGTTTATCAGATCCTGGATATGTTCATGTTACTGCAAATAATATTGTAATATTTTGTTTTTCAATTTTGTTTCTATTTTTATATTCTATTATAGTTAACAGAAGAAGAAATAAGTGATTTAGAATATAAGCATCATCCTGTTTGCAAGTATGTCTTTTTTAATCTAATATTTATTTATTCTTTTGAATATTCTTTTATTTCTTGCTTTATTGTTTGTTATAGATATTGTCATATTGAGAAACCTATTCGTGCACATCATTGTTCACAATGTAATCATTGTATATTGAAGATGGACCACCATTGCCCGTATATATTATTATTATATGTTTATGTTTATTATTCTATATTTATTCTATTAATTATTAAATATTTTCAAAAATATATAATTATAATATAAATATATAGTTGGATTAATAATTGTGTAGGAGTAAAAAATCAGAAATATTTCTTATTATTTTTAATATATGTATTCCTTGGAGAAACATATGCATTTATTTCTGGTTTAATCAGAATATACACTATGCTAAATACATTCAATGTATATACATTATTTTATTATTATATTATTATATTATTATACTATTATACTATTATACTATTATATTATTATATTATTATTTTATTATTTTATTATTATATTATTATATTATTTTATTATTTTATTATTATTATATTATTTTATTATTTTATTATTATATTATTATATTATTTTATTATTTTATTATTATATTATTATATTATTATATTATTATATTATTATTTATTTTATACATTTGATATAATTATAATCATTTGATTTTATTATTATTAAATAATATTTGTTAGTAATAAATTATTGACTATTGATTATTCCATATAGAGTCAAAGTCTGAATTTTATTCAGAAAACGGTGAGTTTACCGAAAATATCGTTTTCTCCTTTTTCTGTAGAAATGAAACAATTGCGTTATTTCTCTATATATATGGGGAATGGAAATGATTATTTCTTTACTTTAGTATTAGAAGTTATTTTCTCTATTATGTTTGCTCTTTTTAGTTTTGCTATGCTTATTGATCAAGTATATATTTATATTCATTGATATATATATATATATATATATATTATAAATTATATATTATTATTTTAGTGTCAAGATATTTTTTATGATGTTACTTATATTGAATATTTAAAGTCTTCAAATATCACTTCCAAAACAGTATACATTTTGTTATTTTATTATTTTATATATTATATTATTTTATTTATTTTATATATATATTTTTTTTTTATTTTATTTATTTTATTATATTATTTTATTTATTTTATTTTATTATTTTATTTATTTTATATATTGTATTATTTTTTTTATTTTATTTATTTTATTTATTATATTTATTTTATTTATTTTATTTATTATTTTTATTATATAATAAACAGATAAATATAATAAACATATAAACATATAAATATAATAAACATAATAATACTCAAACTCTCTCTATTTATCTATATATAGGAGAGTTACCAGGAGAGATTAGAGAACACTATGGGTGAACCTTATTGCTATCATTGGTTTTTACCTATAGAAGGGAGATATATGAAGACTTATATAAATAAACTAGAAGAAGAGCATCTAGTGAATACTGAGTTTAATGATGTTATTGTGGAGAATGAACAAGTATTAGAACAACGAATTCAAATAGAACAAGCCATTGCCCAATCAAATGAGCAAAAAGAAAATCAATTCTTTACGAGTGATATTAAAAAAGATAATTAATAACATAATTATTTAAACTCTATTTCCTTATTATCATTATTCGTTTTTATATCATATATTTATATATATATAGAATCTCATTTTTTTCATTCTAATATACATTATTTCTCTATTTGTTTTAATGTATCACTCCTATACTGTATTTATATTTATTTCATATTCTTTTTCTCAATGTTTTACTATATGTTTATATATATAAAGAATTGAATTGTTCATTATTTTGATATATCTCTTTATTTTCTTATATACTATTTTTGTTTATATATATATTGTTAATGTATTTATAAAACACTATTTTTAATCCTTTAATATATATATCGATATCACTTATAATCTACTCTATAAATATTAATAGCCTTTTTTTCTTTCACATTTATATATTGTTTTGAATATTATATCCTTTTTTAATTCTTTATTATCCTTGGTATCTGAGAGTTTTCTTGATTTGTTTTTATAGTTATTAATGTATATATAATTGTGTATATCATTCTACGCTATCTACATAGTTTGTTCTCATTCTCAAATCATAATGAAATCAATATATTCATTATAATTATATAAACATTTTTTTTATCTCTTTTTTTTATACCTGATACTGTAATTACTACTGTTCTCCATTGAGTCATTTTTATGATATTTAATTTATTCAAAATAGTTCTCTTATAAAATAATAAAATTCTTAGCAAAAAACAGCTCGTTTGATTTGAATTACGTATATTCATCACGTATAGTAGATATTTACTAAATGAAAAGTAAATTTTATATATAAAATATTTATGTTTAAAGCTGTTCTAATATCTTTCACATCCATAAAGTAGTCAAACTACCTTCAACATATATGTACTCACTTTACACAATCATTAAATATCAATATATTTCATTACCATCACAAAGAATTCTGAATAACACAACATAACACAGATCAACTACACTAATCAATGTGAATGTCCAAATAAATCAATAGGAACTTTGAATCATGAGCTTTTAAATAGCAAAACAATTTAGTGATATTAGAATATCTAATAGAATAGGCATTTAATAACAAAAAGAGAAAAACATCATTCGGTTAAGAAATTTGTGGGAATTCTGGACTCTTATTATCTGTTCAGTGATCTCATTTCTCTATAGAATATAAATTTTATTGGAAGGAAATGTACAGTAATTTAGAAAAAAATTCTGGAATAATTGGATGAATGAATTCAACAAGAAAACCAAATTATATTTGTCTCGTTTTTTTCTGGTTTATTTTATATAACAATGCCTAAAAAGGAAGAAGCTGCTCCTCAAACTGTCTTATTAGGAAGACCTGGTAACAATGTCAAGATTGGTATCGTAGGTCTCCCTAATGTTGGTAAATCATCTTTTTTCAATGATCTCTCTAAGCTTAATGTATATATATAATTATTTTCATTTTTTTTATCAAATTAATGCTCTTTTAAGAATATATCTATGTTAAAATTATTAAATTATATTTATTTTTGTTTTTAATGTCTTTACAAAAATATTTTAATGTTTTTACAAATATATTTTATTCTTTTTTATATTGGTAATATTTTTTTTTCATTATTTTTTTTATTGATATATATAATTAATGAATAAATTCTATAGGTTCCTGCTGAAAATTATCCTTTCTGTACTATTGATCCTAACCTTGCTCGTGTTCCTGTTCCTGATAAACGTTTTGATGCTCTTGTTGCTGCTTATAAACCTAAGAGTATTGTTCCTGCCGTCTTAACTATTACCGATATTGCTGGTTTAGTTCGTGGTGCTGCTGAAGGCTTAGGTTTAGGTATTTATAGAGTGTTATTTTTATTTTATTTTATTTAGTTTTATTTTTATTTTTTTAAATTAAATTATATATATATATATTATTATATATATATATATATAGGTAATGCTTTCCTTTCTCATATTCGTGCTTGTGATGCTATTTATGAAGTTGTTCGTTGTTTTGAAGATTCTGAAGTTACTCACGTTGAAGGTAGTATTGATCCTGCTAGAGATATAGATATTATCCGTGAAGAACTTTTAAAGAAAGATTTAGAAGCTATGGAGAAAGCTCTTGATGGTATGGAGAAGATGGTATCTCGTGGTGTTGGTGGTAAGGAAAAGAAACTTGAATATGATGCCTTTATTAAGATCCAAGACTGGCTTAAAGAAGATAAAGAAATTCGTGCTGGAAAATGGACTACTTATGAAGTATGTTATTATTTATTATTATTATTATTATTATTATTATTATTATTATTATTATTTATCGATTTTATATTCATATAATATTCATATAACATTAAATAATAATTATTATATATATATATATAGATTGAGAAATTAAATGAATTACAATTATTAACTGCTAAACCAGTTATTTATTTATGTAATATGAGTTTAAAGGCTTATCTTGCCAAGAGATGCAAGTGGTTAGAACCTGTTCGTGCTAAGGTTGAAGCTCTTGGTTTAGGTGAACAAATTATTCCTTTTTCTGTTGCTTTTGAAAATAAGCTCTTAAGTATGACTCCTGAAGAAGCTAAAGCTTTCTGTGAAGAACATAAAGTAAAGTCTGTTTTACCTAAGATTATTGTACAAGGTTATCATACACTTAATCTTATTCACTTCTTTACTGCTGGTGCTGATGAAGTCAAATCATGGACCATTAAGGTATTTAATCAATTCATTTATTTTAATTTTTTCCTTTTTTTTTTTTTCTTTTTTTCTTTTTTTTTTTAATTTTACTATTTATTTATTTAATAACCTTTTGATTATTATAAAATACAGTATGAATAATAATAATAATATATATATATAGAAGGGTACTCTTGCTCCTCAAGCTGCTGGTGTTATTCACACTGATTTCGAAAAAGGTTTTATTTGTGCTGAAGTTCATAAATTTGAAGATTTTGAAATTTATAAGAGTGAAGCCGGTTGTAGAGCTGCTGGTAAATTATTACAAGAAGGACGTAAATATGAAGTATTAGATGGTGATATTATATTCTTTAAATTTAATGCTCCTAATGAAGGCAAAAAGAAGTAAACTTCATTTAATGAAATGTACATTTATTATTTGTATCTCTTTTCATTCTTTGTTTAATATTTCATTACAATTATATGATGATCCATTATAAATCGTGTAATCTTGCTGTATCTTAATTTCTATTAGCTTTTTTCTTTACTTTTTTTTTTTGTTAAAGAAATATAAATATTAAAATATTTATGAAAATAACAACTAACAAATATACATATTTTCATCTTTTAAAGACAAATTATTATTATTATTTTTTTACATCTGTTAATTGTATACTTATTGGTTAACTGCTGGAGGAATATAGACTTCGTCATCATCATCAAATTCTACTTCTTCATCTCTATACCAACCACCATATATATCTTTTTTATATCCTTTTTGAATCAACTCTAATTCACGTTCTCTATCTATTTCTAAGATATATATACAATAATAATAATATATATTTATATACTTGAAGGTATATGAAGTGAAGGAGAATAAATAGGTTGTTCAACCATCTATATATACATATATAAAAAATATAGAAATAGATATAGAAATATAAAGTGTATATATACATTCGATAGAGGAATGGAAGCTGATATTTCAAGTTTGTCTATAAATATATAATTTAAATAATTAATAAAATATTAGACATATATAATTGTAAAAAAATTTAATAAATTAATAAAATATATATATATATATTGTAATAAAACTATAATAAAATAATAAAAAAAAATATATATATATACCATTATGAATAGGATTCTTAAGATATGCAGGTCCTTGAAGAGCAGTAGAATTATGTTTAGTATTATGATTATATGTAGATTGAGAATGTAATGAAGATATAGATATATATTGATTTGAAGAATTTACTAATTAACATATATAACAAAATAATTCATTTATTATATATATATACATTGTGGTTTTTTCCTAAAGATATAATAAAAAAAAATATGTAAATAATATAAAAATATGAATAAAATATAAAATATAAAAAACATATAATATAAAAAAAAACACATTTAGATAACATTAATATATGGCATACTCTTTATCATCTATATTATTTCCATGGAGAATTTGGTTTGTAATATTTGTAGTCGATTCTAATAACGACAGAGGTCTTTGAGGTGATTTTATTTCATTTTGAGTATCGTTAGATTTCCTATATTTCTTTTCAGCACGTTCAGCTATACATTTCCTATAACGAATCTCTTCAGCTTTATGTTTTTTTCCATTTCTATGAGATAATAGTCCATGAGTATCACTAAACACTGGTTTTTGCCTACAAATCAAACAACAATATTCACCATTCTGTAGTTTTTTATATTCAGACGTATCCACATCGGAATAAAACAAATTCTCTAATCGCCTTTTACGTTCCTATATAAATAAGCATATAATCATTGCAATAAAGTGTACCTGCTTTATTTCAGTAGATAATTGTCTTCCACTATGATTACTTCCGTGTTTTATGACATCCATGTTCAAAAAAATATATTCTAAACGAGAATTTTGTTATAATAAAGTTCCTAAGACAAATTGTTTTAAATAATTATGCTTATAGCTCAATTTTAATTAAAAAAAATAACAAAACACAAAAAAAATCAAGCAATTATATTTTATATTACAACAACAACACAAGAAAAGCAAATAATAGATAAAGGAGAAAAGAGTACAATAAGATAGTCATTAATAAATCTACAAGAAGCAAATAAAAGAAAAAGAAATTGAAAAACCATCTATCATCTTTTAAGCAGTTTCATTCTTAGGATTTTCACTATCAAATTTCATATAAGGTCCAAAGCGAGAATGAAGATCAATATTAAATTTGATACCAGCATACCATTTCTTACCAGGAATTTGTAATTTATTATCAAATTCATCAGCTAAACCATGATTAACCATTCTGTGGTCAGCTTCATCTCCACGAATAACTAAGATATTATCTCTTAATGTAGCATCTTCAGGAAGACCCCAATATTCTTTAGATATTTTACAAGCAGGATAATTCTTTAATTTTCCTTGATCAATAGCTTCAATCATAGTATCATAAGTATGAACAGCATGTTCTTCTAAGAAACCAACGAAACGATGGCATGTTCTAGGAGCAAATACATAAAGAGGTACATATAAGAAAATAAATCCAAATTGAACAATTTTAATCATCACTTTTTTATCCCATCTTAAAGGTTCTAAATTCATAAAAGAAAGAAGATGCATTCTTTCATTTTCAGCTTCATCAATCAAAGGCTATAAAGGTTAATATTATAGTTTTATTGTATTATTATAGTTTTATTATTTTTATTATTTTATTATTTTATTATTTTTATAATTGTATTATTTTTATAATTTTATTATTTTTATAATTGTATTATTTTTATAATTTTATTATTTTTATAATTGTATTATTTTTATAATTTTATTATTTTTATAATTTTATTATTTATAATAATAAATAATAAATAATAAATAAAAAACATAAATAATAATAAATAAATAAATAATAAATAAATAAATATTAAATAAATAATAAATAAATATTAATAAATAATAAATAAATAATAATAAATAAATATTAAATACATAATACATACTTTAACCCATTCATCATGTCTTAAACGTCTTAAAGAACGAAGATGATGTAAATTACAGCATACTAATCCAGGAAGAGAAGCAACAGTTTCAAGCATAATAGCTCTATCAATATAATTATTTCTGAAATATAAGTTAGCTAACCAGAAAAGACTATTTACACTACCAGAAGCAAGCTTATCACTTATTCCTTTAGGTTGACGTCTTTCTTGCTTACCCCAATATTGTTCAAGAAGCTTTAAATACTCTCTATTACAACTAGTATATCTAGTAGAAAACATATGAAACTCAGGATTTGGTCTATACGCAAGAGCTTCATCAAGAACATTCTTTTCAACTAATTCATTAAGTTTTGGAGCAGTAGAGAAGTTTCTAGCAGCAGTAGCCTTAAGTAAGAATGAAACAGGTAAAGTAGACTTTGTGGCAAATAAACGAGCAAGACTCATTATTGAAAATAAATAAATAAAAGAAATATGCGAAGAAATGAGAAAACACATTTCTTCTGCTTTATTGTGATCCTTTTTTATTTAAACAATCGTTTTATTATACCCCTTAATAAGTACGAAATAAACCGGATTCTTCGTTCATATTTTTTTTATTAGGGGCATTCCTCTTTATATGACCTCTTTAAAACTTTTGTCATTTGATACCATTTTTTTCCAAAAAGCAGACATCTTATTTCTTCTGCCGTCATTTGTTCCAATATCTTGGCATAAATCTCAATATCTTAATGTTTCTCTAGTTATTACCTATCTTTCTACACTTTTTGGATATCTACTTTCGCTTTAGACTAATAAGTTATGCAACATGTCGAAGCATCTATAAGATTCTATTCGTACTGATATAAATAATGAATCAAATGAATTAAAATACCCTCCTGATCAGTTTCTGCCAACTTATTTTTATTTCTAATGAATCTAATTATGTTTTCTTTCATTAAATATATAAAAAATATATATATTTCATGATTTTTAATATTCATTAGTTTGAAGATGATTCGTTCGTATGAATTTTTATATGTATATGCACTGAGACGACACAAAAATAGTTTTAATGCTTAAAAACATCAAATACTTATTTTTATTTCATGATTTTATGTATAATTCATAATGAATGATATCTAGAATGATTGAAAACCGTTGTAATATCAAGTTTGTATTTACAAAAAAAGAAATAAAACAATAACAAACAGCTTAATTTTAAAACAAATATATATATATATTATACAAAGTGATTTCTTATTGGCAAACATATATAGAGAATAAACAATAAAAACATATATAAATACATGTTAATTAAACAAGAGATATAATGCATAAAACCTTTATATGTTTGCATCATTAATAGTATCATATTCAAAGCAATAAGAAATTTAGATATATATCAGTTTTAAAAGGTGTAACCAAAAATATATTCAAAAAAAAAGTTTTATATAAATAAATATAAAATGAGTATAGAGAACATAAAAACAAGAGTATAAACATTAATAAATAAATTATAAGTAATATAAAAATGATAGAATAAGAAGTTATATAAAGAATAGATTATATATATACAAATTATAATATATATTAAATATATGAGAACAAAAAAAATGAATAATATTAAAAAAGAAATAGAATAGAAATAAAGAATAGATATATATAGAATAAATAGAATAAATAGATCTATCAGAAATCACATGATATGCCGTTTTAATAGAAGAAATCACGTGTTTATTCCTTATAGAATTTCATATTATATACGAATTATAGATGATATGTATGTATAACAGAGAATAGAAGTATATACTAATTATATAGAATAACTAGAAAAAAAGGAATCGAAATAAAAAGAATAACATAGAATACAAAAAGAATAGAGAGTGATATGAATAAGCATTTGCAAACAAGAATGTATATATATACATATATAAAAGAATATATGACAATAAACTATATAAAAATACTATTTCATAATAAAGAACCAAGAGTAAACAAAATAAAACAATAAAAAAAAAGACAATTCATAATAATAATAAAACAATTGTCATTGCTATGGAAATAATATAATCATAATAGAACAGTCATTTAAAAAAAAAGAAATACAGAATAATATTTAGAATAAGAATGGAACGATGTTAATCACAGAAAAAAAGGAAAAGGAAAAGATATAGTATTTTATACATAAAAAAATATAGAGTATTTTATATATTTAAATAAAAATAAATAGTATTTTATATATATGAAAAACAAATAAATACTATTGTATACATTTAAAAAAAATATTATTTTATATATATGAAAAAAAAAATACATAGAAAAAAGAATAAACAAGAATTTGGAAAAGAAAAATAGATAAAGAGTAAAATTCTATATATATATATAGGTATATATATATAGGTATATACTATAAAAAAGGAAATGAATTAAAAGTATAGATAAATGAATAGATTATATATATAAATAAATAATAGTGTTACTTTTCAGGATGAGAAGGTAGTACGACACGTGCCACCGAATTCGGTAATGTAGCATTGAGTTGAAGAAGTGATTCCATCGATTGATTATTCATAGAATTAATAGAAGGAGGATTAAGAGAAGATACAGGAGGAGAGAGAGAAGCATGTATAGAGAGATCCGTGTTGATTGATATAGAATTATAAGAAGGCGAGGATAATGACAGAGAGTGTGTCATCGCTGGTGGCTGGAGAGTTGACGTAGTAGGAGAAGAAGGAGATAGAACGGGAAGAAGAGAAGAGGAAGGCAAACATGTATCTGATGAATAATAGTTAGTTTGGTTTGTATGTGGATTTGGGACTTTAATCATTCGATTCATATTATTATTACCACATCTATATATATATATATATATATATAATTATATTAATATACACTGAGCATATATATGTATATGAAGGAACGATTTGTTTGTTATCTATATATATATAGAATAATAGATATAATACTAGATAGAATAGTATGCTATATATACTATTAAATGCATTATCTAGAGAGTAATGTGTATCTACCATGGTTGTCGACTCCTTCAGGAACTCCTGCTCCTTCTTCTTCTGCCACTCTTCCATCTCGATCTTATAGTCATCCTATATATAGATATAGATATAGATAGATATATAGATATATAAGAATAAACATAAAATTATTGTTTTTATTCTATATACTAAATATATATATATATATATATATATATAAAGAATAAAAACAATAAAAATAAAACTATTATAAACTCATTATTCTTATATTAAATATATATAAATATATAAGAATAAAAATAAAATTAAAGTCATTATTCTAACTAATATATATATATACAACATATTTTTGTTTTTCAACGTCAGATAATTGTCTCCATGACGTTGAAAGACGTTTTGAGCACTCTGTGAACGATAAAACTGGATTATTTTGTTTTAATTGTTTAAAATGTTCAGTAGCATATCGAGTATAGGGGGGAACTGGCTTCTTTAGAGATGTAGAACCGCGGGATTTATCCTTTTTGAAATGAAACATACTAAATAATATATATATATATATAATATCCTAATAATAATAAAAGTATTCCATTTCATTTTTGACATATATTTATATACCTTGAAATATCTTGTGAATCTATATATATATATTATAAAAAATAAAATATATATATATATAAACAAGAATTCTTTTCAATATATAAATATAATAATTACAAAATAACAATATATATATATATATATACTCATTGTTTGTATAGAAGGATAATACGTTAAATCAGAGTTAAAATGCGTTATATCCTGATGCTGACGCAGTAACCGATTTTCTTCAGTCAAATGCTTACACTATATATATATAAACATAGAATAACTAAAACACTAATATATATATATATATATTACAATTTCTTTTATCAATAAATAAAATACTATATATATATATACCAAAGCTTTTGTTTTCTTCAAGTTTTGAGCCATTACATTAAATTTCTCCAATTTTTTCAACAATTTTATTTCTCTTTGTTCATATTTTTCGATTGTATGCCAATTACGAATGTGTTGACGAACATCTGCTTTCGTTTTAAACTTCTTTATTGGAGACGTACAATTCTTAAACGTGCAAACTTCTTCACGAACTTGAGAATGGACATGAGCATGCCGTACAAGCATTGCTCGAACATAGAATTCTTTACCACAATTCTCTTCAGGGCACTTATAAGGTCGCTTCCCTGTATGAATCTTTTCATGAAGTAACAAAGATCTTGCTGCAGAAAAGTATTTTCCACATTGCTCACAACTAAGAGCTCTATAAACAAAAATAATTTTAAAAGAATACCGATAATCTGTCACGATTTGATTTGACTCTTCTGCATTTATATCCGGAGGCCTTAAATTCATATTATTTTCATCCTGTTTGTCCATATTCAATTAAATATCAAAATATATAGAGAAATATATAGAGGAAAAAGACCTTTCAAATTTTTGTGTAGAAAGGTTGGTTTGGGGAAATAATTGTTTTTGACTCCAAATGAAAAATAGAATCTCAAATAGAATTCAATTAAATTTCTTTTGTATTTCTTTGTTAACTGATTTTTTTTAATATGCAGAGCTTCATATCATTTCTTAAATGAAAGCTGATATATAATTATACATGAATAGAAACAATATTAGTGTTTTGTTAAAAAATCTACAATAATCAATGGATTTATCATATTTTTATAATATCCATATATGTACTTGTTTGATCTCTTTTATAAAATAATATTATCCACATATCAAAAAATATCAAAAAAAAACTCATTTTATCTATTTATAATGAGAAAATAATAAAATCACGGGAGTCATCATTTATTAAATGAAAACATCAGTATTTACAAATATTCACTTTTCAGTCTCTTTTTGTAACTCTTTTTTACCTTAAGGATATGAATAATGAATGTCACAACGAATATGACAGAAATACTACATGTTGCAGAGACAGTAAACGAGCACCTTATTGAAGAAACTACTGAATCACTTACGTTAGTCTTAACTTTTACTGGATTATTATTATGTAGTATTGCTACGTATGGAATATAGATATTATTGTCTTTTATTAATTATATATTAGAATTATTTCCCAGAAATTTCTTAAATGGATGCCTCATAATGTATTATATATGGTTATTGGCCTATGTATTGCTCATGGAGCAGAGTTAATTTCTGGAATTGACTCAAAGGACCGTTTACAAGAAATGTTTGCTTTTCATCCTGGTTTATTTTCCTATGCTTTTACACCTTTAATTATGTTTGAATCAGGGTATAATTTTTTTTTTATTATTATTTATTATTTATTATTATTTATTATTATTTATTTATTATTATTTATTATTTATTATTTATTATTTATTATTATTTTTAATAGTTATTTATTATTATTTATTATTATTTATTATTTATTATTATTTATTATTATTATCTATTTTATTATTTATTTATTATTATTTATTTATTTATTATTATTATTTATTATTATTATTATTATTTATTTATTTATTTATCATTTATTATTATCTTTATTATATAGTTTTTCTGGTGATGCTATTGCACTTTTAGATAATTCATTTTCTGCCATTATTTTTGTATGTATAGAATGTTTACTAGGCACTATTTTATGTTCATTCTTTATCTATTTCTTACCTCGTCTATTTGGATTAACTTTTATTTCTTTTATTAATTCTGTTGCTTTATCTATAATTCTTCTTCCTACGGAGACATCCACAATTATACCACTATTAAATAAAGTTCATGTCAGTAAAAACTTTACTCATTTACTTTTAGGAGAAGGTATGTTCACAGAGATGTTCGCTATTATATTAATGAGAGCATTAGTAGAAGTAGAAGTAGAAGCAGGAAATATATTAGATGTTGCTGTCAATCTAATAGTTACTTTCTCTACAACATTAATAGGATCTATTCTTATTGGATTCTTATTAGGAATATTAAGTGCACTTGCATTTAAATATATTTCTGCACAACGTGATGAAGACAGTTTATTTGTAGAAATTACTATATTCTTATGTTGTCCCTTCTTAGCCTATATGATAGCTGAAACTATGAGATTATCTGGAAATATCGCTATTCGTGTTTGTGGAATTACTATGGCGAAATATACACAATTTAATATGTCAACGAAATCATATCCTTATGCTCTTTTTATATTATTGTTTTCTTTTTTTAATTGTTTGTTTTTTTTTTTTTTTGTTTTTTTATTTTTTTATTTTTCGAAGAATCTTCTATTATTTATTAGATACTCTTTATAAAATGATTCTATTATTATTTTTTTTTTAATTATTTATTATTTATTATTTCATTTTTATTATTATTTTTATTATTATTATTTCATTTTTAGTTTGTATATTATATATAGTAGTTTTAATTAATAATACTATCTATTAGTAATTCTTAATATATTACTCGTGGTTTTATTCATCGTTTTATTGGTTATTTAGGCCGAATAGCTGAAGTAACTGTCTTCTTATTATTTGGATTCTCAAGTAATATCGATAAAGATATGTTCAGTGATTATAAATGGATTCTATTAACCTTTATTATTATGATGAGTGTAAGAGGACTATTGGTTTCTCTGTTT
This sequence comes from Blastocystis sp. Blastoise, assembly GCA_039096225.1. NCBI lineage: Eukaryota > Bigyra > Opalinata > Blastocystidae > Blastocystis > Blastocystis sp. Blastoise. The sequence continues at coordinate 167,277 of JBBPEB010000003.1, forward strand.
CGTAATAGAAACACTGTTGAAGAACCAAGAGATAACTTAAATCAAAAACAATATAAAGTATAGAAGTTTTATTAATTTTTATATATTATATATTTTATTATTTTTTTTTATTCTCTAATTTTATTCTTTTTTTATTATTAATAAATAAATATATATAATATATAATAAATATATATAATATATAATTAATATATATAATATATAAAAAAATAAATATATAACTATAGCAATTATTATGGTTAAGTGGCTTAAAAGGTTGTTTAAATTATGTATTAGTAATAACCTTTCAGAATGAGCTTTTGCATCCCTCTCAAGTTAATATATTAACTCATGTTTCTGAAGGTATTATTTGGATTACAGTTGTAGGTATAGGTAGTATATATCAGTTACTCTTAAATATACTGAATGTCTCTTATTCATCGACATATCTTCCTGTATCCCATTCTCCTTCTGCTGCTATTAAAGAAGATCTAGTCACTACTATTCATAAACAAATTGAACGAGAATACTCCGGTGATAGCGATAGTAATACTATTCCCTTAGTTATAGATACACAAGCATTTCAATATAAACGTCCAACTACTAAATTAAATACAAATAAATCAGGTATAGTACCGTCTGCTTCTTCTCAATCTTTATTACACAGTGAAAATCCTTCTTTTACTATTTCTCCTTCTACAAACAATGAGCATGAAACAACTAGAAATAACAGTATCCATGAAGAAGAAGCATATACTAATGATTCTATGGATATTCATGGAGTCTTCTCGTATATCGATAGACATATATTGTCACCATTCTTAATCAAAAATATTGGAATTAAAGATATATAAACATATTATTATTCTATATTATCATTTTTTTTTTTCATTATTTCATTATTTTTCAATGTTATGAGTATCTTATGAATATTACTCATCAAATGTTATATGTTATTATTATTCACATTTCATTTTTATCATAATGGCTTTTTCATATTCTTGATTTTTGTTTTTTATTGTTAATTTTTATATATCATTATTACTTTTATTATTCTATATAACAAAACAAAACACTTGACATCCCATATAAAAACAAATAAAGTGAAGAAAAAGACTAACAATACAAATAAAATGTGACAAAAAGAAAAACGTTTCAAGTCCTGAAAATCATCACTATGTCCTCTAATAACGAGAAGAGGGTTTTAAGCAGTTGTTTCTTCTTCAGTAGATTGAGTCTCTTCTTTAATTTGCTCATTCTTTTCTGTTTCTTCAGTAGATTGATTCTCTTCTTTATCTATATCTATAGTATTATCCTTATTATTTGTATTCTCTTCATCTTCATCATCATCATCATCATCAATATCAATATCATCCAAATCATCTAAATTCTCCTCAGCAAATACTTCAGCACTTGTCACCATGTGAATCTCAGTTTCTTGACCTTCAGGAAGTGTCTCTTCTTCATGGTAATTAGCTAAAGATATAATAAGAATAATTATAATTATTATTATAATAATAATAATAATAATAATAATATATTTGTAATAAACTTGAAAGTATTATATATATAAACAATTATTCCAATATAAATATATTTAAAAATAATTCTTAAATGATAAATATATATAAATAAAATACTTATAATAAAAGATAATATATAAATGATAATAAAGCATACAGAAGTTAGCATCTTGAGTATCTTCAATAATAGGTTCTTCTTGTTCATAATCATTATTATCAAGAGCATCAGCATCATCGACGAATACTTCAGGATTATATACGAATAAAGCACGACCGGAAAGAAGACGGAATTCTTTACCACTCGATTTCTTCTTTTGAGCTTCTGTATCTGCCTTCTCTTTCTCAGCTTGTTTCTTAAGTCTACGTTCTTCTTTCCATTTAGCGAAAGATTCTGGAGTCACAGGAGTTAAACCAGTAGAAGGAAGACGAGATCTCTATATATATATATATATATATATAATAATAAATATTAACATGTTGATAAGAAATGTTTAAATAATAACAAAAAAAAAATAGATCCATTATAAAACATATATATATATATATATAATATTTTACATACTAATAATTCGATGTTTTCTAATTTAAGTAGATTCTTATCAGTAGCACGATCTTTGTCTTTTAATATACCCTCAGCTTCTCTTTCAGCCTTACTCTTATATACATATCCTTCAGGAAGGGCGTGACGATACTTACAACTATATATAGATATATTATTATTATTATTATTATTATTATTATTATTATTATTATTATCAATATCATTATTATTATTTATTAACACTAGTCTATATATATATATATACTTAGGTCCATTAGGACATTGCCAGAACCATCCGTATATTTCCTGTTCAATAGCATCCAAGAAATAACGACAGACAATACTGGTTTGATTTGTTTGAGTATATTTAGCTGCATTCTGCTTTACAACCTATTTATATATGTACATATATATATATATATATAGATAGATAGATAAAAAAATTATAAAATAAAGAAAGAAATGTCAAGAAAGTAAATAGAATGAACTAATAATACAATAATAATATATAATATAATAATAATATATAATAATATAATAATATAATAATATATTATATAATAATACAATAATAATATATAATAATAATATAATAATATATATATATATAATAATATATATAACAATATATACAGCTTCAAGTTGTTCTTGAGTCCAATTAGCCATATTATCAGTCTTCTTTTCATCTCGAATATCTGTATGAATATCCTTCTTGGCAGAACTACGAGCAACCTTAGAGAGATCGTGACTGAACTTACATTTAGCACCCTATATATACATATATATATTAATAATCATTAGAATCATAATATAATAATCATTATCATTAATAAACATATATAATATCTATAATAAATAATAGCATACCTTAGCACAGAAACCTTGTTTAAAGAAAGGACAGAGAACAGATTTAGGATCTTCACCAAAAGCAAGCTAAAATATATTCATATATATATATATATAGAAAAATTGTTTAAATTGCCAAAAAAATATATATATACTTTTGGCATAGTAACAATAGCTTTAAATAATTCAGCAGCTTCCTTTTCAGCCTTCTTCTTTTCTTCCTTCTCTTTCTTTTGCTATATATAATATATATATATTATTTAAAAAAAAAATGAAAAAGAACCCTACCTGTTGTTTCTTTAATTCTAAAGTTTTATCATCCTATAATATCAAATATAAAAGTCATGTAAAAATGAATAAGAATAAACGTACTTTACCAGTATACACTTTCTTTACATTTTGGACATATTCTTGAACCTTTTTACTCTTATTTTTATTCTTTAAACCGAAGGTCTTATCTTCGACGATCTTTTCAGCTTTCTTTTGAAGAGCTTTATCTTGAGCCTTTTGTTGAGCTTTCTTGGAAGGAGGCATGTTGAATCAATTAAAATTGAACTAACGTATAAAGATTATACAAAAATGATAGCGTTAGCAGTCTTACAAAAATTACTCCTCGTTTGGATGAAAAAACAGCCAGAAAAATATTATTCATTTCCCATGGGAATATCAACTAGAAAACAGAAACCAAAAAAGAAGATATGGAGCCACAAAAAGACTCGATGTTTTTTCATTTTAAAAGACTAATTTTTCAGCTCCAACATAAAAATAGTGCCTTTTTATTTAAAAAAAAGTTTCAAAAACAGAAAGGAGGTCTTAGTTTGAATAGTTATTTCATTAAAAAGAATAATTTTATCAAATTCTGATTAAGACACCAATCCCATTTATAAAAATCAATTTCAAAATTTCTTCATTTCAAGTCAATTAACATGTATCTTGAAGAAATCATTCTTGATGGATTTAAAAGTTATGCAAATCGTACAGTGATTTCAGATTTTGATCCTCAATTCAATGCTATTACTGGTCTCAATGGAAGTGGCAAATCAAATATTTTAGATGCCATTTGCTTTGTATTAGGTATTACTAATTTAACACAAGTATATTAATGAATCAAATTTTATATGAATATTATTTTTTTATTTAATTATTGTTGATGGAGTGATGTTTTCTTTTATAGGTTCGAGTTCGTAATATGCAAGAACTTGTTTACAAGCAAGGTCAAGCTGGAGTAACTAAAGCTACAGTCACACTTATTTTTAATAACAAAGATTCAAAACAAAGTCCTGTTGGTTATGAACAATATGAAACAATTTCTATTACTCGATCTATTATTATTGGAGGTCGAAATAAATATATGATCAATGGTCACGTAGCTCAAACAAGTCAAGTTCAGAATTTGTTTCACAGTGTACAACTTAATGTCAATAACCCTCATTTCTTAATTATGCAAGTATTGTTTTATTTATTGTTTATTGTTTTTTTATTTGTTTATTTGATTCATTTTTTATTTATTTGATTTATATATTTATAAATTTTGATTCCCGTGTTTATTTTTAGGGTCGTATTACAAAAGTATTAAATATGAAGCCCCCAGAGATTTTAGGTATGGTCGAAGAAGCCGCGGGAACACGTATGTTTGAATCAAAGAAAGAAGCCGCCAAAAAAACTATTGAAAAGAAACAAGGAAAAGTCGATGAAATTAATAAATTATTATCTGAAGGTATATATATATATATATTGTTATGAATGATTCAATATAAGTTTTTGGTATACATTTTTTTTATATATTGTTATATTATATATAATATATATGTTCTTTATAAATATAGCTATATATATGATACTCTATGTTCTTTATAAATATAGTTATATATATATGATACTCTATGTTCTTTATAAATATAGCTATATATATATGATACACTATGTTTCTCTTTAGAGATTACTCCTACCTTGGAGACATTGCGTGCTCAGAAGAGTGCTTATATACAATGGTCGAATAATACTACAGAAATAGAGAGATTACATCGATTTAAAGTAGCTTATGATTATTATAGATATAAAGATATAGTAGATAAAGGAGAAGAAGGAGTAGAAGAAACCATTAAACAAAAAGATCAATTTATAGAACAAATTAATACAATTAAAGTATATAGGAATTAAATTTATTTATTTATTTTTTTAGTATTTTGGATATTATTTTATATTATTTATTATTATATATTATATATTATATATTATTATATATTATATAGAGTTCTGATAATGAGAATAAGAAACAGTTGGAGAACTTGAAGGTACGACGTGATCAGCAGGTAGAAGAGACGTTGACACAACTACAGGTATATATACTACATATACAAAATATTATATGTTAGATTTATTATGTAGATTATTATTATTTTCTATTGTATATATAATAAAAATCATTGATATATATATATATATATAGTCCGAGGAAACACAGAAAAGTAAAGATCTTGTAAAGAAGAATGGTGAATATATTAATGAATTAAGCGCTTTAGAACGTGAACAAACGGCATTTAACGATATTAAACGACAACAAACGGACTCTACTACAGTCATTCATGACTTAGAAATGCAAACAAAAGTACATATATATATATATATATATATATATATTTATTCATTACTATATAGAAAGTCGAAGAAGAAGTTGTGTCGTGTACTAACGAATTAAGTCAACTTCAGAATCGTCTGACTGAGTATGAAAATGCTGCCCTCTCTTTCGAAACCGGCGGGATTACAACAGAAGAAGAAGGAAATATTGGAGAACGTATAAATGAAGTATATATATATATATATTTATTTTATTTTTATTTTATTTTTTTATTTATTAAGTATTAACATATAGTTTTAATTCATATATATATATATATATATAGAATAAAGCCCTTTTAACAAATACCCGCGGTACAATTGCTCAAACTGAACAGAAATTGGAAATGTCCAATCAAATGTTAGTGTCTCTTGAAGGAAAACACAAATTATTTACAGAGAGTAATAAGCATATGGAAGAGGAACACAAATCTCGAATTGATCTTATACATAAATATGAAAATGAATTAAATAAATTGGAATTTAATAATAATCGATATAATGAAATACAAATTATTCTTAATGTATATATAGTATTATTTTTATTATTATTATTATTAGGGTTATAATTATTATCTTAATTCTCTCTATTAATTATCTTTATATATATATAGAATAAAGAGAGAGAGATTCAGCACGTATCAGATGAATCTGATAAATTGGATGCGACTGTGAATTCCTGCTTACACTTTGAATATACAACACCTACAAATAGAAACTTTAAAGAAAATGGAGTCAAAGGAATAGTAGCTAATCTGATTCATGTGGAAAACCGCGATTATATCACTGCTCTAGAGACTGTAGCAGGAGGGAAATTATATCAAGTATATATATAGTTATCTATATGATTTATCAATAGCTCTATATAGACTATTATATATATATTATAGATTGTAGTAGATACAGAAGAAACCGGGAAATGTCTTCTTAATGAAGGTCACCTTCGTAAGAGATATACTTTCATCCCGCTAAATCGAATTAAAAGTCGAGTTCTCCCGCCACATAAAGTATCCCTCGCACAAAAAATTGGAGGGAATGATGTCGGATTAGCATTATCTTTTGTATATATATATATTATTATTATTATTATTATTATTATTATTATTATTATTATTATTATTATTATTATTATTATTATATATAGATAGCATCTGATGAGGAATTAGCCCCTGCAATGCAGTATGTGTTTGGAAATACACTTATATGCAAAGATCTCAATACAGCTAGAAAGGTATATATATATATATATATATATATTATGTTTATTATGACTACTATATAGGTTACGTTCAATGAAGGTATTCGTACGAAAAGTGTAACGTTAGAAGGGGATTCTTGTGATCCCTCAGGTACCTTAGAAGGCGGCAGTAGAGACCGCGAAGCCAATATCTTGCAAACACTCTATGTATATATTATTAATATTATTATTATTGTATTGAATATATTTATTATTAATAATATTATTGTATTGAATATATTTATTATTACTATTATATATAGCGTGTAAATGAATTACATAATCAGTTGGAGGCATTACGTCATGAACATATGAATATTCGAAAAGAATTCGAAATCCTTAGTACGAAACGTCAACGCTTTTCTGAATTATCCACAAGTTTAGAACTTGAAAAACATAATTTAGAGTTATTGGATCAGAAGATGAAGATGAGTGACAGTGGCATTCTAAGTCAACAAATAGCTGATATTCACGGGGAAATAGAAGAATATAATAAGGTTATTGAAGAGAATAAGAAAAAGGAACAAGAGATTTTTGAGAAAATTAAAGTATATTGAAAGTTATATATATATATTGATTTTATTTATATTAATTATTATTATATTTATTATATGCTTATGATTATTATACTCATTATTATTATGCTAATTACTCTCTAGTTATTGGAGTCCAAGCAGAATACGATGATGAATTCAAAAGAGGATTATATGAAGGGCGTAGAGAAGAAGATCCTCGAGGTGAAGAAGGAACTGAAGAAGAAAGACAAAGAACTCAATACTAAGAAGCATCATGCACAAGTATAGCATTATTATTATGTTTATTATGTTTATTATTATTTTTTTTTTTTTTTTTATTTATTTATTATTATTATTATTATTATTATTATTATTATTATTATTATTATATTCTATAGGAATTACAGATTGAGTTGGATCAGGCTAAATATGAGTATAATAATATATTAACAAAGATCTCGACTTCGGAGGGTATAATAATCTCCCTTAAAGAGAATGTCAGCAAATATAATACTGAATTAAATGAACTGAAATCTAATTATGAGAGTACTCAGAAAGATGTACAAGAGAAGAAGAAGGAGATTGAATCTTATGAAATAGAAATCAAAAGAATGATTAAGGAACAAGATAATAATATAAAAGTCATTAATGATCTTGAAGTATATATATATAATTGAATGTAATTATTGAATATTTTTCTATTATTCTTTTAATATTTTTCTATTATTCTTTTAATATTTTTTAATTATATATATACCTATATATGTAATTGAATGTAATTATTAAAATATGTATCTATTATTCTTTGAATATTTAGTTATTAATTATACCTATATATATAGACGAATATTCGTAAATTAGATAATCAGATATCGAAGATACAAAAGGAGAAACAGGAGAGTATGAAACAAGTAAGTAAGTTATTGTCGGATTTCCCCTGGATTGAGGAGGAGAAACAGTATTTTGGGAAGGAAGGAACAGATTATGATTTTAATATAAAGAATCCACAAGATCGAATTGATAGACTACAACAGGTATATATATATTATTATTATTATTATTATTATTGTATAGTCTATTTAATACCTTTTTTTTTACTTATTATTATATTTATATATACTTATGTTGATACTAAATATATTTTACATTCATTTTATTAAACAATTCTTTTTAATGATATTATCAATGTATAACTATATATATATAGTTGGAGAGTGAGCAAGATAAATTAGGTCGACGAATCAATAAGAAGGTTATGACTATGTTAGAGAAAGCAGAAGGTGAATATACCGATTTATTAAAGAAAAAGAAGATTATTGAAAAAGATAAAACACAAATTCAACATGTTATCGAAGAACTAGAAACGAAAAAGAATGAAGCCCTTCAAAGAACATATCAAAAAGTATATTATATATTATATTATTTACTATTTAATATATTATTTATTATTTAATATATTATTTATTATTTAATATATTATGTATTATATATTATATTATTTATTATGTATTATTTAATATATTATTTAATATATATTTATATTAATTATTAAATAATAAATAAAATTATACTAAAATAAGCCTTCTCTAAAATTTCTAGGTAAATCATGATTTTGGAGATATATTTACAAGTTTGCTTCCTGGAGCTAGTGCTAGATTAGAGCCACCTGAAGGTCAAAATGTAACTGAAGGATTAGAAGTACGTGTTGCATTCAGTGGTAAAGATAAAGAAAGTTTAAGTGAATTATCAGGAGGTCAACGATCTTTATTAGCATTATCTTTGGTTTTATCATTATTATTATTTAAACCTGCTCCTATGTATATTCTTGATGAAGTCGATGCTGCTCTTGATTTAAGCCATACACAGAATATTGGACGTATGCTTCGAAAACATTTTGGACAATCACAATTTATTATTGTTAGTTTGAAAGAGGGTATGTTTAATAATGCAAACGTTATTTTTAGAACTAAATTTGTTGATGGTGTCAGTACTGTTACACGTACACTTGGAAGAACAAATAACAAAAATGATGATGATAACCAATCGAAAAGAATAAGAAAAGAATAAATAAATTTATGTAAAAATTCATTCTATATATACTACATAAATTGTTTTACTCTCTATTTTGTTAATTTTGTTTGTTGCTTCTCAACACTTTTTCTATTTATTCATTTATTTTATAATACATTTTTCTCTTTTTGTTTCTCAATATGTTTTTAGCATATTTATGCATGATCATAATTATATATTAAAAAATGTGCACTTTTACATTATGTACTATCGTTCTTTTTTTATTTTTTTCCTTTTCCTCATGTAATGAATTCTTGTTTCGTTCATAAATAAAATAAAAACTAGACTTGTTTCAAATAAAGAATAAATAAAATGAATTTACACAAAAAAGAAAGATTCTATAAAGAAGATTTTTTTTTGTGTTTTGTATTCATAGGTCATCAACAGGGTGTGCCAAAACTGCGCTTTAAGCGCAAAGTGCGCTTTTCGATGTTGTTTTTGCGCTTAAATCTTTTATTTCATTTTTCTTTTAATTTTTATAAATCTACATAGAATAAAACGTTTAATAATTTTTAGAGGATCGAGATAAGCTCAATAATGATGTTTTTGACATTTTACACGAGGTTTGTGTTTGTTGATGTAATTTGATTTGTTGTTGAATAAATAATAACCTTACACATATTATAATTAGAGAGCAAATTGAATTTTTTAGCATTTTTAGAATGTTAATCATGTAGTTATAATGATTGATTGTCTTTAAGTATTTAACAATTAGGAAAAAAGCGTGATTATGTGTAGATCTTAATAATATAGTAGTAGTAGAATCATAATAGCAATACATGCTTCAAATTTTTACAAAACTTTGAATTCTTTTAAATTGGCTAAATACTGATTATTAGTGGTCAAAAAATTTTCAAACTCAGCTCATCAAGACGCATTAATTTACACACTTTTCATGAAAAAAAGACCGGGTGACATAAAAAAGTAATTCATTCATTGACTATTATACTATGACATGACAGTTTTTAACTTAAAACATATTATTTTGATATATAATGTATAAATGTTTTGAAATAAGTCATCTAAGAAGATTTTTGTGACACATGTTGTGACAGATACATGACTTAAAAGTTCATAAGTCATCAAATAACAACAAGTATGATTCCTATATTTGACTATTTGTGTTAATTTGGGTGACAAATAAAAATTATTTTGTGACAAAAGTCAATTGCTTAAGATATTCTTTTGTATATTATTTTAAAGACTTTTATTTATGTTTATAATGAAAAATAATGTCAATAAATACTAAAAAATATTATAAAAAATAATAATGTAATTAAAAAGTTTTTATTTTTATAAAATATCATGAAGTAGTCTTGTAGGGACTGTACAGATACATCCTGACAAGTAATAAAAATTAAATAAACGAAAAGCATATTAAAATATTATTTTTCAAAAATCAAACAAAAAACAATACAATGAACAAAAGCTGGATTTGAAAAAACAATACGTCCAACAAAATGATTTTTAATAGCCTTATAAAATGGTTTTAAAATGTATTTTATATGTAGAATAAGTCACACAACACATTTATAATATTTATATTATAAAATATATTGTTTTTATGTTTAAAAATAAAAAAATAAAAAAACGGTTAGTAGTCACTAGCTTTGCAATTATTATATGACTTGATGAAAAATATTATAAGGGAGTTGTTTGGTCAAATGGTCAGTGCGTATAAAATTTTTACATAGTGGACGGATCGAATCTTACGAGGAACTATTTTTTTAAACTTTTTCTTTTGACTGCTATTTACAATGATTTTATTTAAAATCAACTTTGTTTCATTTTTATTATCTGTAAACATTATTTACATCATTGATATCTGCTTTTTAGTTTAGAATCAACATATCAACAAACTTTTTTTTTCAAAAAATAGTAATTATTGTTTAAAAACAATTCTAAGTATTTCTAGAATGTTATAAATGTAATAAAAGAGCATAAATATAATATTTGAAGATATCAAATAATTTTAAACTTATTATATAGAACACATGAAAAAATAAAATTGAGAAATCGGTTGGTATAGTTGACCAGCGCTGTAGCTATTATGGTAATTGTCGCTGGATCGAATCTCGCAAGAGGCATTTTTATTTTTATTTCTTGGAAAAACATCTTTTTATGAAACTTGTTCTTTTATATATTTATTTTGATTATCTCTTGATACGATCATTTATTTTGGTTTAATTTAATTAACTTAGTTTATCAAGAGTATTCGCCTTGAGTATTTATTTTAATTTTTATAATCTGCTTTACTTAATTACTTTCTTTCTTTAGGTATCAAGGCTTTTAGCTTTTAAACAACTCTTTATACTGTGAAATCAGGATCTATAGCATTCCAGATGGTTCAAATGGATCAACAAATATTTTTTGTATATAATTCGTTTCTTCATTTGTAATATTTATTTGATTTATCTTTATTTTATAGTGCAGGATGATCAGTATTTTTCAAGAGTATTTATTGTGCGTTATCTATAAGGTTTATTTAGTATTTATATTAATTATATTATAATTGCTTTTTATCATTATTATTTCATTGATTTATTTGTATATTAGTTTATTATAGTGATCGTTATTTTCTTATTTATATTTAAAAGGAATATTATTTCATTTTTGATAACAAATTATATATATAGATATACGAGGTCAATACTTTAATTAAGTGTGGCATTCTTTCTATGTTTAGAATTATTTTATGGTCCTTTAATGTATAAAAATATTGATGAGTATATATTTATTATTATATTTATTAGTATATTTATTATAGTATTTATGATATTTATGATTATGAAAATAATATATATATAGTTCAACTATAGAATTATTTCCAGTTGTTATCATTTATTATTTTATATATATATATATCAACAATTAGTGAACAATAGATAAGGAAGCTATTCAATTATTAAGCCAATTAAATGATAAACGAGATTGTATATATATATTATTATTATATTTATTATATTATATATACTTATTATTATATATATATATAGGTTTATATATGGAGAATGAAGTTTATTGGTCAAAAATTATTCATTATATATATATAAATATTTTTGAAAGAGATACTATTACGGATTCCTTACAACAACAAGAATAAGTATATATATATATTATTATTATTATTATTATATAGTTATTTTCAATATTATCTGAATTGATTCCTATAAATTAAAATAATTCTATGATTTTAGCTACTTTTGCATGTATATATATATATATTTGATTATTATACTTTATTTATATTATCTATATATTAATACTATTTATATATATATGTATAGATATATATACATCATTATCTTCTGAGAGTCCTTACCTTTCATCCTCTCGCCTTCAGGCCCTTATCCCTACCCTCGCACCACTTCTCGCCTCCCCTTTACATACACATCGTCTCCATGCACTTCGTATTCTAAAGAGCTTCCAACAACTTGATGTATATATATTATTTTATATAATAATAATATTAATAATAATAATAAATATATATATATATATAGTCGTCTTCAACCTATTGAAAGATCTACCTGTATATATATATCTTCATAATCATCATTATATATATATACATTCTTATAGTTACTTCTTATAAGTCCCTCACTGACGCACTCCTCCATCCCTCAAAGAACATTAAAGCACGTTATAATTCCTATACTATTAATTGTATATCAATCTTATATATATATATATATATATATATATATATATATTTATAGCTGATTTATTAATTGTTATGTATTCACGGGAATATGGTCATGTATCTAATTTTTTTTTCTTATTTATTACCTCGTATCCCTCTAAATGAGTATAAAACAGTAGCTATCTATGGACAATATATATGTATATAATAGTATATATAAGTATATATAATAGTATATATAATACATGAATAATATATATTCTGTGTATTTTCTGCTAATCTTCTTATTATATATGATCTATATATATATATATATGTATATAGAAATACTGGTTTATTGACTGTGAAATTGGCGGGAAGTCTTGCTTTGATTCAATTCATCAATATTAAGCCACTTTTCAACAATATATATGCTCAATCAACTCTACAGAATATGTCCGATATACATAATATATATATATATGTAGTTCTTATGTAACTAAAAATACATTAAATAAACTATATCAAAATGGAATAAAGACGAATTCTTATATATATAATCAGATACTAACAATGGACATGATATTAAGTTTAATTGAACAATCTAAAGTCAGATGGTATATATATATATATATATATTCTTTTTTAATCTATTTATCAATATATATATATTAGGACTCTATCTGAAGACTTATATGCTTCTTTTCCCTGTCTTTATATACATATATACAATTACCCCCTATCTATACACTTATTGATACTATGCATCAATTATACACAGATCCCCGCGGGGATCTGATGAGCAAAGAAAGTCAAGGCCGACTTCTTCTAGACAATCTTGATAAGTATATTATATGTTATATACTATTATATATTATTATATCTTATTATTATTTATTATTATATACTATTATATTATAGGTATAAGAATAACAAAGATTACACTCAATTCTTTAACGATATTATAAGAATAGTATATAACTATATATAACTATATATAACTATATTTATAACTATATATAACTATATATATAGGTGAGTGATGGTATTGCTCTTTATTCTCTACTCCGATTGGGTCTCAATTCTACATATATACCTACTCTTATTGATCTGTATATATATAACTAATATATATATAACTATATATATAACTATATAGGTATTTACAATTACCCTTTGATTTGATGATTTCCCGTGGGGTTGAGAATATTCATAGTCGTAATCTATTTGTAGATAGAATCAATGGAGAAGCTACTATGAAGTATATATATATATGTATAGTATTTTATATAACCATATATATCTATTTTTTTCTCACTATATATACCTATATATACTTTTATATATAGTGCCATTATTAATTATTTATCGTTCAAAGCACGTCCTATATCTGACAAAACTGTTCTTCGAATTCTAAAGCAAAATATCAAAGTAGATCGTCGTATGTGGCGCATACTGTGACATTCTCTTATTTTTCTCTTTTTATACTCTATTATAATTACTTATTATTGTTATTCCACATATTATTATGCTTATTATTATATATATTCTAGCTATATATTCCTATATTTATTCTAGCTATATATTCCCCTCTTTTCTAGTCATTTCTCCTTCTTACACTGGACATCCGTCAATACTTCACTTCCTCTTTCTCTCTCTTCTCATTCATTATGATTAATAACAATGAACCTCTCGTGACTTCCTTGGCGGCAACTATCGACGCGGGAACCAAATATAAGAATGTATATCTATTACAAGAACAATTGAATAAAGATAATATACATGATTTATATGATAGTCCTGAATTCCTTAGATATCAAGTATATATATATAATATTATCTATTATTACTATATTTATTACTATACATATTCTACATTTATTACTCTATATATATTACTCTATATATATATATATATATATATATATATATATATATATAGTATGTAGATATTCCATCATCTTCCCTCCTTCTTCTTCCCGCGGAATCCCTTAATGAACTGCTCTCCATAGTGATGACTACTTTCCTATCTCTTAATTCCCCGCGGGACATTCTCTTTGTCTTACAACATTCTTCGATGATCCCTCTATTTATCCTTCTTTATATCTTGTAGAAGACACTGTTTAAGGTATATATATATATAAATTAGTTTGAATTATGATGTCATTCTCTCTTATTCTTTTAGTTTTATATATATATATATATATAATTTTCCTCCCCTTTACAGATTCTCCTGTTGTTCCACTTCGTTACTCGCTCTCCCTTCATCCCCGCCCTATATACAAAGACTTTACAAGTATTCTTAGATAGAGTTGGATTAGCGAGTAAAGACTCTAATTATGTATATATATATAATAATAATAGTATTATTATTGTTTTTGTTTTTTTCTATTACTCTCTATATATCATTAAAAACATAATATTAATACATATATAATTATATTTCTCTATAGCACAAAACGTTACTCTCTTCGAACATTCTTCGTATCGACATACAGAGCGTCATTCGACCCATACATCATCATTTCCAATATAAAACGGATGACCATGATTGTACATATACCATGACTATTAAGGCCGAATATGAATTTATGGAGAAACTAAAGAAGAGTCCAGATGATGAAACGGCACAACTTATTGTATATTATAATAATAATAATAATAATAATAATAATAATAATAATAATAATAATAATAATAATAATAATAATAATAATAATAATAATAATAATAATAATAATAATAATAATAATAATAATAATAATAATAATAATAATAATAATAATAATAATAATAATAATAATAATAATAATAATAATAATATCTCAGATAATAATAATATCTCAGATAATAATAATAATAATAATAATAATAATAATAATAATAATAATAATAATAATAATAATAATAATAATAATAATAATAATAATAATAATATATAGGTATCTTTAACAGAAGAACGTATAAGAAATGCTATAGAGAAAGCAGTTCAGATGCTATTAACGAAATCCTTACCTGAATGTTATCCTATGTGTTTAGTATATCATATATTTGGTCTTTATTATTTAAAATGGAATCGTTTTTGGCAGAAGCTAACAGAATGTTGTGTAAGAATTGCGAGTTTTGATAATAAATTATATTGGAATTGTTTTTATGAAAAAGCATATCTTATTAATGGTTATATAGATATAAATATATATGATCATATAGGATATAGTATATTATCTAAAGAAGAAAAGAGATATGGTATCGTCTATGGTTTAGAACGATTACAAGATAGATATAAACATTATATTAAATATTCTACACTTACATTTGTATTGAAACAACGATTATCGATGGGAGAAGAACTACTTTATGGGTATATATATATATATATATATATATATTATTATTATTATTATTATTATTATTATTATTATTATTATTATTATTATTATTATTATTATTATTATTATTATTATTATTATTAAATATATATATTATATAGTTATACAGATGTTAATACTTATTGGACGTCTTTATTCTCTTCTCTTACTGATGTAGCTACTTATATTCGTCCATATAATAAACAATTTATGGGATTCTTTATAGATTTCTTAAAGAAGAAATATTATGGTTATCGAATAATCTATGATGTTGAAGCTCGTGATGTGATGAAACCAATTCATACTGAATTCGAAGAACTTCTAAAACAAAAGAATATTACTACTCCTACTATTATTCATAAAGAAGAAGAAGAAGGAAAAGAAGAAAATCAAGTAAATAATGAATTAGAATATATGTATAATTATACGTTACGTCCACGTGATGCTGATGCTCGTCTGAAAGTCTTCTTAAAAATATTCAGTAATTGGCCTGGTATTCAAAGTATTTATTTAGCTGATTCTTTAAAGAATATATGTATATTATTATTAAATAAGAATGATTCTTCTTTACAGAAATTATGTGTTGAAGTATTATGTTGCTATAGTAATTTACCTACTGTTCTATATAAGGAAAGTTTATTAGGATTATGTGATGAATTGAATTATCGTGATACTATGTTAGGATTATATATAGAGAAAGATCAAGGAGTTATCAAAGTAGAGCATAGAGATCTTATTATACCTATTATAGAACGTATTTTATATGGTAGACTATTAGATAAGAAGATGAAATCGAAAACACATTATTATGGAAACTTGCTGCTATTTTAAATTATTTATCTATATTAGATTATGAAGAATTAAAGCCATTATTATTTATGATATTATGTTCATTTACAAAAGATTTATTTATACCTTCTGTTCAATCAGAAGAAGATGTAGCTATATTATTAACTCATATATCTGTAAAGAAAGTTCCTGATACTCGTAAATTAGGATTTTTGAATAGTTGTTATGATTTAATACGATATATGAGAGATCGTAGTAGTTCTTTTATTCATTATATATTAGCTGCTATAGGATGTAAATTAAAAGATAGTTATGATAATAAAGAGAATTTAGAAGATTTATTAAAAGAAGATGAACAAATAGATACAAATGGAAATGATGATGATATTGAAGATATTGAAGATATTGAAGATGAAGATGATAATAATAATGATAATAATGATAATGATAATAATAATAATAATATGAAAATTGAAAATGAATTATCTACAGATGCCACTACTATTGCTACTACTTCTTCTACTACTTCTAAAGCAGATTCGAATAGAATTCGATGTAAGTTTATTCAACGTCGTATACGTGGTTTATGTATAAAGAGAATAGTTGAATGTATAGGTTATTTTAGTAGTTATAATTATAAACAATGGAAATCATTATTATTTGATCCATTAACTCCTTTGTATGAAGTATTACATAATACTATATTAGGATTAAAGAAAACACCAGTATTATTAAATTACCTCATTTAATATCATTTTCTCCTTCTTTATATTATTTATATGATATTCAACCTTTATTATTACCTACTTTAGTGGAATGTTTATCATTAGGTATTGATTCTGGTAAACAATTAGGTGCTAATATTGTTAATGATATTATTGCTACTATTAATAATATATTAGGTATTAGAAGAAGAAATGGATAATTTTGAGAAATCAACAAAGAATGAAAATAGAGAAGAAACTGAAATGAAGAATAAGATGAGAAAAGAAATGAAAGAAACTGATAGTGATGATGAAGATGAAATCGAAAAATTAAAAGAAAATATTAAAGAAAAAAAGAATAGAAAGGATCAACGAAAAGGTATATATATATATATATATATATATATATATATATATATATATATATATATATATATATATATATATATATATATATATATATATATATATATATTTTATTTATTATTTTATTATTATAATCATTATTTTATTTATTTTGGTTATTATTGCCATATTTATTACTATTATATATATAGAAGAATTATTAAATCGTATGTTGACTAGTAAGGTTATAGCTTATATTTCATCTCTTCTTGATTCTATTCTCTCTCATATTCAAAGCAGACTGAAACTTATACATAATTTTAGATCTGGTATTAGCGTTAGTATGCTGATATATATATATATATATGTATATATTTTTTATTGTTATTTTATTATTCTTTCATATATATATATACATATTAAATGAAACTGGGTTGAATATAGGTATCAAGAAGTACCTAAATGTGATTAAAAAGTTGAATAGTTTCTTTTCTTCTGTCTTTTGTATATTAATGCTTAAAGTAATTATTTCATTGCTTCGTTTAGTTTGAATATGTTTGATGGCTTATATCAAATAAATGATAGCTTTATTTGCTCATTTATAAAGACATTTTTTTGTATTTAGGTTAACTTTGTCAAAAATATTATGATTTATGGCCATGTATACAAATAAGGTGAAAAGCCTTTCATTCAGTCTGATGACAAAACTCATGAGTATCATATTTTGTTACAAAAAACTTCCTTATGTGTTTGATAAATTCAGCAGAATTAAGCATGGCTGAAAAAGTGTCACAAAATTTGGTGGCAAGTGTCACCAAAGTCAGGAAAGGACTGACTATTTGATTATTTTTAAAACTTCAGTCATTCTTTAAAAATTTCAATGATAATTTCATTCTTTTGTTAAAGATTCAAATCAGAATAAGATTATTGCCTATAATATTTTTTCAAACTTGCTTTCTATCTGCTTTCTGAACTAATAATGGTTTATCATTAAGATTCATATTGGTTTTTGTTGCATTGTGAACTCCTCTTAAATACTAGTCAATATCTACTACATGATGATTTCCCATTGTTTGTTGATTGCTTTGTTACGTACTTGCTCGTTATGATCAGTGTTCAATACACATATCTTACAATGTGCTACGTGATGGATACTTATCAGTTACTTATTCTTGGAATGATTACTTGCAATGTATAATTTTATGAATATTTACAGTTTGTTGCCTTCCATTTATTATTTACATCTGATTTGGTTACTCACCAAACTTCCTTACTTCTCTTCTTGAATTAGTATACTCATTTTTCTTTTTGTAACTTTGCGATTAATGAGATCTTTATTTATGTTGTTTGTATGTTTGATTTTATTCGACTAATGTGCTTTTGATTGCTTGTTCTACTTTATAAGTGCTAATTATTTTGTTTTTGTTTTTTATTTTTCTGATACTTCCTTTTTTCATACTGTATTATAATGGTATTTATATATAACGATGACATTTTCTTATAGATTTACTTATTATGAATTTTCTTATTCTTATTCTAGTATTTAATAAATACTTAAACACTTCATCTCTGCGATTAATACTTACTATGGTTACTAACATACATAAGTTTCTACTGAAGATAGTAGCAGATTAGTAACAATTGATGTTTATTTCTTTTCATCCTTAAATCCTTTTGTCTATATTACAATATTATCATGTACTCTTATTCTATCAAGTTTACTATTATAAGTTTTTGAATGTTTTAGTATCTTATTGTGTAATTCTTTAATATGCTATTATACAGGAAAGTATCTATATGATATTTCTTTGTTGTAGTTTTCTGTATAAAATTTTTGAATTTCTTTTTATTCTTTGTATATATTTTCATCTTGGTTAATTATTCTTCAACTTCTCTTCATGTTATCGTTAGTCTACTATTATATATTGAATTTTTAGTTATAAACCTTATCTTATTTCCTTATCTTATTTCATCTTTTGTTCTTTTAAGGTATTATAGCATTACATTAATTGTATTAGTTTTCTGGTTTTTCAGTCTCTTCCTATCTTCTTCGTATGGTATCTTTATATTTATTAGACTCTTCATTTCTTCTGGTGCTTTTCAATTATTATGTGATCATTCGTAATACTTCACCTGCATGTTCTTTTCCCTTTATTAAAGAGTTTCTAGATGTGCTATTTTTATATTACTTTTATATTATCCTTAGTTGATATTCCTTTTTCTCCTATGATAGAATTCTTTATGTTCTTATGTTATTCTAATAGTCGTTTCATATTTCTCTATTAAACATACTATGAGATTTAATGACGATTTTCTTTTCCTTTAATAATTACAAATTCCTCACTATTATATATTATTATATATCTTAGTTTTATTATTCTAACAGATTTATTTTTATATTTGTTTCTATAATTGAAAACATACTCAATTAATTTATTTTCATATTTCATTCAAATATACTCTTCATATACATATTCATATCCTTCATTTATGGTTTTCTTCGTTTTCTCATGTTCTATATATTATCCCATGGTCTACTTATTTTTGTGCCTATTTTTAATCCTATACTTCCTCATTATCTCTATTTCTTTATCCACTTTTCTTTTATTTCTAGTGCTTCTATTGTGTATATTGTGTGCTCATTATTAGACTTATTCATTTTAATACTGCTTCATCATTATCTCTCTTCATATTCTTTAATGCTCATGTTTATTGTATTTCCTATTTACACAGTTATTATTTCAGAAGCATTTTCCATTTCTTGTCTAAATAATATGGGTTTGAATATTTTTATTAGTCCTATTTCTTACTATCGTTTTTTATAATTCTTCTCGTTCGTTTCCTTTCTTTTTCTTTCCAACAATTTCTCTCTTGGCACTACTCATCATGGATTTTAGTAATCAAAGTTAGGATTTGTTCTCATTGTTGTATTACTATTATCTATATACCACAAAAGATATTTTTATTATTTCTCTTCATTCTAAGGTTTTGCTCTTTTTGTTACTTAAACATATTTATATGGCTACTCTTATTTATTATTATTGTGTACATTCTCTTCTTCTTATTTAATTTTTTATAAAAGCCTAGTATCTACACCTTCTATTCCTTCTATTCTTTCTCATTTCTAATTACTCTCATTTTCCAAAAATGATATAATTATATAATAGGATCTATGTCTCCATATTTCTTTCGTACTGTTATTTAATAAAATACTATCTCTATTTACTTTAAACCATTTCAACTCCCTTTAACTTATTATCTATATACATCTTACATTCATGCTGATATGAATACTATAATACTATTTGTATTTCTTCTATTTTGTTGAATACGGTTGAGGTAGTTCTCGAATTGTTTATTTTCTAAATTTATTTTCATTTCTATTACTTTAGATATTATATCTTCTTAAGTGCATATGTACATAATTAATATGCTTATATATATTTACACCTGCTTTTTCCGTTATCAGCCGTTACTTCATATTATTTATACAATGTCTAACTATTATATACAATTTACTCCGTTTGTTCTTTTACTCATGATGATATAATATAGAAATCAACTTCTTATTACTTCTTATGGTTTATTTATTGTATTTCTATTTATAGATTTATATATATTTTTATACGAATATTGTTCTCTCTTCATGTTATTGTCTTTAAAAATATACTAAAAATAATTATTATCGTCTCTTCTACTCATTTATCACTGCCGATTATAAATTCAGTTGATATATGCATTCTTCCTTCTTCTTAACTTCAAATTTTATTTACAAGTTTTTAGTTATCTTCTTTATGATCTACATATATAAATATATTCTCATTAAGTCTATGTCAATCTTTCCAATAATTTTTCTTCTGATAATCTTTCAAATGCTAACCTTTATATAATATCATGAATCTTAATCTAATACTTATTTCATGCTATTATAATATAAAATCCACATTACTTTCTATTATATCATATATTCTAATACTCTTTCGGATATATATAATCCCTCATATGATACTTAATATAGATATAACACATCTTGCTCTTTCCTTTTGAATTCATGTATAAATATAAAATTGTTGGTGTAAACGATTTAAGATTCCACTTTATATATATGTTTTGGAAAATAGTATATTCTTTAGGAACCAATTGTTATCACTCTCTTTGTGATATTTGATTGATAAGTCAGGTAAATGATTTTAGTAGTTATTTGGTTCTTTCTATTGATACATTATGATTGAAAATATATTTTGCTATTTATTTATATATTTAATCTTCTTGATTAGATATACTATTTGATTTAAGAAGAGTATACTTTATAGTTGTATATTATACTTTTGATTGAATAAAGATTCTTATTAGTATTGGATATTGTTTTAAAGTATTATACTAGAGAGATTAGTATATATGAAATAATTACTTCTAAAATAATATTTATTTTTCATATAAGTAATAATATTTCTCAGTTATTCGTTTGATCTGAATATAATAGTACTTGAAAAAGAATATAATTAGAAAAATAATTGAAATATAGATAAAAATTATTAAGGAATAGTGATTCTAATTAAGAAACTATATACTATTGATATAATCAAATATATAAAGGAATATTCAATGTCATCTATTTATAATTATATTTAAAAGATAACAGTATATCTTCTTGAGTTAATTAAAACAATACAAATTATAATGTAACAATAAAACATTATGGAATACAAATAGTTAATATAATGAAAACAATATAAATATATAAATATTAATAGTAAAAGAAATCAATGTACTTTGTAGTATAAATACAGTAATTAAGTAGTTGGATTAGATTAGTGATTTTGTTGCTAGATGTTATCAATCGAGTTTCTTTTTCTTTAATTTATCTATATATAATTAAGAATAGATTCTATATTATGTGAATTATGAATATAATACTTATAATATACATACGCTCTAAAACAGTAGTTATAAGTGATGAAGAATCAATGATATCAGAAGTTAATCCAATTGTCATTTGGGTTGTTGGATTAATAGTGTTTCTGTATTTGTTTTTTATATACACGAGATGACTGAAACCGCTCTCACAGAGATATGAAGTTGCAAAGGGAAGAAAACATTTCTTGGCTATATCATATAATAATGGAAAACGACTCTTATGGCTTATATAGAACTCATCTATTGGTACGTTATTAAATTCTTCTCTACATGTTTTATCAGCAAGTAAACAGAAATACTCTTCTTTAACATGAAACTCCATTTTATTTTCGTCAGCTACTTTTGAAAATGGATTAGTAATCCAATATAAAGAATGATCAATAAGATTAGTTGTTGGTGTATTTTTTGGTTTTTTTATGTTACTATTCGTTTTCTTCTGCTTTTTATTCTTTTGTACTTCTCCTTGATTTGTATTATTACTTATTTCATTTGGAATGATTGCCCCAAGAGTTATTATACAATTGATATTAGCCTGAATTATATTTATATTACTAATGATTCCATTGTATTGTCCTTGAATACTACTATTAGGGAAATTATTAAGAACACCAGAAATACTACCTAAAGTGTATCCATATACTAAATATGGAAAGTCAATTCTAATCGTTACTTGAGTTTCTATTAATTGCTGAGTAACTATGTCAACATAGGTTATTAAGCCATTTACAACTCCATTTGGAGATACGCAACCTTGTAATGATCCAAGAATATTAAATTGGTTTGATACTACTGATGTATTGTTATTAACATTACTATTCACTTCATGAGATATATTTGATGTATTATGTGTATTTTCTTGGTCTATTAAATATTCATTAAGGTCTTGAAGATACGATTCATCACTACCAATATAATTTAGTATTTCTGGGAAATAATTCAGTAAATTACGTCGAAGAGTTATTAGATGATTTTTGATATAAAATATGATTGAATTAATATCAAGCTTGGTTGTAGATACATAATCCTTAAGTTTCGTAAATGATGAATAATCGTTATTATTTATTAGTCTTTCTAATCTCAACGATAATTTTATAAATAAATCCTTCATAATGTCTATTAACCCAAATATATATCTATGCTGTCCTTGCATTGATTTATTACAATCATAGAATAAACTGGTAACATCCTCAAGGTATAACATTGAAGCTATGAAGTTAGTATCAATAATGGTGTTATATAAGTCCTTCTTTTCTTTATCCTTTTTTATTACTAGTGTTATTCCATTTCTAAGTAAATTAAATCTTTTAATTGATGAATGGCATGAAAGCCATCTTGTAGGGCAATAAAGGAGAAGTTTATAACTTCTAATATTTTTTTCCTTTTTTTCTTCCTTCTTATCATTACTATAAACTTCATGAATATTATTATCTATATTATTATCTGTATCAGATGTATCTAAAAGGGATTCAACTACTTTATTATATTCTATCTCTAAAGAAGATATATTATTAGGGGAATCAGGTATGTTATCTTGAGGAGAGAAGATAGAAGAGGTTAATGAATATTCATTATCAATATTGTAATTATTGGATTCGTCTTGTCTAACAGCAGACTTCTTTATATATGAAATTATCTCAACAGCACTTTTGAATATATTAGTGAAGTATTTTGGTAAACAGTTTACACAGAGTTCTTCTCTATGAAGAAAACAGTGGATGAACATACAATTCTTATTCTTCTCTAGTACTCGTGTTTTGAAGGAGTTTTTGTCTCCATTCATATTCGAAGCACCGTCAAAAGTAGCTGATACGCAATTATTCCACAGAAGGTTATTATTATTAAAGAAATTATCTACCATGTTAAATATATTATCACCTGTTTTGGAACTAATCTGAAAAATACTTAAAAATGATTCAGTAAACTTTTTATTATATTCGTATCTAGCATAAACGAGTAAATAGGATTTCATTTCTATGTCAGTTGACTCGTCAAGCTGAATAGAAAATGATCCTGATTGTCTTATCCTATTTATTACTTCTTGTTGAATTGTCAAAGCAATTTCATCACTTTTTCTTTTGATACTGCTTGAGGATAACGGAAGATTAGAAAGGACTTTGACATTCTTTAACCTTTCATATTCTTCAATAATAGGTTTAACTAATTTTTCTCCAGTTCTGTAGCTGTATCCATTCTTTGAAATGGAGTAGGCGATGAAATATGAAAGCTTACTGGATAAATCTGAAAAGCTAAAGAGAGAATTTGAGTATTCTGTGTTTTCATTATGATCTTTTAAGAGTTCTTGAATGTCATCATATGTGTATTTGCTTAACCCATGTTTATTCTTGAAATGAGTGAAGAGTTTTGAGGCTTCATAACCTTTACACGTGAGAGTAGACTCACAGATTAAACAAAAATAGGAGTTTTTTGTTAATTTTTTAAATCCATAAACAACTGGATTGGCATTATATCTTTTAACTCCTTCTTTTACTTCACTATAATATTTGGATTTAGGATTAATATCTGGTTTATTATTCGTTTCTTCTGTAATTATGTCATCATCTTTTTTTTTTTCGTCTGTTGTAGACTTGTCAATCTATATATATATATATATATTACTATTAATATACTTGTAATTTTTTAAAGTACTGTTCCATGTATTTAAACAATAAAAAAAGTTTATCTAATATAGAATGTTCTTTTTGGTTTAGCAAAACATTTTCCCTTATATTTTTGTTTTTCCCGTTTTTTCATCACTTAAAATAACTATGAAAATCACGGTAATAAAAAAGTAACTTTGTTATTTAAGCGCAAAAATTTTGGTCCTTTCGCTTAACGAGTAACTACGTGGTGACCCCTGGTCATCAATGTTTATTTTTTAAATAGAACAAAATTAATTGTTGTATTAATGCCATATTCTTATTCATAACTATATACAGTATTTATATGTTTATTTCTTCTACGTGATTTCATTATTTATAACATACATATACAATCCTTTTTAGTAATTAAAACATCATGTTAGCAATATTTATATCAAGTAATAATCAATTACTAGAGTCATTTCGTACAAGTCACCCTGACAAATAAACAATGTTTGATTTTTTAAATATATTTTAATTTTTATATTTAAAAGAGTAAAGAAATTAACTTATTTGGATGAAAAAAAGATTAATTAACTGACATGTGATTCACTTTAGATTGAGAAGATTATCTTTAGAAGTGTTATTTCACTTTATATTGCAATCCTATCAACTTTTACATAATAATTATTAGCTAAAGAGAGCAATAGTATGAAAACTAAACAAGATAATGGCAATGTTTCTTGTTATCGTGTGAATTGATATATGTCTTCAAGTAAAGTGTGCAACTAGATGTACAAACAGGATACATACAGATATAGTAATCAATAGTCATCAATAATAATCAATATAATGAAAAACGTCGACTAGACATTCATGGGAGAAGGGAATGTTCACAGTGATTTCAACATTAAATTAATAAAAAATAATCTCAAAAATAATGAAGATTTAGCGAGTTTCGCTTCATTTATTTATAAAAATCATTACCATTAGAAACGGCATCAATAAAAAGTTTCTCCAATACATTAATAGAAATAATCTTGAAGCCAAAAAAATCTTCAAATAATATTTCGCCAGCTAAAAACAAAATAAAATTCCTGAATTATGATGTGATAAAATTATGGGAAAATTAAATAATTTATAGTATAATCTTATAGATTTCCATAATTAAAATGATTCTCTTATGGATACTTTTCATTAAAGAGAAATGAGAGGTAGATTGTCAAAAAAGGAGAAACTGAGGCTACTCTTCAGAGGTCTAAGGACCGGTTACTCCATTAATTTTTCTTAATAAAACTTTTTCTTCGTTCTTTTTATTTTCTAATTAGAGAAACTTCATACAGAATCCAAAAGAGCAGAATCTACACAAAGCAGCTCGATTTCTCTCTTTTACTAATGTGCCTGTGTAATTATCTTTACATGTTATTTTATAAAATCTTTTTCTAATCGTTTAAAAAAGATGTCTATGCGTTCTACCTCTGTTCTTTTAAAGGTATATATACTATGCTAATCTTGTATATTCATTTTCTTACAAAAAATCATAAAGTAACAAAAAAAGTCACACATTACATTTTTTAAAGGCTTCTCAATTTGCTAGAAACTTTGCTTCTGAAGGTATTTATATTCATATACACTTTCATTAATATAATTAGCTCGTCCTTTTGATAAGATTCTTGTTGCCAACCGTGGTGAAATTGCTTGCCGTGTCTTCAAGACTGCCAAACGTATGGGTATCAAAACTGTAGCTGTCTATTCTGAAGCTGATAGATATGCTAAGCATGTCAAGATGGCTGATGAAGCTATTTGTATCGGACCTGCTCCTTCTAAGGATTCTTATCTTAGAATCGATAAGATTATTGCTGCCTGTGAACAAACTGGTGCTAACGCTGTTCATCCTGGTTATGGTTTCCTTTCTGAAAATTGGAAGATGGCTGAAGCTCTTGAAGCTAAGGGTATTAAATGGTGTGGTCCTGGTAAATATTCTATTGAAGCTATGGGTGATAAGATTCAATCTAAGATTCTTGCTGTTGAAGCTAAGGTTAACACCATTCCTGGTTTCAATGGACTTATTGAAACTGATGAACAAGTCATTAAGATTTCTAATGAAATTGGCTATCCTGTTATGATTAAAGCCTCTGCTGGTGGTGGTGGTAAGGGTATGAGAATTGCTCATAATGATAAAGAAGCTCTTACTGGTTATCATCTTTCTAAACAAGAAGCTTTAGCTGCTTTCGGTGATGATCGTATGTTCATTGAAAAGTTTATTGAAGAACCTCGTCACATTGAAATTCAAGTTCTTGCTGATAAGCATGGTAACTATTGTGCTTTCCCTGAACGTGAATGTTCTATTCAAAGACGTAATCAAAAAGTCGTTGAAGAATCTCCTTCTTGTTTAATTGATCAAGCTACTCGTAATGCTATGGGTAAACAAGCTTGTATGATGGCTAAGAAAGTCGATTATTGTTCTGCTGGTACTGTAGAAATGCTTTGTGATAAACATAAGAATTTCTATTTCCTTGAAATGAATACTCGTCTTCAAGTTGAACATCCTATTACTGAAATGGTTACTGGTGAAGATCTTGTTGAACAAATGTTCTGGATTGCTGCTGGAAGAGAACTTCCTGATAGACTTAAGAACTGGCCTCTTAAGATTCATGGTAATGCTATTGAATGTCGTGTTTATGCTGAAGATCCTCTTCGTAATTTCCTTCCTTCTCTTGGTCAACTTACTAAATATGTTGAACCTACTGGTGAAGGTGTCCGTTGTGATTCTGGTATTTTAGAAGGTACTCAAATTTCTATGTATTACGATCCTATGATTTGTAAACTTGTTTGTTGGGGTGAAAATCGTGATATTGCTATCTCTCGTATGGATGATGCCTTAAATACATATATTATTCGTGGTCTTAACCATAACTCTGCTTTCTTACAATCTGTTATTCGTTCTGCTAGATTTAAGTCTGGTAAGATTACTACTGCTTTTATTCCTGAAGAATGGCCTGAAGGTTGGAAAGGTGTTACTTTAACTGAAGAAGAAGGTCATCAACTTATTGCTGCTACCATGGCTGTTCATAGAGATAGACTTCTTGAATCTTTTACTAATGATCAATCTCTTGATTCTTATCAACCTGAACTTACTAAGGATCTTGTTCTTACTTTCAATGATAAAGATTTCGAAGTTAAGGCTAAATATGATAACGTTAATAACAATATGACTCTTACTGTTAATGGTAAAGAAGTTAAGGTTGAAAATCCTCATATGATGGAAAATATTCCTATTATGAGAGCTACTGTTGATGGTAAAGATACTAAGGTCCAATATTTCAATCCTACTGCTGAAGGTTATAAATTACAATATTGCGGTGGTATGTTTGATGTTATTGTTCGTGAAAAGAGAGCTTCTGAATTATCTAAATATATGATTCCTAAGAAGGCTGTTGATACTTCTAAATCTCTTGCTTCTCCTATGGCTGGTGCTCTTGTTGCTCTTAAAGTCAAGGTTGGTGATAGAATTGAAGCTGGTCAAGCTTGTGCTGTCGTCGAAGCTATGAAGATGCAAAATGAACTTTATTCTCAAAAGGCTTGTGTTGTCTCTGCTATTAATAAGAAGGTTGGAGATTCTCTTGCTCTTGATGATATCATCATGGAATTCAAATTAGAATAAACAATATTTTCTACATCACTTATAACTTCTTTCTTTTAATTTTTCTATGAATATTATGTTTTATTTCTTAATCTGATTTTAAACGAAAACTTTTGATAATATGATATTATAGTATATATAGCCATGCGTAACGTATAATTATTATATTTTTTTATTCTTTGTATTCTATTTTATTTTTTTTGTTCTGCATACACACAATTATGGCATTAATATTTAAATTGTTTTGTTGCTTTTATTTATACAATGTTATTAAAAAAAAAACAAAAATATATATGACTACTTGTAAATATTAAAAGAAATAAACCAATTAAGAATATAATAAATATGATTTTTAGAACGTAGTTGTATATGCACCTAAACTTATATATCCTTTTAATTGGCCTCCTGTACTCATTGCAACTGTAATACTTTCGTAGGTAGTAGCTTTCTGATTTACTTCAAATATACCCTGTATGCTGATTTTATTGTTAGTTGCAGTTAATTTGATACCTACATGAAGATGTTGAGCAGGAATACCTTTTACATATATATTAGTTTCTGTAGTAGAACAATTGACATAGTTATAAGCATATTCTGTAGGAATAAGATCGGAAGAAGAAGACCCATGTATACTAAATAAACCTTCTGATAAATTATGGAACTATATATATAGAGATAATAATATAAGGCAGAAGATATAGAGTAAAGTAATAGAGTCATATGATTATCATTTTGTTTATCATTATTCATAATAAATAGAATAAAAAGTATAATAATAAATAGAATAAAAAGTATAATAATAAATAGAATAAAAAGTATAATAATAAATAGAATAAAAAGTATAATAATAAATAGAATAAAAAGTATAATAATAAATAGAATAAAAAGTATAATAATAAACACCATAAACATAATAATAATAATATATAAACATAATAATATATAAACATAACATACAGTTCGTTGTCTCCAGAAAAGATCTTGAGATGGCAAAGGACATCGTATAAATAATTGCGGGAATTGTTGATGATCAACAGTACAAGGAGTATATATAATATTCTGTATATGTAATACAGTAAGAGGCGCGGGATGTAATGGCGGGAAACTCAGAGAAAATAACGAGAAAACAGGCTTGTGATCAGAGAAACAAATTGAACAATCTGTATCATAACTATGATATATATATATTATGTCAAGGGTTATTATATATAATATATATTTTATAATAATCATTCTATTCAATAATAGTAAATAATATTACAAAATAATATATATATATATATATATATATATACGATAGTTGTTCTATACACTTCACAAGTCCTGGCATAACTGAATAAATTATACGATCTGTGTACGAAGGCGTACGGATTCCCTTCTTCACGTGCGTCGTTAGACTATCAGACACAGCATCATAATCCGTATAATCCTTACAATAACCGCGGGACTGCTTATAGTATCGAAAAGTAGGAGGGAAATGAATAGGTCCTTCTTTGAAGGTGTAATAGATCTATATATAGAAGAAATCTTATAGTTATATTATCAATATTCATAAAGAAATTATATAGAGCAAAAAAACTAAAAATAAAAAAAAAATAAAAAAATAAATAGAATTCATAATATTATATATATGTATATAATTAAATTATTAAAATACATTATGTTTATTCATTTCATAAAATAGTTGGTCAAATCTCTCTATATAGCTCTTTTGATAGCTATTATTATTTATATGCTGCTTCTCATTCTCTGCATTCGTAATCGCATAAAATAATCCCATTAATTGTGTTTCTTGAGAAATCCCCCATTGTTTGTTGATGACACTCTGAGGGTCAAACGTGTCAGGTGACAATGGTGAAATAGCGAATGACGCATACTCCGTCGATGGAGACATATCATTCTCTAATAAGTGTGTTTTAGAAGTAGTATTTATACTTGTATTTATAGTTGAAGAAGACTGATGATGAGATAGAGACGCGAGTTGTGCTCTAATTTGATCATTTATATAATCATCCTCATAATGATAATAACAACGGTAATTCATATCTCCAGCAATAAACTAAGAAATAGAGACAAATGATAGTTATATATGTATTAGTAATAATAATAAATATAATATGTTTAATAAATATAATAAACATAATATATTTAATAAACATAATATATTTAATAAATATAATAAACATAATAATAAACATAATATACGGTGGCAGTATGTAGATAATGTGTGTCCCAGTCCTCAGTATCTTCGTGTTCAATATTAATCGACGATAATATACTGTGACACTCCTCTACTCTCTTTCCTATATTCGACTTACCCTATAGAATATTATATATATAGAATATATTATATGATTGATTCATATTCAACTATATTATTGAATATATACTAATAATATATCGAATATAAAAATATTACTAATATATATATATATATATATATATATATATATATATATATATATATATATACACTACTATCACTGCTAAGGTGACATCCCAAAAAGAACAGATTCTGACCTCCAGAAAGACGAATAGATAGACCTGACGCACCCTTATTTCCCGCGGTAAAGAGAACAACATTCTTTCCTGTTCTTAACTATAGCATATATATAGAGTCATAAAATAAATAAATAAAAATAAAGTTTATATATATATATATATACAGTAGAATTAGTAGTAGTTTTAACATCAGAAGAGAGATTCTTATGTAAATATACAATTGTAAACACATAACCGTGGTAACCCAATAACTTCTGAGTACTATATATATATATATAAGGTAAAATAAGAATATATATATGGTTAAAAGTATATATATATAAGTGATAAAATAAGAATATATATATGGTTAAAAGTATATATATATACCCTCCAATATAACTGGTATATACTTCGTACTGTCCCTCTCGATTGATGTAACCGCTAAGAAAAGACAACGTCTGTGATAAATCCATGCACTCCTATATATATATATAGTATATACATAGTATATACATAGTATATAAATAATATATACATAGTATATAAATAATATATAAAAAGTATATAATAATATATACTTGAAAAGAGAAGAAGTAGATGTCTTTATGTTCAGGTATATCTTTAAATATACTCGTTGTCAGTTTGGCTTCTCCCAAGTTGAATGTTAATATAAAGAGAGACGCCTTTAAAGGGGAATCATATGTATCAAGAGATGTATGTTCATTCATCGAAATAAGAGCTATTTCTTGAGCCGAGTCAGTAGGTCGCCTCTTTATACAGGGTATATATGTGTGTCCTGTAAGGAATAGTGAAGTGATGAATCCAAGAGAGGATGTAGATAGAGCATGTAATATATATATAGGAAGAGGAGGAGTAGAGAAGACTTCCCAGAGACGGTGAATAAGAGCCAAACTCCAAAGGAGAGAATAGAGAGAGATATAATTCAATAACTATATATTATAATAATAACAAACATAATAATAATTGATAATAATAATTATTATTATATTATTATTGAACTTAGAGAAGAAAAAATGAATCAAATTATACATAGAATAAGAATTAAAAACTAATAAAACATTACATATATATATACTTTCTTATATAGTTGATTGCCAATATCCACGGGAATATTACGTTTTTTTAAGAGGATTTTAATAGAAAAACACATATAAAGGTCATAAAGTATACATAGAAATAGAGGAATATAAAAAATAGTTAATTCCCAATTATCGTCAGTTACCCTGTATATATATATATAATATATAATATATAGAATAAATAATATATTCGTTTATGATTCATAAAAACTCTAAATACTATATTATATACCAGCACCATAATTCTGCATTCTCAATTTTATTTGCTGATAATAATATAATAACGGAAAGAAGAGGGATTCCATAAGATATACAGTCATATATAGTACTCATTAATGGATTTCGCGGAGGTGCTAAATTATGAATATGATGGGCCATACATCCAGATAAAAGGGCACTATTCAAAATGAAAAATTGAAGTAAAGAACCTTGAAAAGAACAACTGAATCCTTCTGGATCAAATATAACACCATAAAGATGACAGAAGGCAATTCCAAATAACTATAAGAACATATAAATAAATACAACATTAAAATTTACAGATATATTCAATTCATTTAATAGTTTTTGACTTAATGACAATTTTCTTCTTTTCTGAAACAACACGTAAAATACCTATCAACTAATAGAAACTAATATGAACAGAAATCTTACAATACTACAGGAAATAAGTGACAATACACACATAATGCTTGTCAAAACAATTAGCAACACGCTGTTTTCATACATTTAGTTAAGCTCAATATATTATTATATAAAAAGGAACAATAAAATATTTAATTTGGCCTTTTAGACAGCTTAAAAACTAAAAAATTGGGAACAGGGAAAAACGATAAACTGCTTCTTTTTCTCCTGCCTTTCAGGGAAATAAAAGCGTTGTACTATTTTTTAAGTTTTTGACCAAATAGCACCTAGATTATTTAAAGTGAGCATTTCAATATATACAGTTATATAGAATTCAATGGTACTTCGTTCTTTGAAGCAGTAAAGGATAATAGCATCATATTGTTGACTGTAACGATTCAAAATAATTAAAAACTGTTTAGATTTACTTAGCTTATATGAATTATTATACAAACTAATAAAATGAAGTGCTCATTTTTAATTATATGATATGAAATAGAATAATTTTTTCTTATTTGTATATGTGTTACATAACATATACAATATAGAAAACAAAACAAAAACAAAAATGTATAGATTTAACCAGTGAATGTGTACTGAATAAAAACAAAATTGTATTTTTTGTGTTGATGTCCATGAAGGATGAATTTCTGAATGTTTCTGTTCATCAGCATATATCCTTTTGTAAATAATTAGCAACATAAGTAGACTATTAAGTATACAATGAATAATCCAATAAAAAACGACAATGATATGTGTTTTCCAATCGAATCGAATTGTTATTGAAATCAGCAATGAGTCGATGAATCGTGATTTATTACACTACTTAGCGATCAAATTGAGTATATTCACGGAAAGACTATCAGTTATGTGATTTCAACAGGGATTCCAAAAGAAAGATATTTCCTTGGTTTTTTTTTTATTTTTGTTTTCGCAATATTAAAACACAAATATATTTCTTATTCAAAAAAGTATTCATTGAAAAGAATCACTTCATTCTTATTAAAACTTGCTTTAATATCATTATAAAATAAAATCATCATATGAATCTACCCATTTCTTCACCACCAAGGTATTTTAATCTTTGTTTTTTATGTTTTTATATTATATTAGAAACAACATGAATCAAGATAATGAACTGTTGCCATTGAATTTAGGATTTTTGGAATCTCCCTCTCAAAATCACAGACGTTCAATTAGTTATTCCTTTGATATATCTCAGGTATTTATCGTTTATAGAATAGTCTTAAATATTGAATAGACTATGAGCAATGCATCACTTCCATCTGTACTACGTTCACTTGAAGATTCACCTCCTTTAACGTATAATAGAAACAATAATCAAAGCGAAATACTTATTCTACCTCAAAAACCAAGAAGTCGAAGTCAATCGATTACTGGACCCATTCGACATGAAAAGAAATCAGAAAAACAAAGTCCATATCCTAAATTAAACTCAGAACAGATGAGAAATCTAATCAAACAACAATCTAAAGGTATTCAATTATTATTTTTATTTTCTTAAATATAAATAAATAGAACACCTAACAGATCCCTTTGAATTGAAAGACAATGTTGTATATATTTTATATATATATAACTATTTTTATTAGTATATTGATGTTGAAACAATACCGCGACGAAACTCACTCAATTCTCCAGACAGTAAATTATTATTTTTATAGATATTATTATTATTATTATTATTATTATTATTATATATATTATATATATTTATTAACTATTCTCTTACTATAAATATAGAATCTCTGTCATGAATTATATGATAATATATAATTGATTCTCTCTATATATATATAGTAATGAAGACACCAATTCTTCAGTCTTTCTCTCCAAAGAAATCGAATCAACTCTTTTTATCACCCTCGCAACGACTCAACGAAAGTGTTCATTCACATAAGAAAACTATGTATATATATATATATACATAATATAATCAATTACTCATAACTGTGTTCTTATTGTACTTATTCTCGATATATATATATCAATATTTTATCATTTTTTATTATTATATATATATATATAAAATTAATTTATTGATTTTTTTTTTAAATTAAAATATATATTCCATCCCTTTAGCGTTCGTGATAGAAGTCGATCTCTTGATTATATTTCCCTATCGAAAAAGTCAAAGCCTGAAAGTTCATTTACTATTCCTTCTCCTCCTATTTTTATGATTCATGCTACTTATCTAGAGTATATATATATATATATATATATATATATATATATATATATATATATATATATATATAATCATAAATCCA
Source organism: Blastocystis sp. Blastoise (assembly GCA_039096225.1). NCBI lineage: Eukaryota > Bigyra > Opalinata > Blastocystidae > Blastocystis > Blastocystis sp. Blastoise. The sequence goes on from JBBPEB010000003.1 coordinate 203,070, forward strand.
ATAAATTATATATACAATCATAAATCCAATAAACTATATATATACAATCATAAATCCAATAAACTATATATAGTCATCAATATCATTTTCTTTTTCAAGGAAATAATTTACCAGAATTATGTCAAGAATTACGAAGTGTTATTTCTCATTTACCCTCCTTTAAAATGTTATTTGAGCATCCTCGACAAGCCAATCAATATTTACCGTTAAACTCAATCGACCAATTATATGATCATGTTCATATTATTATTCAACCCATCTAAATCATGTTATTCAATATATTATTTATCTATATATATATATATATATTCCATATATGTTTCTTTATAGGGGCTATTGTATTTTTTTTTCATTTTTTTCAAATTTTTTTATATTCTTCACCCGTTCTATTATATGTTGTTTCTTTCAATTTCTATTTCCTTCTATATCTTTATTTATCCATTTATATTATTTTATTATGCTTCTCTTTATTGTATTCACATGTATGATTATATAAATTAACATTATTTAGCGTATTAAATATAGTTGACAATTGCTATTTTTTTTGTATTGTTTTCTATTCTTCGTTCAACTTTATATTCAAAACGCGTTTTATATTTTACACACTAAAAGAATCAAACAATAAAACTCTTCTATATCGAATAGCTCTAACTCTTTCATTCATATTTCGAGAAATATTATTGTTATAAGTCTAGAAATGATTGTTTAGCACATACATAGTATGAGAAGTCTGAAATAATAAGTATCTACTGATATAGCAAACCATTTTTACATCAATGATCAAATGGTCAAGTCTTAATGTGTTTTTCATATCTACCATCATCAAGAGAACATATTCTTATCTAACAAAAATGTATAAATTATATCTATTTAACATAACAGAAGCTATTAATATTCGATTCAAAGAGCTAAAAGAGAGAAACGTATAATTTTCTAAAAGAACACAAAATATTTAGTCAAATTGGGGTTGATGTTTGAAGCGTTTATAAGGCAATGGAGTCCTATTTATCTAAACTAAAGTTATTTCCTCTACTTAAGGATATCACATTAGCTTTTTCAGACAAGTTCAATCCTGATTTCATATCAGTGATGTTCTTCATATCCTCTCAGAAACCTATTTTCGATTATATAAATAAAGAAAAGAGTTTTCTAAAGCCTATAGGTTCTATGCCATATAATGATATTAATAATATGTATAAATACTCAAAATATTCGTTCGCATCATATATGACTAAAGAAGAAAATATGAAACAAATCTTAAATAAGAAAAATCAAGAAATTATTACTTTTAGTAATGTGTCAACAGTGACTTGTCCTGCTTATTTGTTATTTATTGATCATAAATCTAAAGAAATTGTTTTATCTATACGTGGAACACAATCTGTGATTGATTGTCTTTATGATTTAAATATTGAACCTGTTCCTTATCATGGAGGATATATACATAAAGGAATGCTTTCCGGTGCTGAAAATGTACTTCAGAAGATTAAATCACCATTAGATAAGTTAGTAGCACTTTATCCACGTTATAAAGTAGTATTTACTGGTATAAATAATATATATAATATATATTATTATATATTATTATTATTATAATTCTATATTTCTGATTATATATATAAACAAGTCTATCCTATATATACAATAATAATCATTATAATACTATATATATATAGGTCATAGTTTAGGTGCAGGAATTGCTTCTGTTCTTGGATTATTTCTCAAGCCTTCTTACTCTTCTCTACAATTATATTTATATGCTACTCCCTCCTGTATGACTGTCAATCTCTCTGAAAGTATGAAGGAATATACTGTTTCCTTATATAATAATTATGATGTTGTTCCTCGAATCAATACGAAAGCTATTCATCAATATAAAGAAGATCTAGAAAAAGTCGATAGCACAATCTTTCTAAAAGTATATATATATAGAATGATAAACATGATAATTATTATTATAATTTTAATAGTTGTAATTATTATTATAATTATTATATTTCTAATTATATATATAGGAAATGAACATGGACAAATGGTTGAACAGTGTATATATATATATATATATATATATATATATATATATAATACTATGTATAATACTATATATAATACTATATATATAGACATATATAAAACAGGTAGAAAAAGGAATTGAAGAAATAAAATCGAGAATTGGCACGTTCTCTGACTCTGTCGATAAATTGAAACCCATATTAGTATATTATTATAGATATTAATAATGTATATTGTTATTATGATTAAGAAAATTATTATTTATTCTTATAAATCAATATATATGTTGTATATATAGAATAGTTGGAATATTACAGGAATAGGTATATATTAATTTATATATATATATATATATAGATTCTTTATTAAGTAAGATGTCGCCTTGTTCTCCAAACTCCAATTTCAATACAACTATTTCTTCATTATTTGATAAAACATGTAAATCATCTAAATTCGTAGATATTCTTCAGAATCCCGGGAATAATAGTACAATTGAACCTATCTCAAAAACGAATCTAAATCCGAAGAAACATCGTTATTTCAATCGAATTATGGGTTCACATAATAATAATAATAATAATAATAATAATAATAATAATAATAATAATAATAATAATAATAATAATAATAATAATAATAATAATAATAATAATAATAATAATAATAATAATAATAATAATAATAATAATAATAATAATAATAATAATAATAATAATAATAATAATAATAATAATAATACCCAAATGGATCGTAAATATACATATCGTTCTTCTTCTTCTTCTTTAAAAGTAAATTTAAATAAGAAACAGTCTAAACATACTTTACAAGATAATAATCAAAACTCCAGTGATAAATTCAATACTGAATCTTCTCCATCAAGTTCAAACCGACTTAAAAACCCTTCTTCTTATTTCTCGGCTTGTTTTACTCCAAATAAAAAAGATAATATAGAAAAAGAATCTTTCTTCTCTTCCTTTTGTAATAGTTCTAAGAAATTTAAATTATGTGATTATTCTTCTCGTTCATCTTCATATCCTTTCTCTTCTTCTTCTTCTTCCTCTTCTACTACTATTACTACTACTACTAATAATAATTATAATGATAATGATAATAATAATAAAGATACCCCAAAAAGTCTGTATACAAGATGGAGTAAATGTAATAAAATGTGTTCGCCATCACGTGAACTTGTTCCAATCAAAGATTCTGATGTGAAAAATGACGATTTGCTCGTCATCGATACAAAGAATCAAACAATCAATTTTATTGAATTGAATAAATTATTAATGAATTATAAGCAAGAACAATCTACAATAACTCATCGATATACAGAACAAGTATTACTTTCATTAAAGCAATATAAAGATGCTGTTAAAGAAGAAGAATCAAATGTAATGAAAAATGAAGTCTTATTAGCTTTAGATCCTCCTCTTCTTCATAATGCCATTAGAGATAGTATTAATGCAATTGAAAATGAAAAACTAAAACTTATTACTAGAATTTATGATATTGTATATATATATAGATTATTCATTTTGGAAATATATATATTGTATATATTTGCTTTTATTGTATTGCTGTTATATTTATTAGTAAGAATTAGTGAATTCAGTTATTTTTATAGTTATCATCTGATTATGTTATTCTATTATTATTATTATTATTATTATTATTATATATAGAATCAGTCATATAGATCCACAATTCTTAATACTCCTTCCACTCTGCCTCTACTAGCAAATTTCCCTTCTTATATAACAACTTCTTCATCTTCTAATACTTCTAGTACTTCTACTATTCAATCTGCATATGATATGATACGATGTCAATTGAACTTCATCTCAGATACAATAGACCACAAAGACTTCTTCCCTTATCAACAATTATATATATATATATATATATATATATATATATATTATTATTATTATTATTATCTTTTTTTTTTCTAAACAAATAAAATTGTCTAAATATATCTATTCCTCTATATATCTATAAATATTCTTTTTTTGCTGTAGTTATATCCTCCAGGCCGATTATATACAATGATTCATACTCCTATTTCTCCTTATTATCAGAACCCTGATGAAGATATTGTATGCTATAAAGACTTAATGAGTATTTCAAAGAAGAATATAATAAAAAGAATCGAAATGAAAGAGAAAGAAATGAAAAAAGAAAAAGAAGAAGAAAAGAATGAAACTATAAATACACAAGACAATTATGATTCTATACATGCATCACAAGATATAAATGATATAAAGAAGAAGAATGATATGATTCCCGCTGTTATTGAAAGCCCAAAAGAAGAGTATGAGCGTATAGTTGGTGTGGAATCCCTTCTAGAAGATCATCGAATGCTAAATTATATGTGGAGTATGAAATATATTATCACAGAATGTTCAAATACGAAATATAATAATATTGATGATGAAAATGAATATACAATCACAAAGAAATTATTACATTCTTTATTTAAATAAAAATTTTTTATTCAATAATTTTATTTATAAATTATTCTATATATGGGTATGTTTATATATAGTTTTTTAATAATTTATATTATAATTATTAAATATATATATTGTTTTCATTATCATTTATTTATTTATTCTTGATTTGTAGAATATGTTTTCCGTGTTTTATTATTATCTATAAACATTAGATTCATGATTTGTGTTGCTTTTATTAAATAGTTTTTATATTTAAGTTTAGTCTTGTTTTGTCATTGATTGGATATGTAACTAATAGATATATTCATTACTGATATGTATTCAATATAACAATATAAACTGTAATATTTAATAAAAAACATGAAATGAAAAGAATATATGTATTTTGTAGGTATACATAAAGTATATAAATGTCTGTTTAAATCAATAAATAATAAACAAAACAAAAACAGTATGACAGAGAAAGAAAAATGATGATTATTATAATAAAATGATGTATAAAAAAATAGGTAAAAACAAAATAAAGAAATGACTACAACAAAAGCAATAATGATAATAGAAAAATGAAAATGAAAAAGAAGAGAAAACATATATATATATATATATATATTTATTTATAGCATCATATCTGCCATAGTCCAAAATGTTTGATTTGGTTGAACTGTATAGGGATATATATAATCAATAAATCGAATAGAATCAGAAGGAGGAAGACTATTAAGCGATGTTGTGACATCTTCTAGAAGAAGTTGAGTAGGAGATCCAAATAGAGAATAATATTGAGATAAGATGAATGAGCCCAAAACCCTCTATATAATGTGAAATAGAATGACAAGGAATATTAACAATATAATGAAGATAATATGCATAATAAATATAAGATAATAAGTATAATAAATATAATGATGATAATAAGTATAATAAATATACGATAATAAGTATAATAAATATAAATATAATAAATATAATAAACATAAATATAATGATGATGATAAGTATGATAAGTATAATATAATACATATATACATTAAGTGCCATAATACAGTGTCTGGCTTGTATTTGTTTCAATATACTGCTGGATTTGAATATAGTTTCAAGATGTTCCGTTAGTGAGGGATAGATCTTTAAGAGGATAGAGGAGATAGCACGTGGACCTAACGAATATAAACACACAATAGCACCATAAATGGCAGGCAATGATGATTTCTTTTGAAATACTTCAGAGATATTAATTGTAATACGTTTTTGTAGCTCAGGATAAGATAAAGAATATCTATATATATATATATATATATTAATATAATAATAATATAATAACTATAATATATAAAAACAGAATTCAAAGAAACACAATATAATAATACTATACCTATTTAACCAATAATATATATATATATATACTGTGTGCATATATCTCTGAGTACTTGGGCTGCCTTCTCTCTTAATTCCCAATGATTCTCTATAGGTGAAAACGATAGGGTCTTCGCTAAAAGACAAGACAAAATCGCGGGAATTAATAAGTGTAACTATATATATATTATTTTAAATAAATACAAAAAGTATTGGATATAGATATATAATATATAAATTATAATAAACGAATATTAAATAAACATAAAAAAAAAATCTATATACATAAGGTTGTATATTAATATTTGGATTATTAAGAAGTGCTTCAGAAGCATATAAATAAGAAAATAATTTCATTAACATATCTTTTGGCTTTGTTTTTATATAGAACTTAATCTATATATAGTATAATAATAGTAAAGACAGAATATCACAAATATTATATTCTATAATAATTAAACCAATTTTCATAAATGTAAATAATATATATATAATGAACAATATATATTTAAAAAACAAAAAAATAATAATAAGCATAATAATATATACTTGAGATATAATATGTTGAAGTAAATAGGGAATCAATTGATGTAGTCCTCGATCTTTTCGAAGACTATTATATATATATATACGTATTGGTTCTTCAACTGAATTTAAACTTTCTTTTACATGTAAAAAGAAATAGTTTAATTCAGAAGATAAGGAATGGAAAGAAACAGGAGATATAGCAACTAACTTATCTTCTTTTGGGGGATTATGATGATTAATCAAATGTTCTTTAGAATATAAATATAATAATTATTTAAATGGCAATAAAAAGATTATTATTATTATTTTAAAAACACGAATAAAATTATTTATCATATACTGGAAGGTGGATTTTCTGGTATACAAGGTTGAACTCCTTCTACAGACAACCAATGCATATGAAATGTCATTTCTTGTGGTAAATCAGGTGCTGGTGCATTGATAATATCTACTAACTTTATTGTTTCATTCTTTATTAGAGCTACTTCAGGACTCACTTTGTGTTGTTCGAAATGATACACTTCTTTTGAAGAAAAACCATAAATAGTCTATAAAGAATCGATATTATTCAATCCCTTATATATGAACTATATATATATTTCACATACATCAATCTTACGTAACTGAAGAGCGTTTTTTACATCAGAAACTTGAAGAGTATCTCTCTTACTATGAATCATAAATTTAGATGCATCTTGAATCAATTCTTTTAAACGATATTCAATTTTGAATGATAAATCTCTAGCAACTTGCTCCGAAATCGAAATTTTGATGTCTTCAGCTATATTCTTGACTAATTTTGTATTATCCATATCATAAATTGTATTCATATAAGATAGAAAACTATTAGAATTATCTATTTTTTTCAACTTAATAAAAACCGCAGGAAAGAGAGTAGAACTCAGTTCAGTTCTATAAAAAACCGTGTTAATTACTCAAGACAATTTCTAGCTTTTTTTTTTTTGCTGTTATTTCAAAAGGCTGTTTATTCAGGAATATATGAAAAAAATAACTCTAAAAAATACAAATAGTTTTTCAATAGATTATCTTCCTCTATAGAAGTTTGAAACATTTATTTACTGCTACCGAGCATATAATTCACTCAAATGGCGAATCCTTACTATAATCCATCAAGTCTAAACCCTCAGATAGCACCAATTAACAATTCACGAGTTCCAAATGCTTACAGTATGCTTTTGTATACATAAATATTCTTTATAAAATCTTTCTACTTGCTGGTGATGCGATTTATAGATTCTATTCTTATTAACTATTTTGCTTATTTTTCCTTTAACTTATTAAAATATATATTTGATAATGTTTTCTTGCGTTTCCGTGTTATTCATATATATTGATTGACTATTTATTATCAAATTACGTTTTTATTACCTTGATTCATGTTATTTTTTCTATAGATATAAGCACGAACCCAACACCTTATATGAATTCAGTTTCTTATTCTCAAAAATCTGTTCCAAATTCTCTTCCAAACGATCAAAACAAGTTTCATTATCCTTATCCAGAAGAACCAATAAATCAAATTAGTTCGATACCCAATGCGTCTTCTTATGGTAAATCTTATACATCTTCTATGCAATATGTTTCTTCTATTTCTCCTCCTCCTTTTCCTATGTCTTTATCTATCTATGATGATGAAGGAATGAAACAATATAGAGCAATAAGAGATAATAAACCTTGTGTATATACTAATATGAATCCATCTTCTGTTTTAGATAATTCCTCTAAACAACAAAATTGTAATTATTATATGAATAATAATATAAATAATAATATGAATAATAATATGAATAATAATATTAATAATATGAATAATAATAATATGAATAATAATAATATAAATAATAATATGAATAATAATATGAATAATAATATGAATAATAATATGAATAATAATATATCTCCTATATATAATAATAATATAGTTAATAATAATGGTAACAATATGAATAATAATATGAATAATAATATGAATAATAATACTATATCTCCTAATACTATACCATATAATACTATTAATGCTGCAATTCCTATGCAGTCACCATCATCAAGACCTGCTGCCTTTTCTCCTTCTATTCCTTCACAAGCATCGAATCCTTCGAACTATAGAAATCCTATATATTATACTCCATCTAAAGTATCGACAACTGCCTCTACGATTAAAACAACACCTTCTTCTATTCATATGTCACAATATGCTACTACTCCGAATCTTCTAGAACAATTAAAGCAAGCAAATCAATCTCCTGCTGTACAAACAACATATACAAAGAATACTACATCCTATCCTTCTCAAAATACAACAGGTATTTCCTATAATACAAATAATGGATCTGTATATACTCAACAAGTATCTAATATATCTTCTCTTCCTGATCTTCCTTTTGCATCAGAATCCATTGAAATTAATCCAGATCAATTCAATCAATTCAGTAATAATCAACCAAATACTCAGAAACAACAGGAAAACTTGAATACTCAAAATGAACAAAATTCAAATAATGATGATAATAATGATGGTAAATATATCTCTATTATAGATATTTATATAGTTTCTTTTTTTTTCTTTTTTTCTTTTTGCTTGGTTTTAATTATCAGAACTTTTATCATATTTCTTATTTGCTACTGTAGAGTCTATTCTATTTATTATTTTTTACTTATTTTTTTCCACAATATAAACAATCTCATTTCAATTATTGTCAATGTGTTCTTTTTGTCAATTCGACAAGTCTTTTTATATACTAATAATTATTACCTATTTGAACATTATGCTTAGAATCGCCTTCTCCTCCTCAAAACATATCTAACAATTATCCATTTTCATTTACTCAATCTTGTAGTATATTTTTTATTTATTTTTTCATTATTATATTCATTAATCTATTTTACGTCATTCTGTATTAATTATATTTCTTTACTTTAGTTAATTTGCCAACTGATTTGGATATCCTTTCTCAACAGTTTCTTGCCGCAGCTAAAAAGTAATTTTCATTATATTTCCCCTTTCTCATTATATTTCTTGTCATTTTATCGTTAAGTGTGCCTTCGTTTTGAAAACTGGTTTTAGTGCTTTACCAACTAAATTTATAACTTGCACACCTTCTAGGCATGTTTCAATAGTACTGAACACTGTTTTAAAGTTATATAAACTATTGTAACACATTTGAGTGCTAAAATATAAAAAGTAATTTTTTTTAGTACTTTCGACAATTTAATTCATTTCAAGTATTCTCATTCAAATTCATATTATTTTTTGTATCATATGCTTAGTATGTTCTGAGATATATGTGTGAACATTTGTGTCTCTTAATTATGATTCTTTTCTTCAATTGACCTCTAAGTATCACTTGAGAGGGAACAAAAATCAAGTTGAATTTTTTAGTCTCAAATTGTTGTATATAGTTGTCTCTATGTCTTTATGTAAAATAAGCTCATGAATATAAGTCTTTTGTCCTAATTGGAAGGGTAATTAATTTGGTGGTAAGATCATTATCGTCATTTCAAAAGTTGATTCATATAACATGAGATGCCCTAGAGTCAACCTGATGTCGATGACGTATTATATCTTGGCAGCTACAAGATATAAATAAATGTTTCTAAAAAATAATTCGGTTTTTCCAAACTATCCCCCGAAATTGATTTTCTTTATTTATTGGTTAATAGAAAACGTATCCAATTATTTTTCTGGGCTTAACGTTGGATCTGTAGAGTACTAAAAATTGTTTTTTTTTGTTAAGCATTAGAGTTTCATATTTTATTTTAAAATATATTGTCAACTTTCACACTTTGTGTGGGCTTGTTTGATCCTTCAATAGTCAACATAATAACATTATATATATAAATAAATGTAAATACTTGAACATTATTATATATGCGCTACTTATTTCATCTATAGATATATGATACTTCGCTGTTTGATTTAAATCTTTAAGTAATAAGTATGGCAAGAACTAGAAAAATCAATAACCAAAGTAATACTCTATTAATGTGATACTTTTTTCATTATTACTATTTATACCATATATTCAATTAAAAACACTTCTGATGTTCTATATATCATAGCTGATAGTGAATTAACTAGTGAAATTAGTTTTTCGGATAACGCGGTTAACAACAATGACAATGAGAATGCTACTGTTAATCAAGTATATTCATTACTATTTCATCAATAAATACAATGAATGATCTATATAGGTTCCTAAGAGAGTGATAAACATACAAAAGAGTAAGTTTCTTTCAATTAGATTATGTTTTCTTTTCTATCATTATAATAAATAAATATTAATTATTTATTAATTAATATATGTTATGATGTTTATGGGAAATACATTTTATAATATTATTTTTATAGAAAAAGATACTTTATCAAAACAATTGCCTTTATCTGAGAAGAGATCTCATAAAGCTAAGATTCAAACTTCTAAGAGAAAGAGATTTTCTGTATGCTATGAAATATTAAAAAATAGCTAACAACTGTATAGGCATTAGACAATAATTCGTGTACGAATAATGAAGAAGATGAAGATTTAAACAGCCGAGTATCATATCCTCCATTTGATCTTTCTGCTACTGAGAGAAAGCACTCTCATGATTCCACTCATTTACAGCATCATATAGGAAAGTATAAAATTTAAAAACATTTATTGTGCTATTTACTAAAAAAAATTCATATTTTTAGATCGATTCCGGATGCCAATAAATTCACAGATGAGTGGACGGAAACTGATATTGAAAGATTACAAGTAGCTATCTCCATGTATGGTGAAGGCCATTGGACAAAAATTTCTAATTATATCCTTTTTAAATATTTTATTATACATGACTATGTATGTATAAAGTATTGATAATAGTATTTCTTAATCATTATACATATTGGAACAAAATCAGTTAATAAATGTCGTTATATGACTCAAAAGAAAATCAACCCTAATATGAAACCAATTTATGAAAATGTAAATAAATATATAACGATTAATGAGTCGATATTTTTATTTATATACATAATTAAAAATATAAGTTCCAATTTTTTATTATTATTATTATTATAGAAACATTGGAGTAAACGAGAAGATGAAATGTTGATAGCTTTTGCAAATCATCATATGAAACAATCCAAAAAGAAGTCTATTCCCTGGGGTATTCTTTGTGAAACGTTAAAAACACGAACTTCAAAACAATGTTCATGTCGATGGAATTATATTTTAAATCCTGCTATTAAACGAGGGTATATATATAGTATAGTTATTATATAATATAGCATTAGTTTTATAAATTTTTATTATTATTTTATATATATATATATGTTTGTTATTTTATAATGTATATATGTATATATAAATAGACAAATTGAAGATGATGAACCTTACAAACTTTTTTATTATTTAAAGAAATTTGGTCCTAATTTTAAGCTTATTGCAAAGGTATATATATATATATATATATATATATATATATATATATATATATATATATATATAGAATATGAATGGACGTAAGAATGAATGGTGTAAATCACAATTACGATCTTTTATATATCGTTTAAAGAGATGTGATATTGTATGTTTTATTATTATTTATTTATTATATTTATTTTTATTATTTATTATTATATATAATTATTATTATTAACCAAATTATATAATTATTATATAAAGAAAGATTTTGATACAAATTTAATTACTGAAGAGTTTTTAAGTCAATTTCCTAAACCAAAAGAGGATTTAGAAAATCAGTTAGAAACATCTCAAAATACTTCTGTTTCTATAAAAGAAAATTCAATTGAAGAACAATCCACTCTTCCTACAACTATCAATCCTAATGATTGTACAGAAAACATTGTTCCTAGTATATGGATGCAAGTAGATCCTTTTTATACACCTATAACATCATTTGTAAATAATGATTCTTATACTATGATGAGCACTATACCTAGAAGACCAAGAGTTCCTTTTAATAATATTTATAATGTTAAACCTACTTATAGTTCTGATACGATGAATCCTATATATAAAAATAACAATCATGAACTCAATTCTTCATCATCTGATTATCAAGGAGGACCTCTTATGAATCTTAGTTCTGAACAATATTCAGATAGTGTATCTATGTCAGAAAGTAATGAACATGAATCATCATTACCAAATATCCAAATAGATGACTCTTATGATATGCTCTCAAACACTGGAAAATCAAACTATTCGGACCTTATACAAGATCCAAATATACATACATACGATTTATCTAAACAAAACAATATATCTCAACATTCAACTCATTTGTTAAAACATCAAATTTCCTATGGATCTTCAGATACACTTCTATATGAAGAAGAACCTCTAGAGTGTACCGTAAACAAAAATAGAGAAATCAAAATAGAAAACCCGTTACAAAGAATAATAAAAACTGATGTGAAAACTGAAGTGATTCATCCTTATAATATAAATCTTCACGTTAATACAAATGAAACTTGCTTCTTAAAGAACTCTTTATCCAGCACGAATACATCTTCAATATGTTCAACACCTAATAATCAAGATACTGATTCTTCCTATGTATATCAAAACAATAATAATTCAATTTTTTCTCCAGAAATAGTTCCATGTCCATTAAATCAGGATACTCTATTTCAAGCAAATCAAATACATAAAACTATTATGAATAACAATTTGAATCTAAATAAATTTACAATTAATAATAATAAAATATTGTCACCTATGGGAGAATCATTTATGTCAACTGGAAGTTCTTCAATGTATTCTTCTGATGCATCTATTTCTTCAGATAATGATGATTTTACATCTAATAATGATCCTAATTCTTTTTCTTCAACAACACAGTCAATGTTTATTGATGAACAACATTATTCACATTTATATAATAATATGAATTACGAATACCAATTCCCATCATCTACTAATACAACTGTGCAAAGAATCCCTTCACAGTCATTAGTTTGTAATCAGACTTTAATATAGTTTTTTTTTTATAATTCTTATAATTTTTATTCTCTTCTTTTGTCCTTTATGCGCCATACATTGATGAATAATTAGATTTATTATCAGTAGCCATTTAATCTTTCATGTATCATAGTCTATTTTTACACTATCCTCTCTCTCTCTTTTTTTTTTGTTTTCATGTATCAAAATTTTGATGAAACAAATATTTACAACATACCGATAATATTTTGTAGCCATTATTATGACTATGCTCTTATCATTCAATTAACTATGTTCCTTCTTCATTTGTCTAATTATTGTTTTCTATTTGTTTGTTTACTTTAATGTATTTTATTCCTGTTTTCACTTATTTTCAACTTTTTTTCATTCTTCTCTCAATGAGATTTTTGTTCTTTTCACCTTTTTATATATATTATTTATTTATATATCGTTTTGTTATCAATAAAAAATTAATAATATGTAGAAGTTTTTTAAAAATAAAACACTTTTTTATAAACAAAAATTATGATTTATTGTTTATAAAAATTAATAATTTTTTGCTTTAAGAAATAGTAAATTATATAAAAATGTTAAAAAATATTTTTTATATAACAAACAGAATGTTCTTTGGGTGTACTGTTTGAAAATTAAATTATTGAAGCAATTGGACAATTAGGAAAATAACAATGTATGTTGAATGCATATATTTCAATTAATTTATATTTTCAATAATATCTCAAGTAGGAAATTTTATTAATTTTAAGTAAATTGTAATTAAATTGTAATTATGAATATAGATAAACAATATAATAGAGTATTTTGTTTGCTTTGTTGTTCCTTTCAGCGTTAGAATATGTGCCAAAAATAAAAAGGAAAGCAATCAAGGTTAATCAAAGACATATATAATGAAACAATTAGATTTCTTTTGACATGTTAAAAGATAAATAACAAGAAATATTAAAAAAAAAAGAATAGAAATATAAAATAATGTATATAAAGGAATGAAAGATTTTAAAGGAATTAGTTCAACAATATACATAGAATGGAAAACATAAATATATTATTTAAAAAAAAATATATATATATATAAGAAAGATAACGTGGTTGTTTATAGAAAAAAGTTATTTACAATTAGAAGAATGAAAATATGTATATAAAACATGAAACTTAGTAATAGATTTCATAAAATAAATTAATTAATAAAAAAAAATATAGATATAGCAATTAAAAAACAAACAAAAAAATAGTATATATACATTCATATATATAAAACAAGTCGCAAAAAAATGTTATATAAGATAAGATACAAAGAAGAAGAGTATATATATATATATATAGAAAAAAAAAACTGTCTAGTAATAAATAAAGTTAGTCATGAATAGAAACTATAGAGAAACAATATATATATATATAGGAAAATTACCATATATATATATATGAAATCAAATAAAAAAAAACAAAAAAAATAATACATGTATATAAAACCATTAAAAAATCGAAAAAATAAATTATAATTATATATATATACATATACAGATGAAAAAATATATGTATAAAATACTGAACATGATAAATATTAAAAAAAAAAGATAAATGTAAAATTGAGAAAAGAACGTTAATATAGATAAGAATAAAAAAAAATAAGAATAAAAAAAAAGAATAACAAAAAAAAAATAAAAAAATAAATATAAAAAAAAACTATATATAGAATACTAAAATAAATAAGCTTAAAAAGTTAAAAAAAAAAAAAAATAGATACTATTAGATAATAAATCCATATATTATTTTTCTATAAATACTATGTTTATGCGATTCCATAGACTTCAATTTCATCGACAGTAAAGTAATAGCTATCTTCTCCTTTGTCTTCTAAGAACAATTTCCATCCTTGTTTGGTAGTATCGGGTCCATAACCATAAGAGAAATGTATATAGTTATAACGTACTTCATTACATTTATCAGAGACATATAGATCACATCCTAAACCAAAAGAAGGGCCACAAGATTCATTACAATAAAGTGAATTTGAAGGATCCGAAGTATTGAATTTAATAGCAGGATGATGAAGTGGATTCTGAAGTGTAAAGATGAATGCCTTTGGATCATACTCCCATTTCCCACCTAGAGGACAAGAGGGAGATAGTATAGGTAGAAGAGAAAGAATAATAATATAAATAATAATAGTAAATAGAATATAAATAATATAGTATAATAGAATATAAATAAAAATAATATAATAAAAAAATAAAACATAAAATATTAAAAATAATAAAAATAAAACAAAAATAATAAAAATAAAACAAAAATAATAATAATACAAATAAATAATACTATAAATAAACTTCAAGCTTACTTGTACACCATGAGCAACTAGTATATCCACCAAATATATATTTATGTCCATAATCATTATTACGTATAATAGTTACAGTCTCACCTTGATTATCACATTTATCATGAAATATTTTCCCTGTAAATCCATCTTGACTTCCACGATATAATAATTTCCATGATTTATTTCCATCTAACCATCGATTTAATATACTACTCGTTTCATTAGTTAATATCAAAGAATCACTGAATGCAAAAGAATACCAGTATTTCTTCATTAATGTAGAACTTCGTTCGATTCCTAAATCTTCAAATTCTTTCTCTAATTTTATAAAATCGATATTTGATTTCACAGAATCCGATAATTGAATATCTCCTGTAGTAATATATTGATATACATAATCAAAATATTTATAATATTTCAATACAGTAAACACATGACTAAATTCATCATAATCTACGTTATCGTCAATAGGTTTTTGAAAGAATGAATTTGTTATATTTCTTTCTTTCAAATCATAATTCGTAATTTTATATACTTTCCCATTTATATCTACTTTCTTATCCCATAACCATTCACGTTCTTTAGCTAACTTAAAACGAACATCATCTAAATATTCAGGAAAAGGAAGGTTGAAAAATAAAAACTCATCATGAAGAGTAATCAATTCACTCTCACGCTTTTGAGATAATTTTATATCATTACCAACCATAAAATCAAATATTTGAGGTAAATAAGTATCCTCATGATCAATAAAGATTTCACCTTTTTCATTCAAACTCTTTGAATCTTGACAAAGAACATAAAAAAGACAATTAGGAAACTTTTCCAATAAATCGACATCAACTACATATTTCTTCGGACTTCCACGAAAGGTAAATACATAAGAAGTCGCAGACATAGCATTCGCTGTAGGAACTGAATTCATCTTAGGATCAAGAGGAGATATGGTTAAACCATTCGATTTTTCTATTTTTCCAAAGAGTGTATTCATACTAGCAAATGCATCATTCATCTTCTTAGAATTCTCTTTACAAAATGAAATCAAATCCTCAGTAAACTTATTATAACTAAATTGAAGATTATTCATTTGTGATTTTAATAATCTTAAATCTTCACGATCCATAGTAATCGTTGTGCTTTCTTTCGGAGTCTGCATCTTCTATATTCAAATATATCACTTTTATACTTAAAAATGAACAACAAAAATTGTCTTAGAATGCCTTGTTTTTTGAGGTTGTTTTTTCTTCTTAAACATAAAGTGAATTTTTCTTTTTGTTTTTGATGATTTTATCTGTTGAAATAATTGATAAAATATGTCTCTCAAAAATAGAATATCATAGAATATCTATTCTTAAAAATACAAAATATAAAACAAATTTCTTGTTTTTAATTTTAGATATATTACTAACTTTTAACAATCACATTGTAACTGTCTGAACCTAAACTAGTTATACATAAGAACAAAATAATGAAAACATGAAAATTAAATATATTGGATGAACTCTTTTTTCTATAAATAGTATATAAATAAACAGATTTCGAAAAACAATAGATAAGCAACACTTATATAGTTAGAATAACTCTCTATAAAAACAAATGACGACAATCTTGTTGATCTATAATTTGATAACATCTAAACTCAATAGAAACATCAATATAAGTATATCCATATCAACAAACAAATGATTAGTATTGAACGAAACATACTCGAATTTGAACAATTGAAAACCAGCTATTTAAGAAGAAATCATAATGAAAAACCATGTTGGAATGATATCCACAATACTTCCTTGATATAAATTAACTCTATTGCCAAACATCTAAAATGTAGAACTATGAAATCTCCTTTAAACTAAGTTGAAAATAGGCTCTTTCGATTCCTCATGATGTCACCAGCTCAGAATAACTCATAAATAAATCAAATAATATTTGTATAAAGAGAAAAAAAAACCTTGTACCCCTTCGACTCAAAATTCGCCGAGATCAACCAGTTGTACACAAACAGATGTACCGTCATCAGGAAATGAATTATTTTCCATGATTTCTATCACTTTTTCTTCTTTTTTCCACTCATTTTTGTGTTCGATTCTCTTCTTTGAAAAACCCCTAAGATATGGGAATCATGGATTTTCACCAGAAAAAACAGAAATTCCCTATATAATAGAATCACCACAAAATTCTAGCTCCCAAAAAATAAAATGGAATGTTTCACAAATTTATTTTAGAATAATACAAGTTATTGCTTTAATTGCATTATTTTAACTAAGTCCAGTATGCATTTTTACTACTCTATAGTCATTCTTATCATCTGTGGCATAAATACTTATCTTTATTCTATTTAGATCATGAGTTCTTATACTTTTCCTACCAAAGCTGCTGAGCCTGTAGATGCCTATGATGGTTATCCTTTAGATGTTATCTTTAATGATATCCACAAAGGTACTACTTGTACTTATGATGATATGATCTTCTTACCTGGTAAGTTATTTCTCATATGATTTTAATATATATATATATTTTATAACAAGTTTGGAATGATTAAAGTATTATATGCTAGACTTCTGAGAGGAAACTCTTTGATGCTTATATAATAATGACCAAAAAAAATTTTTTTTTTGCTTTAAATATATTATTATTATTATTATTATTATTATTATTATTATTATTATTATTATTATTATTATTATTATTATTATTATTATTATTATTATTATATATAGGATTCATTGATTTCCCTGTTTCTGATGTCAAACTTGATTCCAAGTTAACTCGTAATATCACCCTTCATGTTCCTCTTGTCAGGTATATATATTTAATAATATATATATAATATATAAATTATAATCAATAATAATAATAATATATTATATATATATAGTTCTCCTATGGATACTGTTACTGAACATAGAATGGCTATTGCCATGGCTCTTAATGGAGGTATTGGTATTATTCATCATAACTGTTCCATTGATACCCAAGTTGATGAAGTTCTTCGTGTAAAGAGATTCAGAAATGGTTTTATTACTGAACCTGTTTGTGTTAAACCTACTCAAACTATTGAAGATGTTTTAACTCTTCATAAAGAATTAGGTTTCAGTGGTTTCCCTGTCACTGTTGATGGAAAGATTGGTTCTAAGTTAATTGGTATTGTTTCTAAGAGAGATTTCGATTTCATTACCGATACTTCTAAACTTATTCAAGATATTATGACTAAGAGAGATAATCTTGTTGTTGGTAAAGAAGGTATTACTCTTCATGAAGCTAATAAGATGTTATCTCTTTCTAAAAAGGGTAAACTTCCTATTGTTAATGAAAAGGATGAAATTGTTGCTTTAACTAGTCGTCTCGATTTAGTTAAGAATCGTGATTATCCTGATGCTTCTAAAGATAAGAAAGGTCAATTATTAGTAGGTGCTTCTATTGGTACTCGTCCTGATGATAAGACTCGTTGTACTGCTCTTATTAATGCTGGTGCTGATGTTATTGTCATTGATAGTTCTCAAGGTGATTCACTCTTCCAATTAGATATGCTTCGTTGGATTAAAGAAAATTATCCTCAAATTGATGTTGTTGCTGGTAATGTTTGTACTAGAAG
This sequence comes from Blastocystis sp. Blastoise, assembly GCA_039096225.1. Classification (NCBI taxonomy): domain Eukaryota; class Bigyra; order Opalinata; family Blastocystidae; genus Blastocystis; species Blastocystis sp. Blastoise. The sequence goes on from JBBPEB010000003.1 coordinate 222,297, forward strand.
ACAAGCTATTCATTTAATTGAAGCTGGTGCTGATGCTATTCGTATTGGTATGGGTGTTGGCTCTATTTGTACTACTCAAGAAGTATGTGCTGTCGGTCGTGGTCAAGGATCTGCTGTTTATCACATTGCTAAGGCTTGTGCTGAATTTGGTATTCCCGTTATTGCTGATGGTGGTATTGGTAATGTTGGTCATATTACTAAAGCTCTCATTCTTGGTGCTTCTACTGTTATGATGGGTTCTCTTCTTGCTGGTACTGAAGAAGCTCCTGGTCAATACTTCTTCCAAGATGGTGTTCGTCTCAAGAAATACAGAGGTATGGGATCTATTGAAGCTATGGAACATGGATCTTCTCAACGTTATTTCTCTACTGGTGAACGTGTTAAAGTTGCTCAAGGTGTTGTTGGTTCTGTTGTCGATAAAGGTTCTCTTAAAATCTATCTTCCTTATTTAATACAAGGTGTTAAACACGGATTCCAAGATTTAGGTGTTCCTAGCATCGATAAACTTAATGAATATCGTGCTTCTGGTATTTTACGTGGTGAAGTCCGTTCTAGTGCTGCTCAAGCTGAAGGTGGTATTCACAATCTTCATAATTATGAAAAGAGACTCTTCTAAACAAACACTCTCTTTTTTCTTAATTTGATTATATCATGAAAATTCTTTTTTTTTTGAACGATACAATTCTTAAAGAACTTCTGGTTGACTTTATAGACAACTGTTGTTCTTCTATTTCTATCTGTTTTTTTATATTTCCTTTTTCTATTTTTTAATTAATTTTATTTGTTTTCTTTTTTTTGTCATGTATTTTTTTTAAAGATAATCTAGTATCCTTATTATTATACGTTAATTGATTGTACTGATCATTCATTTCTCTTTGTGTTATGTTCCTTTTTTATAAATTAAAATATATAAAAACAACAATTGATAACAAATTACATGCTTATCATGATAAATATATTATTCAGAAAACTCTATTGTTCATAAAGAAAGAAAAAAATAAATAATAGGGTACATACAAAGGAGAGAGAATTAGTAATAATTGGTATTATTCAAAGAACAATAATTATGTATATATAATATCAACGATGAATAGTGAAAATAGAGAAATGCATACATTTAAAAAGAAAGCAAAAAAAAAAAAATACATACATATATACAAGTGATGAAGAATGAAAACAATAAAAAATGGAAGATATAAAGATATTTAAATATATAACAATAAATAAATGAATGAGAATAATATATATATGAATAACAAAATAAATAAAAATATCAAGAAGAGAAGAAGTAGTATACTTGAACTTTCATAAATATAAAACAATAATAAATATATATATATATATATTCTTATAATAAAAACAACACTAATTCCATATATATATATTTATATTTATAAGTTAAGAAAAGAGATAAAATAAATAATAAAATAAATAAATATGTATCTTATTTGGGTGAAATATTTTCTACAACTGGACGAACATCATCGAACCAACTATTCTTAAGGCACTCACTAGCTGTAGCACGTTGTTCTATATATAGATATATAGTTATTATTATAAGTATTATTAAAAGGTATTTTTCATAATAAATATAATATAATAATTATACTAATAATAATAATACATATATATATATATATATATATACTAGGATCATAAGTGAGCATAGGAATGAGTAATTGTTCAACTTTAAAGGCTTCTTCTCTCGGTATATGATACTCATTAAATAATATATCGGAGATAGACCAGTGACGATTCCCTTTATTATATCGTAAATAACCCTATGTTTAATAAATATAATAAATAAATATTATAACAATAATATACATTTCTATTAAAGAACTCTCTAGATTTCTCTGCGTTACTAAATACATTCTTATTCATAGTCCCTAAAATAGACTCCATAATGGCCAAATGCTCTTCATCTTTTGATATTCCTTCAGGTTCATCAACTGGATCAAATAAATAGTCTCCCGTGATTAATTCGAAGATCATACAGGCAGCAGACCAAATATCCGTGGAAGTATAGTATTTAGCACATAGAATAGCTTCAGGAGATCGATATTGGCGTGTTTGTATATAATTAGTAAAATGATGGCTTTTAAAACAAGAATTACCTAAATCGACGATCTTTGCATGTATTTCAACACCTATTATATATAGTGTTTATTATTATTATTGTTATTATTATTATTATTATTATTATTATGATTATGATTATGATTATTATTATGATTATTATTATTATATATATACCTTCAGGGAAGAAAGGAGGAAGAGTGACGGAGTCAACGCTGGCACTTGTCGTTAACTCCTGAGCTGTTGGCCAATCAGACATTCGTGTTTCTAACGGCAGAGGGTATAATGAACATGATGCTAGATAATAATAATAATTATTCTTTATAATAATAAAATAATAATAATAATAATAAAAATAATAATAATAATATACGAGCATCAAAATAGAGACCAGCATAAGATCCCTCACGTGTCTTGAAGAGTGTGTCATTGGGGGGTAAGAATTCTCTTTTAACGGACGCTAATAATGTGTGTTCAAAAGCTGATAACGTTTGTACGGGTGGCGGGAAACGAAGGAAATGGAGGTTAGGTATTTTGTGCTCTAATATATTGAATATTTCTACACAATGTCTTCCATCAAATCTCAAACTCCATAATAAGTCAACATCTCTTCCTTCTATATATATATATATATATATATATAATAATAATGATATATATATATATATACTATTTTCAAAGGATTGAGTGAGGATATCGTGAACGTCATGTAATCGAGTATAACTATCAGGGCCATGACCGCGAATATTAAACATATTACTATGATCCTCTATATATATAGTTATATATAGTTATATATAGTTATATATATACCAAGGAGAGTGTCACCAAATTGATAACTCCATTCACCCCAAACTATAATAATAATAATAATAATAATAATAATAATAATAATAATAATAATAATAATAATAATAATAGTGATAATAATAATAATAATAATAATAATAATAGCATTAATACCAATAATAATAATAATAATAATAATATACCTTTTTCACCTTCTGGTTGAGCATCCACGTGACTTTTACCCAATGCTGCATAGATAACTTTTTGAGGACAAATGAAAAACAGCTTAATATATAACTCATCCAATGGGTATTGATATTCACATGCTTTTAATACAGGAAGAACCTAAATAATAATAATAATATATATATATATATATACATAAGGTTTCTCAGGTATTGCTTCGAATGCGAAATTTGTTGTAATAAAACGATAAATATGTATAGCAGAGAAAATTGGAGGTACTATATAATAATAATAATAATAATAATAATAATAATAATAATAATAATAATAATAATAATAATAATAATAATATATGTAAATACATTTTTCTCGTTTATCAGCTTTTAGTTTCTTGATTTTGTTTTTCAGCTGATTTTTCAGACGAAGTTTGTCTTCAGGAAGAAGCGAGAGATTGGCTAATTCCGACCGTATAGCAACTATCTCTTCATCATCATCAACAGATATTTCACACTGAGGTGGCGTAGGAACAGGCAAAAACTCAGGGATTGTAAGAGGAGGATAGGTGAGAAGAACATTTTCGGGCTTCAGATCTGTATGAATGATCTCACATGCGTCATGCAAGAAAGACAATCCCTCCAACATCTAAAGGCGGGAATATAATATAATAATAATATATATATATAATAATAATAAACATAAACATAATAATAATAATAATAAATATAATAATATATACATCATAAGATATTTTCTTAACATATAACAAGGGCAGACCTTTATAATCATAATATTTAATGAGATCTAAGAGTGACGCACCTAATAATTCATAAACAAAACATAAATGTACAATGTATGAAGGAATATATAATATATATAAAGAAATAATAAATTATATATATAATATATATTAAAAAAAGGATATGTTTTCCATTTGGACCATAAAGAATAAAATCATCATATAAATTCACTACAGGAGGATGCACGTGATAATCATGTTTCATTTTCATTATATAAGATAATAATTCCAATTCATCTTCAGCAGCATCTCGATACTTATCGGCACCTTTTTGAATCTATATGATAAATATAGAAAAAAATATATATTCAAATAAAAAATGAATATATTCAAATAAGATATGAATATGTTAACATATTTAATAAAAAAATAAAATCTATATACTTTTAATGCGTAATAGCGGCCACTAATTTCTAAGTCTTCAGCCAACCATACTGTAGAAAATTGTCCCCAACCTAGCTTTTTGATAATTTTATACTTATCATTATAGATATCTCCAATCTAGACAAATAATAATAATAGTTAAAAAAGAAAGATAGAATTGATTAAGAGAATAGAGTTGCGTAAATGAAATCATACAATAACTGGATGATAACCACCTGAACGGTAATCACTTTGATCTTCTTCTTCTCCATCAGAGTATCCATCACTCTCTGATTCAGAACATGAAGAACAAGATTCAGAATTGTCTAAACTTAAATAAAATCAAAGACATATAACAACATACCATAATAGGTTTTGGAGCTCTTTCCCATAATTTCTAAAAACACTTGTAAATATTAGATACTAGTAAAACGTACAGTTTGTTGAAGTCAAAGAAAAAGAATGATAAGAGATCACGCAACAATAAATAATAAAAACTATCGGACATTTATGATACAATGATATTGGTGACAAAACCGTTTTATTCATGAATAAATCATTTAGTTGAAAAAATATCTATTTCTTTGTTGGTTTCAATAAGTTGTCGTCAATCAGAGGTTTAAGTCATATATTCATTTCTAACAGTGAATGATCAATATAAATATATTAAATAATTGTCGAATTTCTAGGTGACCGAATTTTCAGGACAAAAGATATTGCTTTTAATTGATTTAGTTAATAACTATTAAGTGATCTAGGAATATAGAGTAGATACTGATGAGTTATGGTTTTCGATGACAAAACAAAGCAATGAATGTTGTAAAATAATTATTATATAATGAAAAAAAATGAAAAATGAAAAAACGACAAAGAAAAGAATATATATACACTTCAAAATATAACAGTATAAGGTAATAATTACTAGGTAGAAAAATAGATGATAAAAATAACAAAATATATATATGTATATAGGAGAAACAAAAGAGATTAAAGGGATAATGATTTTTGATAGACTTTGATTGAAAAATAAATATAATAATAACTTGAAATTAATATATATATATATGTACACAAAGAAATAACAACAGTTTAGAGTATAAGCATTAATAAATAGATAAATAACGAAGTTATATATATATATATATATATATATATAACAATAGGAGAAAAAAAAAAAAATTAAAAAATGATAAAAAAAAACAAAAATCACTTTAGAAAAACAAAAACAAAGCGGCAAAAAAAAGTATTATATAATAATTAAATAAATAAAAGCATAGAATAGAGAATATATACAAAGAAAGTCACAACAATTGATATAAGATATTTATATAAGTAAATAAAATAAAATTATAGTTAATAAATCAAAGAAGAGAATAAAAAATAATAATATAAAAAAGTATGTATTTATATAAAATATTAAATAGAAATATAGAATATATATATACAACACAAATAATATGAAATAAAAATATACAACAAATTAATAATTTATATATATATTCGTAGTAAAATAGCAAAAGATATTAATAACTATATGTATAGATATATAGTTATAATTATTGGATTGTTCAATTGAAGTTAATATATATATACTTTTATATATAGAAATGAAAGAGAAAGCAATATAAGACTATGTATATATATATATATATATAATAGATATAGAATGGGAATACAATTAAAAGAATATATAGAAGGGTATATATATATGAAGCACATAATAATCTAGTAATATATTTATATTATTATTATTTATTGTATTCTATATTAATACACGCGTTCTTTATATATAACACAACAACAACGAATAGAATAACCACAAGGACATTTGACATTTTCTTTGACTTCTCCAACTCTTTCATTACATTCCGAACAATATATATAGGAATCATTTGTGACTGTTTGTTGTTTTTGCATCCATTTCATGATTTCTATATATATATCACATTTCGGATTATCTATATAACAATTCTCACTTAATATATTCACTATCTCTTCATCCAGTTGGTCTCTATGTGCAGTTGTACTTATATATTTAAGTATTGAAAGAGAACGATAATATGATATAGCAGCTTCCTCATTATCAAATGGAATGGTGTATATATCTGCGGGAATATTCGTGTTTTTATATGTATATACATAAGGAGTAACAGAAGGAGCTTCTACAGACGACTTATTAGGAATACCACTATATATATATAATGATAATTAAAATAATATATATATATATATAATGATAATTAATATAAAATAATATATATATATATATATATATATATATATATATATATATATATATATATATATATATATACAGAAGGTCATTCTTAAGGTCCTCTCCGTCATCTTCCTGGAGCCACGCGTTACGATCCGCAAAGAGATCTGTCTGTATATATATATATATATACATATATATATAATTATAATTATATATGTATTTAAATATAATGATATACATTTTTGCTGATACGCTTATCTATATATATATATAATGATAATTAAAATAATATAATAAATATATATATATACGAGTTGATCGAAGTTCTGTTAAATTTGAATCTAAAGATATATATATAAACAATCATAATAATAAATATAATAAATTATCTGAATAGATAGAAAAACATTTCAATAATAATAATAATAATAATAATAATAATATATAAATACATTTCGTTTCTTCAGAGAATTCGCAGGGAATACTTGGAATACTATCTTCAGTAGAAGACATATCCCCGTGGTTATTCTCAGAGATAGTTACTATATTAAGTTTGTCTTCACGGTTATTTCTAGCGTTACAAATATGTAGAGGAGAAGAGATAGTAGGTGATGGAGATCGATGTAAGGAAGAATGAATATAATTAGAAGAAGAAGAAGAAGAAGAAGTAAGTAATTTTGATTGACCTATAGAACCTGCACGTTTATATAAAGAAGATTTTAAAGTATTTTCTACTTTTTGTGTAGAAGACACGTGTTGATGAGGATATAGAGTAGATTTTGGCAGGGAATAATCAGGAGGAGAGGGTTCCCGTTGAGAAATAGAATTATTGATATTGTCTACTTCCCGCGGGGATGTTGGATTTGAATGTGATGATGTTCTAGTAAGTTTAGTATATGATGTAGTTGATAGAGATTTAGAAGGAGGAGAAGAAGAATGAGATAGATTTTCACGATTATATAGAGAAGATGAGAATTTAATAATAGGTGAAGGTTGTTTACGAAATAAATTAGTTGAATTATGAACAGGAGACATAGCTCCTGAATGTATATATGTATCAAGAGGAATAGAAGGTATAGAAGGAGAAGGAGATACTATATGAGGAGTAGTAGGAGTAGAAGGAGTAACAGGTTTTGTGTGAATATTCACGGGAATTACATCTGGTGGAGGTGATTCTAAAGGTGCTCTATCTCGTTGTATAGATGTTTGTATAGCATCTTCAGAATAATCATCTATATTAAGGTCTAATATATCATCATATTCATGAATATCAATATCTGAATAAGAAGATTCTATAGTTTTATTAGTTAGAGAACGTGTATCTATTAATTGTGGAGGACGAATAGAAAGAGGATGAGAGAGAAACTTATTATTATTATTATTATTATTATTATTATTATTATTATTATTATTGAGAGTATCAATAGATAAATTGTTATTATAATCTCCAATAGGATTCGGAATAGATTTTAAGACGTTTTCAGATGGATTCAGCGTAGAGACTGTAGGAAGAGAGGGTCTTATTTTATCGGATGTACCAAATTGAAGTTTAATATTATTTCTATTCACTGTATTCGTTTGTTGTGAATGAGTAAATGAGGACATACACAAATTGTCTTCGTTGATTTCTTTAGGTTCAAGATCATCGTCCATTTCTTCTATAGATATATTATGTATATTATCTTTTATAGTATCTGAGTCATCAAATTCACTATCTCTATCTTGAGAAGGATCAGGTATATTGATCTTAACACAAAGTCTATGAGGTCTAGCAGTTGATAAAGGAGATATTATATTTGTATTATTACTATTATTATTATTATAATCTTTATTATTACTATTATTACTATTTTTAGGTGTAGAAACAGAATTAATAGTAGATACTTCTTGAGAAGAAGAGTAAATAGATGTTCCACGAGAACGAGGAGAAGAGATAGGTATAGTTAAAGGATGAATGTTAGTATGTGCTTTATTAGAATTGAAAGAGAATGCTGTTGAGAGAGGAGGTTGTGATGTAGATCGATAACGAGGAGAAGAAAGATTAATAGTAGTAGTAGTAGTAGTAGTAGTAAGAGGAGGAGGAGGAGGGAGAGTGACTGCCGAGGGAGAAGATGGGGAATTATAAAGAGAAGAAGAAGGAGTTATTGTATGTATATTTAATGAAGTTGGAGTAGTATTCATTATTGATGGATATTTATTAGTTTGTAAGGATAATGGAGGAGATAATTCTGTTTGTATAGAATCATTAACAGAATGAATATGATGAAGAACACTAGAATAATATAGCAAATAGAATCATCTTGTAGAATATAATCTTATAATAGAATATTGAAGAGAAAATATTATGAATAGAATATATGAGAGAAAATATTTATAAAAAAAAAACATATATAACAAAGAATAATAAAGAATAAAAGGTTAATTAATATATACTAATATATATAATAATAAATATACTTGATAGCATAGAATAATACATGACCACAATGTTTACATTTATATTCTTTTGTAAATAGATTACTAAATTGTAATTTAACACTGATATGATTCTCTAATAAATGAAGAATAGCCTTGGGACAGATATACTCCTTGAAACTGGCACGTTCTTTATCATCTATAGATAATAATTATAGTATAATAATTAGTATATTTATTTTATATAAAAAGTATATTAAGAAAATATAAGAATTATACATAGAATTCTATATATAATTCTATATATAATTATAAATATTGTTATATATATAATTCTATATTTATAATTCTAGACATAATTCTATATATATACATAGATTGACACTATCTAGTACTTTTCGATACAACATAAATTGATGGGCCATAAATACATTATATCCCGATCGTTCAAACTCAATTAACTGATGTTTAAAGCCTTTATAAGAAAATAAGCATAGTATATAAGAATAAGAAGTAATAATAGTATATATAGAGAAACAAAGGTAGATAACAGTAAAAAATAAATAGAATTATTTTAATAATCATATAAGAATCAATATATATAATAATAATAAACATAATAATATACATTCATTGATAGAAACACAATCATATTTCGATTTGATAAGTTGATAAGCTTTTTCGAATCCATAATTGTATTTCTTCATAATATAACTGATTACAACGGCAGGTGAACGGCTAATTCCTGCTCGACTAGAAAATATAATAAATAAATATACCCAAAGTACATATATAAAAAACAAAAAGTAAAAAATTAAAAAGAAATAATTAAATAATAATATTTAAAAAAATAAAAATAAAAAAAAAATAATAATTAAATAATACAAATTAAAAAATAAAAAAAAAATACCAATGAACTAAGACTCGTCCTTTTGTATTCTTTGGATATGATTTATTAGAATCACTTTTCAATGCATTATCAATGAATATAAAGACAGCTGGTAGATAAGGAAGAAGAGAAGATTCAACACCGTCTTCAATTGTCAGAAAAAGATAATTTGATTTCTAAAGAGTATGAATAGATTATATAAATATGCGAAATAAATATAAATACGGTCTCATTTAGATTCTCAGCTTTTGAACAGTTAATAATATGGGTAATTCTTTTGTTGGATAACAATGTATAATCATTTGCAGCTTGTTGTGTTCCAATATAGAGTCCGTCGATGATCTCATATATATCGTTTCTCTAAAATAGTCACTATAAAGGTATAACAAAAAAGTACATACACAAATGGTATCAAGAGGAAGAGATAGATGATTCATCAGTATATATTATTATATTGAATAATGCAACAATAAGATTGTTTGCTATTTACAACGTTTTAAGTTCAAACTGAGAGATTTTAAAGTAGTTTCAAATTCAATTCGCTTTTTTTTTGGGACTGTTTTTTTTTGTCTTTTTTATGGCTTTTTCACGGGGATTTCCCAATAGAAAAGTTAGAAATTGATAGATCTATAAAATGATTGGTTGTTCTCCTTGAAATTTGTTGTCAATTGTTTGGGAAGAGTTTTTCTTATTTGTAAATATATGTACAGTTAGTTATCATGAAATATTTAAAAATAAAAAATAAAAATAGTAGAGTAAATATTTTGGATCATATTGATAACGATACGTATGATTTCAACGATAGATTTCAAGATAATAACATACACATTTAAGAAAAGTGTCGATACTTCATATATGAAGAATTGAGTATACGTGGATATGGGACGAAGAATGAGAACAATACTTGAGGTCGTAATATTTTCGTATAAATAGTTTATTCAGTAGAATGTAATGGTACACAATAAAAAAAAAATATGAATAATAAATAAGAAAATAGAGTAAAGAACAATTATAAGAAAAGGAAATAAGCAAATAATTCATATAGAGAAGGTAAAATACCTTTATTTATATCAATATCTAACTGTTGACTAGTAATAATGGTAGATATATTTTTTCTTAATAAGTTTAATCCTGTATCCATTTTAATTTTATTATTATTAATAAAGAGAGGATAGCAGATAGGAGAAGCAGACACTAAATCAGTTATAACACTTTGAGAAGGATAATATTTCATTGGATAACGAAATGGAACTTGTAAATATTTTCCTAAGAGGATGGTAAGGTGTGTCACATATCCTAAAGCGCTATTTAAGATGATTTCATTGGCATTCGAAGTATTAGCTATTTTTATGTAATAATAATATTGATAATAATAATAATAATAATAAATGAATAATAATAGTAATAGTTATAATAATAACAATATCTCAAATAATAATAATAATAATAATAATAATAATAATAATATACCTAATAGTTCATCCGAGAGAGGAATGCCTCTAATTTTATATATATGTTCTGCTTCATCCCATTTTATAGGGTATATAGAATAGAGGAGAGAGAGCAGCTTCAAACGACGAGCGTCAATTAAACCACTCAACTTATTACACTCTTTTCTATATATATATATATATATTATTATTATTATTATATTATTATTATTATTATTATTATTATTATTATTCTATAAAATAATCTATTTCATCTTATATATATATACTGATCTTCTTTCATATCTGCTACTTCATGATCAAGATCTTGAGTCCAATTATCAATTCTATTTAATAGATTCACTAAAGCATCTAATCGTTCAGAATTCTCTTTTTCTTTTTCAGTCATCTTCATCTTTTGCTCTTCATATAATTGTTCAAAAAACTGTTTCTTTTCATTTAAAGAATTCACTTGATTTTGTAAATTATGTAATCTATTATAAATATATAATAATAATAATAATAATAATAATAATAATAATAATAATAATAATAATAATAATAATAATAATAATAATAATAATAATAATAATAATAATAATAAATATAATAATAATAATAATAATAATAATAAATATAATAATAAATATAATAATAAATATAATACTAATAAGAATAAAACATAATAATACTATATACTTTGCTTGTTCTAAAGTAATTGTTGTATGCTTCTTTATGGATTCCTTTAAATTTTGAAGATATTTCTCTTTATCAGCTCTCTTACGAGTAATAGCTTCTGTATTATTCTTCAATTTCTCTGCACATTCAATATTAGCAGAGACAGAGAACTATATTTATATATATAGTGTGTGTAGATAATAGTAATAATAATATATAATATTATGATAATAAATAAAAAAAAACTTATAATCCTTTGATAATAAATAACATATATATATATACTTGTTCTCTGTCTCTAGGTGGTCTAGGGAGGTCAGGAAGGAGATTATTGTTCTTTAAATCATCAGCGGTCTTCTTCACTACATAATAACCATCACATAACTGAATCAAATGAGCATTATGTTTTAAACCCTATTTATATAGGAATTATTAATATAATAATAATAATAATAATAATAATAATAATAATAATAATAATAATAAAACTATATACATACAGTAATAACTTGAGATCGTTCATTATTATTTCCCATTATTGGTTCTAATGGAAGAGAGAGATGCACGTGATCGCGAAGATCTATTTCTCTTTTAAATAATAATATTCCACTCTCTTCATTATCTGGTATATTCCATAAACATAATAAAAAACCTATTAAATAAAAATAATTCGATTACTTTATAAAATATATTTATATTTATAACATTAAAAAAAACAAAATATTTACAATGTGATTTTTGTAATTCTAAAGATGTTCCATGCTCAAAATCAACATCTTTCCATAATGGATTCAATGTAGAATAAATTACTTCAGATTTATAAAAAGGTTCTTCTTCATAATTCTTTCTTTTACTTATAACTGGCTCATTTTCTTTATTTTCATCATCATTCACTGTAGTTTTTTCTATAGATAAATTATAAAAAAATAATTGTAAAAAGAAATAAAAAATAAATAACGAACAATACCTTGATGTAATGTGTAATATAAATTATATCCATTTGAGTCACTAATTGCGCTAATACCACGCACAACAACATTTTTTATATGCTTTACACATCTATTTCCAGGAAGCAAATACGGAACAGGAGAATATCCACTAAGTTCTTGCATTAGTTATTATCGACCGTTCAATTATCAGACTAAAATAAAAGATAATCAAAGTGAACTCCTTTTTAATAATGTATAAGGATACTCAATTGAAAGATTTCTCCCAGAAAACAATTATTCCCATAATTCTCATCGTCTCATCAAGTTTTATCCTTTCTGTTGTTTTTCATATTGTTTTCTACTATTATTCTTTACAAACATACTTTATAAAATGTTAAAAACCATCCAAAAGCATATATATGCTATTTAACTTTAGAATTATACATATCATTTAGTTCATGAATCATTGCCACTCTAAATCAAACTCTATTCTATTACATATCATACGTATAATTCAAACATGCATCGATGTCTCTCGTATTTAAAATAGCCAATAATTCATTACAAGTAATCCCTGAATTATCACTGTTTCATTTATAGAATTCCTTCATATTAGTTTATTTCCATGAGATAGTCGATATCTATTCAATAACCTTTTAAGTAGACATTTGAAAATACAATTTTTAATAATATATAAATATATTTTTGATTATTCCTTGTTATTTTTATACAAACTATCATCAAAGAACTATTTCTTTTTAAATAAATAAAAATATATATGAATCCAACTCAATAAATAAGTCAAATTACAAACACAATTGTTCTTCATCGAATGTTAGACTTCTAGAAATAAATACAATTCTTAGAATAATGCTATTCAGATCATTAAAAAGTGTGAATCGTTAAGAAAACTGTATATAAATAAACTAATTCTATCGAATACTAAATAAACAAAAAAAACAAACAAAATGGAAGAATGAATCATTGGAAATGCAAAATGTATAGGAAAAATGATGGGAATTCCAAGGGACTGGCTCTTCTACGAAAAAGAATCGATTGGATCCAATCAAAGATTCAAATAAGGTTGTATTAACGAATCACAATTCATTTGAAAAACCACAGAATTCAATAAATGAAGAAGGGTGGTGTCAACAAACCATGAAATTTCATCACCAAATAAAAAAAATAATTAGAGATTTGAATTGGTTTTGATTTTTTCTATTATTTATTAGTGATCTATTTAATATGACTCATTCAAGGTTAGTTAATACTTCTTCCGCTGTTGAGACGCAACAAGTTGAAAGAAAAGATAATTCTATTCAAATGACCAATTACTCATGCGCTGAACCATTATGTTATGCTTGCAAAAGACAAATCAAGTTAAAAGAAAACATATACATGTATTTTTTAACAAAAGTTTTAAGCATTTTCTATTTTATATAGGTTATGTGATATGCCATTCTGTTCACAAAGTTGTAGAAGTTATTTTATTAAGAAGGATTAAACTCCTTATATCTAGATTAGTATAGACTTCTTTATTTTATTCAAATTCTCAAGATTTTCTTTTTCTATTTTTTTATTTTCTTCTTTTAAACTTGTATACTTGAAGTAACTATTGAAAGTATAAATCTGTTTTATCGCTTTTTCTTTCTTTTTCTTCAGAGTTTTCCTTTTGATTCTTTTCCTTAGAGGTATTCTTATAGAGTTGTAGTTTATTTATTATTAAATACTCTATTTATTATCTTTTGATCTTTATTAATATATATATATATATATTTTCATTCAGTTTTTGAGTTCTTTTAATATAGTTTGTACATTATTCTATATTGTCGTTTATACTTATAATGATGACATACTCAATACTACTTTATGAATGTATTTTTATTTTCATTTCTAATTCATCCTTCTCTATGTAACTATGTAAATAGTTGTTTCTTTTGTCGTTATTCTTGTATAATAATTATATATATTTTTTATCATTGTAAATGATAAGAAGTTGTTGTCTTTTTATTAATTCATTTGATGATTATATATGAATTTCTCACGTATTTAGATGCGTTTGCATATATAAAACATTCATTGACAAGAAATGTCCGTGATAATTATGAAATTTTGCTTCTACAAAAATATAAAAATAGATCCGATTCATCTAATTAATACTATTAATATTAATTATTAAGTTTTGAATAATGAACAATGGCCATTGGAACTAAAAAACATAATTTATTTATACTGTTTAAGACTCTATGAATATTCTTGAATAGAGTACTCATCATATTATAAGTTTTTACTTTTCCTAGATACTTTATACACATAAAACATAACAAAAACAAAAACAATATGAGAGATTTATCAATTCTGACTATAAAAGAATTAAAAAACCGTAAGAAAATGGATGTTTTGAATAAAAACATATTTATCAAAAAAGTCATATTTTTGTTTTTACGTTTATTCGTCTATTAAAGATGATTCGTTCATTGATTTCTAATAGTATTCATAACTACAGTTCATTGAAATGTATTGCAACTCAAATACCTGTTAGAAACCTTGCAACAAAAGTTGTAGAAGAACCTAAATGGCCAAAATATAACGTTTGTTCATTACCATCTACAATGAAAGTGACTGAAGGTCATATCAAACTGAAGTCACCAACAAAAAGAGCTGGTTCTTTATTAAAAGAACTTAATGATGAAGCATGTAGACAACACAAATCAAAAGTAGATGACTTTTCTTCTGGTGATTTAATAGAAATTGTTGTATATATATTTGATTCTATGTTTTTTTTCTATTTATTTATTTTATTAAATTAATTATTTCTTTATTTTAATGTATTCTTATTGTTTTTTTTAAAGATAGCATATATTTCATTATATACTTTTTAATTATATATATATATATAGATGAAAAAAAGAGATAGTCAAAAGAATGAAGATAAATATAAATGTATTGTTATAGGGAAAAGAAATCGTTCTATTAATTCTACATTCAGTTGTTTAAGTGTATTTATTATTATTTGAGTTTTTAGAATAGTTAATTTGTTATATAAATATAATTTATTTATTTAAAGTTTCTTTATTATAAATATAATTTATTTATTTAAAGTTTCTTTATTATACAAATATTATATATATATATAGATTATATCGGGTCAACCAATAAAATTAATGTTCCAAACATATCAACCTGATATTAAAGAAATTAATTTAATACAAAAAGCGTTTATTCATAATGGAGAAAAACGAGTAAGAAAATCAAAATTATATTATATTTATGATACTTATCAGCAATATGCTAGTAGATTTGGATCTAAAAATAGTACTAATTAAACTTATATTTATTAATTTTCATATATATATTTCTAAATTAAACTGAATGATAAATATCATATTTTTTATGTTCATTTTTGTTGAGTTTATTTATATATATATTTGTTATTCTTCTTTTTTTAAACTCATATATATATTTAAATATTATATAACTGATATAAACAACAAGTTTTATGTTACTCTATACAACTTTAAAAAGTGATTATCAAATAATTGAATTTTTTAAATCCATTATACTAACAATCTTCATATTGAACAACGAAACTTTCCTAATTTCTATGATAACTGCTAACACATAAGACAATTCCATTAATTGAAACAAGCATCTTGTATAGACTAGTGCTGATTAAACAACAATTAACAACCAAATAACTTTAGGATTCAGTTTCTTATTTCTTAACTCATTGATATACATTTAATAGAAACCATACAAGAACTCTCTTCTCTATAACTAGTATGAATTACACTCAAAACATTCATATAAATTTAATGGAAATCTTACTAAAAACAAGAATCAATATGATTGTTTCATTTCTTCATTTATTTCTAGCCTCTCTACAAAAATAACGGGGAAGACTATATTCTCACTTCAATATTTGATATTTCCACGAATATATATTCATTACAAAAAATAGTCTCTCTTTTCAAGGTAAGTTTTTTATCTAGTATATCCAAAAATGAATGACACTTTAAAACAAAGGATGCTTGTATACACATTCTTAGCATGTTTCTTCTTCACATTTGTCTTATATATATCAATAGCGCGGTCAAATAGTGTGCATAATATGAATACAACACAAAGGCTATGCTCTTACCCAAGTCATAAAACTGTAATATTGGTCAGTGATTTTGAAGTGAATGGATTTACATCGCAGTTAGCAAAGGATATCGTCAATCATAGTCAGACGATCGTTCTTACCAGATTAAATACAAATTCACTTCGAAACTTTAATCCAGATCCTCCAAAGACAAAACGTAAGCATTTTTTCGAGCTCTTATTTGTTTTCATAATCATCAATGTTTTTTTCTTTATTCTATACTCATAATAATCTTAATGTTTATATAGGTAAATAGGAACAAATAATCCTTGTCATATTTTGTTTTATTGATCAGAATACAATTTTTTTTACTATATATATATATATATATTTTCATCGATTAAACAGTCACTTTATAGAATTTCTATATATTATTGCTATTCTATATCAAAACCACTATTTTTTTAATCATTTTTTTTATTTGTTATATACATTTATTGAAAAACATAAATCTATATAAGTATTATTTTATTATTAAATTAAGGATCCATTTTTCTTATTACATTAATTATTCATTATTCTTTATTACATATATTTCTTTTTTTTTCATATATTCTCATTGTTTGGAATATATTAATATTTTTTGAATATATCTTTTTTCTACATAAAAAAAATATATTAATATTCATATATTCATTTTATTCATACTCTATGATATTATTTAAGTAGAGATCTTTTCGTTTTATCTATTACATATTTTCTTTTTTAATTTTATCTTTTTAATATGGATATAAGGATATACGCTTTCAATAATGTTTAGTTCTTTTATTGTGTATATAATTAAGCGAAGATTGAATAAGTTATTGTGAAATATACATTGAAGTTGTGTTAATCATTGCTAATTAATTACTTATAAGAGAATAAAAATATATAACAACACATTTACAAATATTTACATAAAAATGATTATTCATCCAACTGAGAAAGATATCCCAGAATTAAGAAGAAGCATTGTATACTTTTATATAGAATTTATATCATCTATTTTAAATTAGATTGCATTATTTAATACACCATTTACAAAATCAACATTTAAAACTATTTTTCAAGTCAGTCAATATTGCTATATACAAAAAGAAGAAAATAGTATTGTATCGGCATTATTATGTTCATTAGAATCAAGACACATATTAGAAATAAAATCGTTTTATACATTGCCAGCATATCGTGAAAAAGGCTTTGGTATTTGTATTTAGTTAAAGTTATGGATATATTTTATGTTTTTTTAGGATCATCTTTATTATCACAGCTTATTCATGATTTCAATAATCAGAATCTTCTTACTTCTATTAGTCTTCATGTATATATATTTATATTGAATTATTTCATTTATTTCTTAGGTATTAAAAGAGAATCAAGAAGCTGTTTCTTTATATAAAAAATACGGTTTTATAATTATTAGAACTATTGAAAACTATAATCGAAGAGTAGAACATGGTGATGCATATTTAATGGAATATAAACGAATTAAAAAAATGTAATTATTAAAAAAAAATATATTGTGATGTCTTTTGTTTTTTTTATGTTGAATAATCGAGTTAATATTGTTAATTTTATTTTAAAATGAAGATATACAGAACAACATAACAATATATTGATTATATTTCGTATAAAAAGGAAATATTGATAATTCACACATATATAACAAAAATAGAATAATATTTGAATCCTATAAAAAAAAAACAGTTTTATATATATATAATTTAATGTTTTCTCTTTTTGACTTCAGTCCATTCATTATCTTCTTCTTGTTGTTCAGTAGCAGGAGTAGCAGGAGAGACAGGAGCAGCTTCTGATGTCATAGCTGATTTATAGGAAGAAAGACTAGGCTTCTTTCTATTTAAAGTCTTCTTCTTTGCTAAACCGGCATATTTACTCATAGCTTCTTGCTGAGCTTTTCTAAATATATATTATGTTTATATATATATTAATAATCATAATCATAATAATAATAATCATATATATATACTCTTCTTCTTCAGCTTTTCTCTTTCGTTCTTCTTCTTCTATCTTACGCTGTTCTTCTATTCTTCTCTTTTCTTCTAATCTTCTCTTTTCTTCTTCTTCTCTTTTCTTTTCTTCTTCTAATCGTCTCTTTTCTTCTTCTTCTTTTCTCTTCTTATCTTCTTCATAACGAATATCAACTTCAGACTAAAAGTTAACAATATATAATCATATTCAAAATAATTAAAAAAATAATAATAAAATAATAATAAAAACAAAGAAAAACTTTTAAAATATATTTAATAATAACAATAATAATAAAATTAGTATTATAATAATCATAATAATAACAATAATATATATAGATATATATACTTGAATCTTAGCAATTCTTCTTTCAGCTATATTATCAGCATATAAAGAGATAAGAGGATCAACAGAATCCAATATAGGTTTCAATTCAATTAAACGCAACTTTCCATTAATATATTTCTAATAATATATATATATTATATATATATAGAATAATAATTAAAAAAAAATGAATCAATTTATTAATAGAATAATAATAAATCATTTATAATATAATATATACTTCTTTTTGTTCATTAAACTTCTTCTTCCAATACTCCTTCATATTCTCTTCGTTTTCTTTCATACTCTTCATAATAAGAGGTGCCGCGGTCTCTCGAAGCGCGCGAACCTCCCAATCATTGTGTTTTGCCATATCCTGGTACTTCTTTGTCTTCTCATCTTGTGACTATATATATTATTTAGTTATTATTATATAATTATAATAATAAAAATATAGAATACTTATACACATAATAACATAAATCATATTTTATAAAAGTTATATATATATATATATATATATACCTTAGCAGCTTCAAGTGCCATGAATCTCTTGAGTTCTTCTCTGGTCATAGAGGCAACATCCTTATATTCTACTTTACGGCCATATTTACTCTTTAATATAGCTACAGTATCCTTCTTCTCCTTCTCTAATTGTTCACGCTCACGTTTCTCCTATATATACAAGTGTAACTAATATATATATACATATATATATAGAATTCTATAGTATAGTTATAGTATATATTGAATAATAATAATAATGATAAGTATAATACTATACAATTTCTTCCTTGGCTCTCTTGATTTCTTCGTTCTTCAGACGCTGACGTTCACGCTCTTCGAGTTCGGAAGCCTCACGACTACGTACTATGAAATAGGAGGGAAATAGAATATATATATATTATATATATATATTATATTAAATCTGTATTATAAAATATGTAATAGTATTATAGTATATTCTAAATAAATCAATATATATATATATATACATTCTCTTTGTTTGTTCTTAATTTCAAGTTCTTCTTCTTCTTCTGCATCCTTACGGTTCTTCATCGTCTTATAACGAGACATCATCGCCTTATGAATAGAATCACAAGATAACTCAGCCTATATATATATATATATATGTTATTATTATTATGATTATAATAATAATATTATTATGATTATATGATTATAATTATTATTATAATTATTATATATATATATATATTATTATGATTAGTATATACTTTGTCCATAGCAGCTTGAAGTTGTTCCTGTTCGACTTCTTTACTAACAGTACAGTGGCGTATCTCCTTCAATACTTCATTTAATCTATATAATATATATACATATATATATATATAAATAGTCAATTCTAAAATAAACACAATAATAAATATAATTATTATTATTAATAATTCTATATATATATATATAGAATACTTATTATGAACAATAGCGAAATCGACATTAATTTGATCGGATAAAATATTCTTTTGAGTGAATGAGATCTTATTTTCAATGTGATTTATATGTAAATGTAATTGATTTGTACGACAAGCTTCTAATATATACTTTTCGGCCTATATATAATAATAATAATAATAATAATAATAATAATAATAATAATAATAATAATAATAATAATAATAATAATAATATGAATAATAATAATAATAATAATAATAATAATAATTTATAATAATTATTATTATTTAAAAATTAAAAAAAATATCATAATAATTAATAATTAATAATTAATAATAATAATAATAATAATAATAAATTTCTACTTCATATTTTTCGAATCCAAGTTGACTGACAATATTATAATAATCTTCAAGGTGATATTCACTATATATATCTTCTATTTGTTGAAGTATACAGAGGAATACACGACGTTTTAATATAGGAACATATTGAGAATAAGAAGAAGAAGAAAGAGATCTATATATATATAGTGTGTTGTTTATTAATGTTAATAATAATAATAACAATAATAAACATAACAATATATATATACGTAAGTATAGGAATAGCTTGATTAACAAGGTCAAGTGGAGAGAATTCTTCTTCTAATAATGTATATAAGTCTTTATATTCAGAATTAACAAGAGGTAATACATTAAGAAGAAGGAATTCACGTATTAAAGCAGCACGAGAGGGAATTCCATTAAGACCAATAAGTTTAGAGATATTACTTTCTTTTTCACGTTCATCTTTATAACGTGCACAAGTTTGATCTTCACCCTTTATATAATAATAAACATAATACTTATTATCATATAATAATAAAATATAAGAAAAAAATAATAAAATATATAATAAAATATAATAAAATATATAATAAAATATAACAAAAATAAAATAAAATACATAAAGATAAATAAATATCATACCATAGAATAGGTAGGAATAGAGAGAATAGAGAGAAGTACGGAGTTCGCCATTTCTTTCTGTTTTTCTTCTGTAAGAGAAGCATTAGACTTAGTATATAAATCATAAGATTTCATTTGACAATAAGCATGATATTTATATATATGGCTATTCCAGAAATATTGAATAAGGTATTCATAGTATTGAGCACGTAAGGCAGGGACAGTTAAAAAGTCTTGGAAATCACTCATAATAGAACGGATATCTGTTAATGTATTATAAACTTCACTCCATAAACCTAAAGCAATAGCAGTCTTTATCTGTTCAAATCGAGTTTGTAAGTGTAATTGAGCAGTTTGAGAAGTCCAAGTAACACGATATTTCTGATTCTGTATATTCATATCACCAGTATAAGGAGATTTAATAAAATCAACATGTTTCTTAAGATTCTTACGACATAATGTCTTGAATTCTACAGTACGGTGATATTCAATACAATAATCAAAAGCTCTGCGACAAATACTATGGTATAAACCCTCTAACTATATATATATATATATACTCTTTTAGTATAAATTATTCAATAATTATAATTCTATTATTATAATTCTATTATTATTATAAACATATAATATATATATATACTATTATAATGAAATAAATAATCTATCATTATAAATATATAATATATCAATATAAAAAATACTAATTCAATAATATCATAAATATAAAACATATCAATCTATATACAGGTTTATTATTCTTTAAAGCATCTAAAATATTACGTAAACATTCCCAATAGAATTTCATCCAAGGAACAGCAACTTCACGTTCAACACGTTGATCATCATTTTCTGTTGTAGCAGCTGACATTAAAATACTCTCAGCATTCTAGATATAATTAAGTAATATTTAATTATTGCCATATTTAAAAAAAAATATTTATAATACTTACAACATCGTCTACGTCATTGAGTAAAGCAATTTGTTGCTTACTATCAATATGTGCCTTCTGAACTCTTTCTAAACCTTTATCTAAAAATTCAAGAACAACCTTATGCATAGAAGCTGGATTAGTAGTTTGACAAATGTTTCTGTATTGATTAAGACCTTCTTTAGCAGAATCTACATCTCTTGTTTGAACGCAAATATCTAAGAAAAGAGTCACTAAATCTTCAAGAATTTGAGTCCAAGTCTTATATCTAGGAGCTTCCAAAATATCAAAAAGAATTTGAAGAGCAGCCTTAGTATTAGAACTCTTTAAATAATCTAATGGATCAAATAACTACAAATATATCGATATCTTACCTTGAGCTCTAGTTATAGCGTTCTCAGGTTTAAGGTTATACATATTGTTTTAATATTAGCAACTCAAGAAAAGAAATAGCAATAGAAAAACAAAGCTCAAAATGTCTGGTTAACGGTATTTTTACGGGAATATGTAATTTATTACTGAGAATTCCATTTCTTTTTTCTGTTTATAAAACTTTTCATGTATCTCTGATCATACGCACCTTTGTTGTTCAAATTAGTTTAAAGACTATTATATGGACAGAGATCAGACATTGTGACATATTAAAATCAGAAAATAAATGAATGTGATTACTTTTTATTTATCAAAATTGAGATTTGTTTTTATTATTCGTTACTCTTGCTTATGTTCATACATGTAGGTTCCAAAAAGTGAATATAAATGATAATCAATTGAAAATTTGTTCTTTGATTGCCATTGTTAGGTCATTTTAAACCTTCTTAGTGCTTCCACATGACTAGAAAGACTATGTGTAATAGTGTCATTATAGATATGAAAATGATTGACCATAGTTAAAAAACAAAACATAATTGTACATTTTTCTTAATAACTGTGTGATTCAAATGTTTATGAAACTTACATTATATCACCTTCTCATTCATTCACATGCATATTTATATAGTCTATGTTCTTGAAAGTTTTTCTTTGTTGATCAACGCTATTCATTACCTACTTTTTATTAAATCTTATAGATCAACAATAATCATAAACACAATGAATCTTGATAGATAATATTTCATTTGCACATTATTTAAAAATAATGAACTCTTTGATGTGTCATGAATTCGAGGAGCTGAAAGAAACTTCTTTCATTGGGATCACATGCCTTTTAGTTCGTTTTAAATGGGATTTGTAGAATAAGCCAATCAATTTATAGCGTCCATTTGTTAAAAAAACAAAAATGCATCTTTTAGAATTCTATACAAAAAAAGCGAATTCGATTTATTTATAGTGGAAAGTCGTTTCCATTCTTAAAAAGAAAACAACTGGTTTCATTATATTTTTCTTTTTGAATTGAGATAAATAATTAAAAATGTTTAAAAGTTTCGTAACTAATCATAAGCTCTTAACTACACTCGGTGTATGTATTGCAGCATCTTCGACTCCCTTAATTAAAAAGGACAACAGAGTAGCATTCAAAGAAACTCTTGATGGAGTTTCAAGAGGATTCAAACTCACAAAAACAGTAGCCTTTCTTGCCATTGACTATAAATGGTCATTTCGTGGATTGACTAGAGGTTCTCAAGCTTATATGGACCTTTCTAAAATTGTAAATAAGAGAGAATCGAAACGAGTTGCTGCTACATTCTTAGACCTTGGTGGAGTTTTTGTGAAATGTGGTCAAATGATTTCTAGTGGTGGTAAAGCGATTCCAAAAGAATGGACAAATACAATGAGTGTTTGCCAAGATAAAGCGGAAGGTGTTCCCTTCTCGGATGTTGCCAGAGTATTTAAAGAAGATTTTGGACTTGATGCAAATGATTTATTTAGTGAGATTGACCAAGTAAGCTTTTTATATATATTTTATTGAACTTATTATAATGATATATTATATATATTATATATTATATATAAATAGGTACCTGTAGGAGCTGCGTCATTAGCTCAAGTACACCATGCAGTGTTAAAGACAGGAGAAGAAGTAGCAGTAAAAATACAATATCCACATTTAAAGAAACAATTGAAACAAGATATTAATAATGTTGAACGATTATCACGAATAATCGCGAAAATGTTCCCTAGTTTTGATTTAATGGTATATTCAAGTTATTATTATTTTTATTATATATAATAGTTATTGAATTTATTATGGTATTTGTTTATATGTTTACTATAATAATAATAATAATAATAATAATAATAATAATATATAGTGGATGGTACCTATGATGCGTAAAGAGCTTGAGCGGGAAACTGATTTTACTTTGGAGGGAAAGAATGCTCAAGATTGTAAAGAATACTTTGCCTCTCATAAGGATATCTATATACCTACTATATATCCAGAAATATCTAGTAAGCGTGTTCTTGTCATGGAATATATTAACGGAGTGAAAGTATACTTATTTATTTATTTATTTATTTTTATTAATTAATTTTTATTTATTAATTTTCATTTATTTATTTATTTATTTATTTATTTTATCTTATGCTACTATCAATTATCAATATATTCTATATATATATATATAGATTAATGATCCTGCTGTATCTACTTCTATGGGATATAATATAAGAGATGTTTCGAAATCATTTGTACGTGCTTTCGCTGAAATGATATTCGTCTATGGTCACGTGCACATTGATCCACATGCAGGAAACCTACTTGTATATATTATTATTATTATTATTATTATTATTATATTTAGTCTATTTATATTAATTCTCATGATACTATATAATAATTCCTTACAAGTGTATATATAATTATTTATTCTTCGTTTTCTAGGTACGTCCTTCTCCTTCGAATCCCAAACAATATCAAGTGGTTATTATTGATCACGGTATGTATTATCATCTAGATAAAGACTTTCAAACCACTTTCTGCAAACTATGGCAAGCATCCATTCTGAAGGATAAAAAGACCCTTCATGAACTATGTGTATCACTCCATATGGAAGCATTAGAATTCATTCTCCCCATTATGTTTATGGGTCAATCTATGGACTCTGAAAAGAAGTATATATATACATTTATTCATATTATTATTATTATTATTATTATTATTATTATTATTATTATTATTATTATTATTATTATATAGGATAGGAGAAGATATGGACAGAAAGGATTTCATGAAATTACATAATACGATGATGAAGCATCAAGATCCAATGGAAGTATATATATATTATCATGTTATATATATTATATATATATATATTATATATATATAGATGCTAAATGCTATGAAGAACATGCCTGAAGACTTTAAATTCTGTATGCGTACAATTCAAATGGTATATATATATATATATATATATGTTTATTATTCATATTATTATGTCTTATATAAATACCTCCTATTCTTATCATCTATCTCTATGATTATATTATATTATATATCTATATACATATATATAGATGAATGGTTTGAATCATTCCTTAGGAGGTAGTAATAGTGATCGATTATATGTCATGACAGATGCCTCTCAAAAAGGATTAGATTTACATAATGTTGATTTCAAACAATATAATATAACTTCACATATTACACATTTCTTCCATTATCTTCAACTTAGAATAAAACTTGCTTATTTGGATATTGTATTACCTATAATGAAGTATTATATGAAGAAGCAAATAGAAGCGATGGAGAAAAAGAAACAAAAGGAACTAGAAAATAAAGAGAAGGAAGAAGAACAGAATTCATCTTTATTAATTCCCGCGAAACTTGAATAAACACAATTTAAAGATATTCTATATACTTACATATATTCTTATTATATATCAATAATAATATATATATATATAGTTTCTTTTATTTTTTTTTTGAGTCATTTCATTGTATAACTATTACCTATCTATATTCAATTATTTCTTAAACGTTCTTAATATTATTATTTTACGTTCTTTCTTTATTCTTATTTCCCTTCTTTTATTATATATATTTTCAAATAATTTTCTCACTAATATTTTTTGTATTCTAAAATGAATCTTTATACTATTCACTATTTTATATAATTTGAATAGTATATCTCTTTTTTTAGTTGTAACTATTCTTATACTTTTTGTTTTCATTATTTTGGGGTCGTCTATTTTTTTCGTAGTTTAATCTTTGTTTTGTTTTGTTTTTTAACTATTTATTATGTATAATCAAATACTATAATATTTAAACAACTAGATATCCGTTTTTGATTTCTAAATATAAAAAGAAAACGATAAACAACTTTAGTTATAAAGTTTCCTATAGTGCTATTTTTTATTGATGAATGTTATTAAATCATTTGCTAGAAACCATAAACTCTTTACTAGTATCACCACGGTAGCAGCAGCATCCTCTTTAGGGTTGATCGACAAAAATAATCGAAAAGCAGTTTCTGAGAGTTTATATGGCATTTATCGAGGCATTAGCATTTATTCATCAGTTTTTTATATCTTGGCTGACTATAAAATATCTTTTCGAGGGCTTACAAAGGGATCAAAAGCATATACAGATTTAGAGCACACAGTTAACAAACGATCAGGTGAACGACTCTGTAAAACCTTTCTGTATATGCATTTTATTTATTCATATATTCTATCATAATGTTTTAGAAAGCTTGGGGGTGTTTATATTAAAACAGGACAGGTATTATCGTCGATGGAACTTAATTTACCTCCTGAATGGGTAGAAGCTATGGTCCCTTGTCAAGTATTTTATTCTAATTTATATATTTTTTTTATTCTTAAGATTTTATTCATGTATCAAGTTTATATACTATATTTCTTTAATAAATTATTCTTATATGATTATTTTATAGTGTGACGTGACGCCAATTCCCTTTGAAGAAGTGTCTCAAATATTCAAAGAAGACATAGGCATTGATTCTAAAGATATATTCTCTTCCATAGATCAGGTATATTATATTATTATTGTATATTATGTGTATTATATATATATATATATATTATTATTATATTATATATATTATGTGTATTATATAAATATCTGATAATAATATTATTATATAATACTATATATACTAGACTCCAATAGGATGTGCGTCATTAGCTCAAGTACATAGAGCGACTTTAAAGACAGGAGAAGAAGTAGCAGTAAAGATACAATACCCGTTCCTTAAGAAAGAAGCACAAATAGATATACGAAATGCTGATAATTTATTTCGTATTATCGAATTGTTATTCCCTAATTTCGAACTTACTGTATATATACATAATATTATTATTATTATTATTATATATATGTCTTTATTATATTATGTGGATATTTTTTTTTTAAATTTTTTGTTTCGATATATTTATGATCGAAATCTATATATATATATATATAGTGGATGATACCGTGGTTAAAAGAGCAAACGCGAAAGGAAATTGATTTTCATTATGAAGCCGAGAATGGTCGATATTCACGGGAATTCTTTAAGAATCGAGATGATATATATGTTCCAAAAGTGTATCCTGAATTATCGAGTAGTCGTGTATTAGTTATGGAATATATTAATGGTATTAAAGTATATATATACTCTATTAATAATACAAGATATTCTATGATTCTATATATGTATATATTACATATTGAGTATAGCTATAAATTAATATAGTATATATATTATATATAAAGGTGAATAATATAAATGGAATTCGATTTCTTGGATTAAACCCTCAGTCAGTTGCACGTTCGTTTGTAACGGCCATGGGGGACATGATCTTTTTAGCCAATCGAATTCATAGTGATACACATCCTGGAAATGTCCTTGTATATATATATATATATATATTATCAATCTAAACTCTCTTCTATCCCTCAATATCCTCCAATAGATTCGACAGAACCCTCATAATCCCTCAAAACACCAAGTAGTACTTATTGATCATGGACAATACTGCTATATCCCGCGGGAATTCCAATATCAATTCGCATTATTATGGCAAGCAGTTATTTTAAGAGATAAATCAGTAATATATATATATAATTATTTTATTACTTATTCTAAAAACAATATTTTCAACCATTTAAATATATATATATACATATTCAGACTGTTTCAGCCATTTGTCAGTCTCTTCATTTAGGTTCTTTAGAGCCATTCTTACCCTATATGCTTCTAGAACAATCAGGATTAGAAGATAAACAGTATAGATAACTATATATATAATTATTCATAGGAATCTATATATAGTGTCAATTTATAATCATATAAATATATATATATTATTTTATATTTTATTCAATATATATATATATATATAGAATAGGTGAGAAGATAAGTGAGGATGAATGGAAAGAAATGGAGACACTAATGGAGGGAGACTATAATATGGAAGCTATGTTGAATGATATGAAGAATATGCCACGAGAAATGATGTATATGATGAAAATATTACCTCATATAACATATATTAATAATATTTTGGGAAATAGCAATCGTAGTAGATTATATTTATTAACTGATTCTTCTCAAAAGGGTATTGATTATAATAAAAACAACCATCAGAATTTAAGTTTATATACAAAAATACAATCGACAATTCATTTCTTACAATTACGTTTTAAGTATATATATATATATCAAACTATATTTAATGACTACTACTTTATTACAATTATATATATAGATTATTTTATTTTGATATTGTGATGCACTTATTAAAATCATATTTACATTCTTCATTAGAAAAACAAAAATGATTCTTTATTCATAATTTGAAATAAAATGAAATCATTCTTTGAGTATCTATGTATACTATATTCATTCTCTATGTCTTTGTCATTGTTCCATTTTTTTATTCTATTTCTTTTCTTTTAATAATTTTTTTGTATGAAACTACATAAGAAATAATTCTATTATTTTCTATCAGACACTCATTTTTAATATATTATATGCATAAAATAATAACTATGTCTGTTCACCCATTTCGTAAATGATTCAATTATCAACTTATCTTATTTAGATCACTTTTTTCTAAACACGACATTACTGATTTAATTATTTTTATTTTGTTAAAATATAATATTTAAATTATTAAGAATAATGAGTTTATCCATTTGGATCATAGGAATTATTTTTATCTTATGTTATGAAGTAGTTTGCTATTTGATCATCATGATTGGAAGATTTCACAAAGTATGCCTTTTTCTTTTCTTGTGTTGATATGAATAGTTTTTCGACCTTGTTGATGGTCCAGCATTTGCAATACTTAGTGTAGTATCACTCTGTATTGCAAATACATATTACACACGACAAATTATCATTGTCATTCTAACTAGTTTATGGGCAATCCGTTTGGTGACCTATTTAGTGTATACTTCTATTATTCTAATTTTATTTTATTTAGTTTAAGAGATATAAATGGATATATATCTACTCAATTTGATATTATAAAAAATGATATAAAAACGTTTATAGCTTATATTCTCCTACAGGTATAGATTCAAATAGTATTCTTTATTATTATTATTAATATTATTATTATTATTATTATTATTATTATTATTATTATTATTATTATTATTATTATTATTATTATTATTATTATTATTATTATTATTATTATTATATATAAAGGTTATTTGGTTATATGTCAATTGTATACCTTCTATGTACATCAATACCAAATTAATCAATATACCTTTCGGTATAGGCGATACTATTGGACTCATTTTTTGGAGTATATTTTCATATTCATTTGTTTATCTAAATGATTAATATTATTCATTATTTATAGTATGTGGTATCAGCATTGAAACACTTGCTGATTACCAAAAGTATCAATATAAGAAAACTCATAAAGACTTCATTTCTTCTGGCTTATACAAATAT
Organism: Blastocystis sp. Blastoise; assembly: GCA_039096225.1. Lineage (NCBI taxonomy): Eukaryota > Bigyra > Opalinata > Blastocystidae > Blastocystis > Blastocystis sp. Blastoise. The sequence continues at coordinate 252,671 of JBBPEB010000003.1, forward strand.
TCTAGACACCCCAATTATTTAGGAGAAATTATAATATGGCTTGGTGTCTGTATTATATGCATGTACATAATTACCTTCAATATCACAACCATATAGACAATTTCTTAACTAATTTCAAATATAGGTCCTATGGAACAAGTATAAATGATCCACTATGTTCAGTCACCATCATTCCACTATTCTTCACAATAATTCTACTGATATTCATATCTGGAATACCTGTCTGTGAGAAAAGAGGACTTGAAAAGTATATTCATCTCTATTTATATGCTAAACAAACTTATAGATATAAAGATAATAAGCAATATACACAATACTTGGAAACAACGTCCATAATTATACCCATACCTCCAACAGTATATTACTATCTTCCTTCAAACGTCAAGAAATATATTTTAGGAGACTATTATTTATATTAAAAACGTATATAAAATGAAAAACGATTTGAAAACTAGTTTAGTAAAAAAATCAAAAAACTTTGTTAAAAAGAAAAATAAAAGAATCGCCCACCGGGGGGCTCGAACCCCCGACCACCAGGTTAAGAGCCTGGCGCTCTACCGACTGAGCTAGACGGGCTTAACGGAAGAATGTGATATATTATAGTACATATAAAACAGCTTACTGGCAGTTTACTAAATAAATCAGATACATTAAATAAGCTTATCAAATGAATTCTATTCTCATTAAAATATAAAACAAAACGTATAAATAATTGGATTATTCAAAACACCAGAACATATATAAAAACAAACAAAATATAGACAAATTTTTAAAAAATAAAAAAGAGACTCAATTCATAAGAGAAATATAAAGTGTGCGCATTAAAAGAAGAGGATTTTAAAAAAATACTTCAACTGTTATATACATGAATATAGATATTTATAGCAAATTGAAAAATTAGAGAATGAATGATAAAACAGAATATAGACAAAGAAATGTAAGTATACATTTCAAGGAAGAAAAGTATTTGATACTAAATATATTTATAACGAGTTGATTCGATAGAATTTTTTCGTTTGCATATAAGAGTTTGGTGATTGTAATCCATTTTCAATAGGTTGACTTTCCTCAGTAATTGGTATGGTTTCATTAAATTTATCTAAATCAATACATACTGTTTGATACTTAGCAACTTGACCTACACAAGGAGCATAGATAACATTCGATTCTATTTCATCATATATATATGAGATACGAGCCTATATAGAAATAATAATATAAATCAGATTATTCAATAAAGAATATATATAAATGATATTGAATAAATATATATAATATAAATAATCATTGAATAAATATGTATAATGATCATTATTATTATAAATATATATAATATAAATAACTATAGAATAAATATATATTAGGATATATATATAAATATACTTGGAAATTATTTGAAGTAACTGGTTCTGCACAATCTAGTAATACCATTATTTCTAACTCTTTTTCACGAATATTTTGAATTATGTTCTCTGCAGTTAAATCTAAAGATATATATAGTTTTAATATAATGAAGTGTATAAAAAATAAAATATATTTATATTGTTGATTTAGTCGAAAATGATTCTATTTGTATATAGAATAGAAAATGAATTAAATACAGTAAATAATATTTGTAATTATATATATATATATACCTTTATAATCTTTTATATAGTCAGGAAATAACGGAGAGTTCTTATCGATCACATGACTTATTTGATTAGGAAGTGCTAAGAAAAGAGGAACATCTCGATCATGTTCTGCCTGTATATATATATGTATATAATGATGAATAGAAATATGTATAGAATACGTATAGAATATAACATGAAATAGTGATAATAAATAAATAAATATATATATATACATATTGAGCCATATAACTAAGTTGATATCTGACTTTATCCTGTTCATTATATGTATGTTGACAACAATATATATGAATAGACGGCTGTAATACTTGATGCTTTCGGCGATCACATACTTGAAATATAAAATGCCAAACTCCATTAATCTTACGTAGAATGGCATGATCTGTAAATAATATAGTTTTGGCTCTTGTCTATATATATATATATATATAGAATAGTAAAATGAGCAATATATTTACTTGAAATTCATAATAATACATATTATAATAATAAACATAATAAACATAAAAAACATAATAAATATATTATAATAAAAAACAAAATACATATTATAATACATATTATAATAATAAACATAATAAATATATTATAATACACATTATAATATAACCATAATAATACACACTATATATATATACTTTCCCTCTAGATAGTCTGGTATAGATTAACCCAATACTAAAACTAGACATCAAGATACCCTGTAATGCTTGTGCAAATACGAGTACGAAGGCCAACCAATGACCACTTCAGTATATTAAGAAAATACATATAAATATATATATATTCAATACTCAAGAATTTAAAAATTTAAAAAATATATCTAATATATATACATATATATATATTTATGATTATCCTAATTATATTCTATAGAACTCTATAGAATAAAATATTTAAAAAAAGAAATAAAAGATATCAAACGTAATATCAGTAACTGTATAGCCAATTGTTGTCATAGTTTCTAAACTAATAAACAGAGCTGCAACGTAAGAATTAATATCTACAAATCCTTGACTTCTTGAAAAATAATAAACAGTACCCCAAAAGAAAACAGAAATAATATATGTAAAGAAAATAACTAGAATAAGTTTTCCTGTCGAGAAAGCAGCTAATGTATGAAACCAATCGTGAATGTAAGATGACTTCTCTCCAACACGGCAGATATTCAAGATTCCATCACTTGTACCGTCATCTTCTTCTCTACTAATGATTCGAATAAATGTATGATCATCATTTTTTATTTCTATTATGGGTGGTTCAATAAGAGGATGTTTATCAATTTGTTCCATAATCGTTTCTGATGAAAATAAACACTTTCCTTCAAAAACATAAATAAAAAACACATGAAATACACCAATGAATAATGAGAAAAAGTGGTCAAAATTACGGGACTAACATGAATAATGAAAAAAGTGAACGAAATTCTATTTCGTTCTTGTTCTTGATAATCCCTTATTCTTTTAATAAGTGATAAAAATATAATAGGTTTACGATAATTATTTAATAATAAGGAGAATGATAGAAAAGAATGTGATGATAATTTTATTAAAAAAGTATAGATTCCTTAGTAATATAAAGAAATACAAAACAAAAGTGAGTAAACTTGACAAGCAAGGCAATCAAGAAGAAGATAGCACATATAACAGACTTTTAAAAATCACTTCATAAAAATTAAATTAACTAATTTAAACAGTTTCGTTTAATTGACAAAGCTCTTAATTTGATCAACACTAGTAATTTTACCTAAAGAAAAATAATAATAAGTATTATATTATTTATGGAAAAGAATATAGACTGTAATTAAAGATATATATATATATACCAGCACAAGCAGCTTCAATATCTTCAATAGTACGAGGAGCAGGAGTAATATCTTCACAACCATTTTCAGTAATGAAACAATCACATTCAATTCTACAGCCACCAATAGGATAATATTTCTTTTCTAATACTTCAAAATCAACAAATTTGGCAAGTTCAGGATCAGCCTTAAGTTTCTTAATTAAGACATCAATGAAATAAATACCAGGTTCAACAGTAATAAGCATACGATGTTCTAAAACACGACGAGTTCTAAGACTCTTGAGACCAAGTAAAGGAGAACGTTCATCACACTATATATATAGTGATGATATATATATATTATTATTATTATTATTCGTTTAAATAACTATTAAATAATGAAGATATATAAATGTTACATAATAATAATAAATGTATATATATGTATATATATACATGTAAATAACCACCAACATCATGTACATCAAGACCCATAAAGTGACCAAGACCGTGAGGCATGAAATAAGCAGCAAGATTAACTTTCATCATCTCTTCAATATCACCATGGACAATACCAATCTTCTTTAATCCTTCAAGACCAACTCTATTAGCATTAAGATGAACATCGACCCAAGATACGCCAGGCTTAGCCATCTTCTGACAAGATCTATTCATTTCTAAAACAACGTTGTAGATATCTTTTTGTTCAGGAGTATATTTTCCATTAACAGGGAAAGTAGTAGTAATATCAGAAGCAAAACATTCATACTATAGAGGTATTATTATTATATATATATGATGAATAGGATTATATGTTCATATATACTTCAGTACCCATATCACAAAGAACCCATTCACCATCTTGCATTTGACGTCTATTAGGAGCACCTATATATATATATATATATATATATATATATATATATATATTATAATAATAAACATAATAAACATAACAATAATATTCACACCAGCATGACCATAGTGAAGAATGGAGCTATTTCTGCCGCTACCGCAAATACCAACAAAACTAGATAATCTACTACCAAACTTATCATAACCAGAATATTTATGAAGAGCTTCTAATTGGAATTCATACATGCCAGGCTTAACGTGATTCATCATATCAAGATGGGCTTGAGCACCACAAATACCACTATATCTATATACATCCATTTCCTTATCAGACTTAAATACACGGCATTCAGCAATAGCTTCATATCTATATATATATATATAGTAGTTTATAAGGTATTATGAAATAATAATAATAATAATAATAATAATAATAATAATAATAATAATAATAATAATAATAATAATAATAATAATAATAATAATAATAATAATAATAATAATAATAAATATATACAAATGAGAATTATCAACCTTATAATCTTCAATACCATCAAAATGAGCTATATATAATAGAATCGTATTAATATTTCTTATCAATAAATAATAATAAATAAATATTAATAAATAAATAATAATAAATAAATAATAATAAATAAATAATAATAAATAAACTATAAATAATAAACAATAAATAAACTAATAAATAGCTTCTTGAGACCAAAGATCACTATCAGAGTTTTGACCATGAGTAGTATATATAACTTCAGGTTTGTAAGCTTCACAATATTGCTTAATTTCGTCAGAATATTTACAATCATCAACGAGATATAATTCTTTGAAATGTTCAGGAGGAAGAACATTACCCATCCAAATAGCCCAAGCTTCATCTAAGCGAGGAATGAAAAGAGTAGTCTTACCACTATCAACCTCAACCATACCATAACAATCAGCTTCCTTAACACCGAACATATACATGAACTTAGATTCTTGACGAGCAAGAAGATCACGATCTATAAAAAAAAAAGAATTACATACATTTTCATATGCTTTATATAGTACTCAATAAGATCAGTATATGTATTCATATAAGTCAACAAAAAATAGCAAAAATAAATAGAAAAAAAGCATATCAGTTTCAGCTCTGGTAAGTTGTTTAACACCTTCTAAGAAAAGAAGAGCATGTTGAGGCATGTTTTCCTTATGGAAGAAGTTTAATACCTTTTGACGATTTTCGGCAAAAAGGGTATAATCCATTTTAAATCTATATAGAACAACATAGAGATATACATAAATATAGGTTTCATCAAACATACAACTTAGCAATAGCCATTTCTTAATTAACTAACAAAATATTATATATATCTCTAAACAAAAATTTGGTAAAAAAGAGAAAAGAATTAATTGTGTATTCCTTGATTTCTTTAGAATTGTCCCTATTCTATTTTAATAGTCCTAACAAATTCTTGTTCTCTCTATGTCATAATAAGGAGCTATATAAATGACACTATTGATATACTTCATTCTATTGGAAACTAAAAGAAATAAATCAATAAAATTCGTATAAAAACCTCTTTTAATTCTCCGTTGTGATGAAGGAGAGTGCGTCATAGGACCTTTATCGAATCTCATCAGGCTTCCATTTTGTTCATCGGAATTCATTGTTCACTTGGGAATGATGCTGATTAAAGATTCTTGTTATTAAACGATACACATACCTTTTTTCTTTTTATACTATTTAAATTTTTCTCACTATATGCATTTATTATATAACTAATTTTTAGAAAAATGTATATCTCATTTTCAGTAACATAGTTTATTTCCATATGAACTATTTTTATAAAGCATCAATTCAAACACTACATTCACAACGATAACATATCTTTATAGAACAGATAAATGGATAAGCTATGATAATGATATGAAAACATGTATTATATGTATTTTTTGAATTTTAATCTGTTATTTTGAAAATCGTTTGTTTCTTCGTTGTCTTTACAATTATGATTGTTTCACTATATTGAATCTCTTTCAAGTCGTCTTCAATAATTATGTACATAGTCTTTGCTAGAATTACTTTGAATTTTACATCAATGAACAACGATCTACGAACTAATTAGTTTCTGGAATAACAATTTATTGAAGAGATATTGTTATAGTATCATAGCATCATTCTATTTTGTTTTATGCTTAGAATCAACGTACATTTAGGCTTAATTATAAAAATACAATTTATTATTATCTAGTTACTTTTTATTCTTATTTTCGTATCATTTCCTATCTCATAATATAGATTCAACATAAAAACAAGGTTATTTCAGGAAACATCAGCTTCGATTTGAACAGTGTTTAAAAATTTTATAATAAGACTTCTCTGAATAGGAATCGATAAATACATGATATTTCAATATAATATGAAGCTTAATTTGATCAATGTCATAAGAAAGTCGAGAATGATTTCGAAAAAAAACAAAATAACTTATATGATACCTCATATACATCTCTATTATATAGATGAATATTATTGGAGATAATAGAATGAATTCGAACAAATATATGAATCGAAGTTTCTCTACAACGGATAGCAATTGCTTAAACACTAAACACTTTTATTACTATTATTATGAATAAAACTATTCAAATTACATTATTTTTCGTTTTAAACGTGAATGCATCATCAATATATTCGACACTTTTTCAAATTCTCGTTTTATATTATGTTCATGATTCCATTGTCGGTTTAGCTTTCATTATTTCTAGAACAATAATTATAGATAACCAAAAAACATAATCACGGTTATTTTCCATCATTTATACATGAATCTCCCATTTTTTCATGATTCTTTCATTATTAAAATAGCCAATAAAAATAAGGGTAGATGATGACACATCTCCTTTGACCTAATATGATGTTTTTTTCGATTATCCTTTATTCATATCCATAAACATTTTATAATTATTTCTATTCTTTAATCATGGCTGATCAACCTAAAAAGGGTATATAATTGTATATCACTGATTCTATCATCTAGTTATACTTGATATTCAACAATTATCTGTTTCTATTGCGAACAACCCAGTTTTACATAACTTAAACCTCAAGATCTGTGAAGGTGAAAATCATGTTATCTTAGGACCTAATGGATCTGGTAAGAGTACCTTGATCAAGACTATTATGGGTTTCTCTGAGTGTGTTGTAACTTCAGGTACTATAACATTCTTAGGCAAGGATATCACTAACATGCCTATGAGTGAAAGAGCTAAAATGGGTTTAGGTCTTCTTTTCCAATCACCTCCTGAAATCCAAGGTTTAACCTTAGAACATCTTGCTAAAGCTTGTTTCCCTGACTGTGTTGAAGATGATAAATATCATCGTCTTGCGAATAAGACTTCAATGACTAGTTTCTTGGAAAGAGAGGTAAATGTTGGTTTCTCTGGTGGTGAAAGAAAACGTTCTGAAGTCTTCCAATTATTACTTCAACATGTATATATAAATGTTTTTTTTTGTACTCTATTATTCTTTATTTATTTTAATATATATAATAATTATATTTTAATTGTTATATATATATATATATATATATATATATATATATATATATATATATATATATATATATATATATATAGCCTCTTTTAGCTCTTTTAGATGAACCAGAGAGTGGTGTTGATTATGAAAATGTCAACGTTTTAGGAAAGGAATTAGCTCGTTTACAACATGAATTACATGGTACTTATAAATCTGCCTCTTTAAGTATATATATATATTAGTTAAATATATGTTGTATTACATATTCATTTCATTAGCTAGTTTGATATGTATATACTGTTCTTTATTATTATTATTATATATATTAATATATTCTTTATATAGCTATTACTCATACGGGTCAGATCTTAGCTTGGATTCGTGCTGAAGTCGCTCATATATTATGTGCGGGTACTATTACTCATACCGGAAATCCCAATGTTTTCTTAAAACATATTCAAAGCTCAGGATTCTCGTATATACAGAAATATTATATTTTGTTATTTTTATTATTTCTATTAATGCTTATTTTTTTATATTTATTAATGTTTTTTTATATTTCATTAATATATATTTTTTTTATATCTATTATTATATATATTTATTATATTTTATTAATATATAGTGCTTTTGCCAATAATACATTTGTTGATTATGAATCTGCTAATGGTAATTATATATATTTATATATATATTTATATATTTATATATTCAATATATAGTGAATTCTATTGATACTGCTCAAGAGCCAATGAGTTTTTCTGAAGAAGAAGAAGAAGAGAATCATGTATGTAATCATTCGCATTCTCCTAATCATAAGTGTTGCGGTAAACATCGTCAAGGAAAACGTTGTTGTCGTTCTTTACAAAGAGGAGAAGAAGAAGAAGAAGGAGAAGGAAAAGATATCGATATACAAGATTTAGAAGTTAAAGCCCCTAGTACTTTGAAACTTAATGTTGATAATGAAAATACTGTGAAATTGAATCTTGATGAAGATCTATTTTCTGCTGTTCCTGGACAAGTTGTGAATACAAATAATGCTAATAAGATTACTTTATCTGTTGAAGATAGTGATGATAATTATGGTGGTTTTTACCGTCAAACAGATCAAGCTGTTACTATTGCTTCTTCTCTTCAAGAGGGAGTAGAAGTCTTGAATCTTGGAGATGCTATTAAGAAGTATCCCTTTATTAAAGAGAAATACATGTGGCGTGCTGTAGATGCCAATAAAGATGAAGTGACAAAGGCAGTTGCTGTTAACGATGAAATCAATCCTACTGGTTATGTTATTATTGCACATCCTGGAGTCAAATGCATTAAACCTATTAACTCACAGTATTATATTATTGTTTATAATTTTATTTTTTATTATTATTTTTTTATTTTTTTATGCTCTATTTAGAATTCTATTTATAATTATAAATATTATTTTTTAGATTGATTATGGAACAGAATCATCATCAATATGTACATAATATTATGATTGCCTTCCCTGGATCTGAACTTACTATTGCCTCTACTTGTACATTTATTGATTCATTAATCTATTTATTTATATATTTATTTATATTTTTTTATTTGTTTATTCATTAATATATTTATTAATATATTTATTTATATATTTTTTTATTTATTTATTTATTTATCTATTTATTCATTAATATATTTATTTATTTATTTATTTATTTATTATATATCTATATATATATTACTATAGGTACATTTAAGTGTCCTAATAAGCAATATGATGAAAGAGAGGAAACGACTGCTGAAGGAGGTAATCACTATGGTATCTCTGAATTCTATATTGAAGAAAATGCTCAACTTTGTTTCTCTATGATTCATACTTGGTGTCATAAATATATTGTATTCCCTCGTTCAGCTGCTATAGTTGAAAAGAATGGTGTTTTCTTCTCTAATTATATTTGTTTAGAAGCTGTAAATAAAGTTCAAATGTGTCCAAGTGCTCTTCTCATGGAAAATGCTACTGCTAAATTCAGTGCTGTTTTACTTGCTAAAGAGAATTGTGTCTTAGATGTTGGCTCTAAATCTGTTTTGGCGGGAAAAGGTTCCAAATCAGAAAGTATTACTCGTACTATTTCTAAAGGTATATATTTATTATTTTTATTATTTTTATTTATTGATTATTATTATACTATTTTATTATTATTATACTATTTTGTCAGTAAACATTATATATATATATATTATTATTATAGGTGGTGATGTATACGCTCGTGCTGATATTATAGGTAAAGCCGCAGATACGAAGGGACATATTGAATGTCAAGGTTTAGTAGTAAATGAAGAGAAGGGATGTATATATTCTATTCCTCAAATATCCGGTGGTTATGGAACTGAATTATCTCATGAAGCTGCTATTGGTAAGATCGCTCAAGTATATTATTATTATATATTATTATTATTATTATTATATATATTATTATTATTATTATATATATTATTACATTACTATTATATATTATTAATATAAATCTATCTATAGGAGAAAATAGAGTATTTAATGTCTCGTGGCTTAGATGAAGACACTGCTGTTTCTCTTCTTATTCGTGGTTTCTTGACTTTAAAGATTCAAGGTATTCCCGTGGATATTCAACGACAAATGGATGAAGTCATTGAAAAAGCAGCTGAAGAAGGCTTTTAAAAACTTATTTTGTACTCTATGTATCCTTCAGTGGCATTTGCTATTGTAGTTATGTTTTGTATGTGAACTATGTGTTTTATATAGAACATATACTAACATTTTCTAGTTGTTTTATTCTTCTTAAGGAATTTTATTTCCTTATCTATCTTTTTACTATTTTTTTATTTTGGGGTTTCATATATTTTCTTTTACTATTGTTGTCACATTCTATATATAGTGTGATACCATTCTCTTGTTATAAATCAATTACGATTTTATTTTTGTTTTGTTAAAGAATATGTTATAAATTAGTTATTATCTTGAAGTTATAACGTAACAAAAGTATCATAATAATAATATATACAGAATAGATTAATTAAATAATTTAATTGATTTCCACGTATTTAACAACTTTACAAATGTTTCTTCTTCTAATACATATTTACTAAACTCTGGAAGAGCTATTTTTGTCTTTGTACTGGAACTTGTAATAGTGCTTATATACTATATATATATATATATATATTAAGGATTATAATCCATTAAAGATTATAATAACTCAGTGGCTACTAAAACTGACAAAAGAATATATATATATAACACTCATATTAAATATATATATATAATCAACCATATATATACATGTGAATGATAATTAAAGAATGAAGTAGCGACGGCATCGATAAGAAAAGATGCAGAATCAATTACATATATATATATATATATATATATATATATATATATATATATATATATAATTATAAATAATATTTTTAATAGTATAAAAATCTGGTAATAAATATATTATTCTTTTAATAACATATATATATATATGTATATATATATATAAACAATAATCATATATATACCAGAGCCAATATCAAGAGGAGGAGCATTTTCATTATCTTGATCTATAAAAGAATATATTATTACAAATATATACATAAATAATAATATTCATAAGAAATACAAACTAAAAAATATGGATAGATTTGTTTGAATTCTTCAATATCAAAAAATTCATCTCCTTTTAAATCAAACATTTGAAATAACAATTTAATACGAAATTCTTCGCAATTATTCCTAGTTAAGATTCCACAAATTACAACGAAATCTTGGAATCGAATACAATCATTATATTCTGAACTAAACACTTGAGCCATCCTAAATATGAATAAAAATAGCATTCAATTCTACACACTTGACCATAAAATAGTATAACCACTATATAAATAATATCATTATACCTTTGTAAAATAGTTTTATTGTAACATTTGATGATTTTCTGGAAAAACGCATATAAATCAGAGCTTACTATATAGCAATTCTGTAGTTCTTCACTTCTACTCATGGATACATATATTTTTCTTAGATGCTCTATTTCATTTGAATTAAATAAACTCTGTACTACTGCATATGTTGTTATTGGTTTCGATGGAGAACTTCCCATATCAACAAATATAAATGGAATTTCTTTTTTAAGATTTTAAAGCTGTTTTCTGCATATTTGAATCGTTAATGCACTATTTTTTTGTATCTAAACTTGTTGTATGTCACCTATAGGATCATTAGAAAATACTGTAATATTTCTATTCTTATTAAAATAACTTTAAGTGAATAAAGATTTGTTCTCTTTTATAATAATTCTTTAATGTGCCTTAATTATGTATAGAATTCAAATATCAATATGAAAAAAATAAATAACAAGAAAAAGCAACTAATTAACATGTGTTCATTTCTAAAAAGATAACTTTATTTTAAAAAATAACATGTATTTGTAGAATTGCCAACATTTAAATGTAAAATAAATAAAACAAAACATAAAAATAATACCAATTTAGTATATTGATTTAAAAATCTTATCCTAGATTTTTAGAAGAAGCGGATATATATATATAAATTCTTTTTAATAAAGTATAAGTTTAAAAAGCAAACGAATAAAAACAAATATGAAATAGATTTAGAGCATATCACCAATATTCATAGGCATTTCATCGATTTGAGTAGAATAGAAAAGTTCGATATCTTTTAATAATTGAGCATCTTCATTAGTAATGAAATTAATAGCTACACCCTTTCTACCAAAACGACCCGATCTACCAATTCTATGTAAATTATATATTATGTTTTTGTTTATTATTATTATGTTTATTATTATTATTATTATTATTATTATTATTATTATACATTAATAAATTAATAGAATCTAGATTACAATAATATAATAAATATCTATACCTATGTAAATAATGTTCTCTGTTGGTAGGTATATCATAGTTAATAACAAGAGACACTTGTTGAACATCTAATCCTCGTCCCCAGACATCTGTAGCGATTAATAATCGACTGTTCCCGCTACGGAATTCCTCCATAATGCTATCTCTTTCCTTCTGAGGCATATCACCATGCATGGCAGACACAGTGAAATTAGCTTCACGCATCTTCTTTGCAAGCCATTCTACCTAGAATATTATATATATATATATAAAGAAGAACAACATTTAATATATATATCTAAATAATATATATATATATATATATATATAAAAATAAAATTTAAAATATATATATATCTAAATAATATATATATAATATAAAATAAAAAATAAAAAAAATAAAATATAAAAATAATAAAACATATACTTTAGCTTTCTTATTACAGAAGATGACAGCTTGAGTAATCGTAAGACTATCATAAAGATCACATAAAGTATCGAATTTCCAAGCTTCTCTATCTACATTGACGAAGTATTGTTTGATTCCATCTAAAGTCAATTCATCTCTCTTTACTAATATACGTATAGGATCATTCATAAACTTATTTGTCATATCAAGCACTTCTTGAGGCATTGTAGCAGATATCAAAACAACCTATATATATATCATATAAAATAAAATATACAACAATATATATAAATTTTAAAATATAAAAAATTTTTAAATAACTTTCAAATATATCAGATTTCTTTTAAATATATATGTATATATCAAAATAATTAAAAACAAATAAATAAATACTTGTGTGCTCGGAGGTAAATAACGATAAATATCATAAATTTGTTCTTTAAAACCTTTATTTAACATTTCATCTGCTTCATCAATAACTAACATTTTAATATTCTTTGTTCTTAAATGTTTTCTATTAATCATATCGAAGACACGACCAGGAGTTCCACTAACTACTTGTACACCATAATCTAATCTACGGATATCTTCACTTACACTCTTACCACCAATGCATGCATGACATTGAACCTTTAAGTAATCACCAATAGAAAGAAGAACTTTTTGAGTTTGTTCAGCTAATTCTCTTGTAGGAGATAAAATAATAGCTTGAGTTTCCATAACTGTAGTATCAAGATTTTGTAAAACACCAATACAGAAAACACCAGTTTTACCAGTACCAGATTGAGATTGAGCAATGACATCACGACCCTTCATAATAGGAACAATAGCACGTTGTTGAATTGCAGAAGGTTTTTCAAAACCTAAATAAAACATAATTCATATATAAAACTAGTATACACAGAATAATTAAGAAACATATATTATATAGAATCTTCAGTTTCACAAATATAAAGAATAAATAAACATAAAATCTGAAGCAAGGAAAGAAAAAAAGAATTACCATAAGTGTAAACACCACGAAGAAGATCCTCCTTTAATCCCATATCACTGAAAGAAGGAATCACTTCAATATCTTTATTGATTGAATCATCAATATCACGATCATCATTACGAAGAGCTAAAGAAAAATAAATTAAATTATATCATACATAGATATAATTTTATAATTTTAAATAGAATAATCAATACCTTCACGACGTTTAGAACTCATTATTTGATAATAGAATAGATAAAAAAAGAAATCAAAGGAAAATTGAAAAATGGTCACCTTGTTGAAGAACATACTCAGAATCACGGGAATCTCGTTTTTTCTATAGATTGAATAGAATTACGCTGCTCATTGTAAAACTTGACTCTCTTTGGAGTATAAATGCTTATTGTTCAACATTTTATGGGTTCTTTGAAACTCTTAAGGGATTCAAATGAACTTTCTTGAAGTACAAAGAAGACTCAGAATGAAGTATGGTGAACTCTGTATATAGGGATTGTCAATTTATGTGTATCATACTTAGTTTTGAATATTATAGAAGAGTTTAGTCTCAGTCATTTATGTTTTTTGTATTACATTCAAATAAAAATGTAATATAATAAAAATTCATTCTTTTATGATTATTGTGATTATTAAATTTGGTATAACGTAATTAATTTATATGTTTTAATGGAATGCATCATATGTAGGATATATATGAATATGATTTGACAATACTTAGTATAGAATTTCAAATAATCAATGGTTAACAAAAAATCTTTGAATAAAGAATCCCATAATAAGACGAAGTGTTTCATAGTTATTATTTAAATAGAGTTAAGTGTTTTTTAAAATAAAAAAAAAGTTTATATATTATTTTTATAATAATATTTCTATACTTTATATGTATATTATTTTTATAATAATACATAAATATTTTCATACTAAACGTGTAGTGAATAGAAATACTTGATAATTATATATAGTAATAAATGTAAAAAAAATAATTTGATAAAAAGAATAGAATAAATAATAAAATAGTTAAAATGATATAGAAAAATATATATATAGATATAAAAAAAGAAATCTTTATGAATGGTAGTATAGATAATAAATATTATAATAATATCATGTATATAAATGTATTTAATCAAAAAAATGTTTTTTCTAAAGAATATTCAAAAAAATTACTTGAAGTTTTCTTATAATTTTCCAATAGTTGTTCGACTTGTTCAAAAGCATTTCTTAATTTCTTCATATCTATATATATATATATATAGAATAAGATTTAAAAAGATAAAATATACCAATATTGATGATATGAAGTTTCTTTAAAAATGGGTAATCGCCTTTAATTACTTTATTTACTATAGTATTCATGGACTCTTCATTTTCTACATCTATAATTATATATATATATAAATAGCATAATAATAGCATAATATATATAGTAATGGATTTGATAAAAAACATATGAATAGATATAATAATAGATTAAATAATAGTATCTAATAATAGTATATATATAGATATATTAATATATATATTAATAGATATAATAATAGTATATAAAGAAGTAGATTTTATATATATTAGAAACATACATATTTTTATATATTGAACATTCTTTGAGTAATCTTTCAAAAGTTCATTGAATAAATACTGGCAATATGAAGAACACAATTCTTCATCCATTTTAAGAGATAAACAAAATGAATCAATTGAAAGAACTGGTTTATGTAGAGAATGACATAAAGAAGGATAAGAATAAAGAACATTCGAAATTGTATAATCAGGAGAATGAAAGAAGTTATCTATATATAAATATATAGATACTAAAGTAATAAGAATTTAATGTAAAAAAAAATAATAATATATTATTTTCTATGTAGATATATGTATATAGAAATAGAACTATATCTATTCATTAGTATATATATATATACTATTAAATGAATATATAACTTTGAAATTCTTAAGATGAGAACCATAAATAGAAGAATTTTCATTAATAATATTCATAAAAAGAGTCAACGGGATATTTTCCATATTATTCACTATGAAATATAATAATAATCAGAATAATACCATACTAATAATAATATATAATACAATATACGTTTAAATAATAATGTTAAAGAATTTAAATTTGGCAACTGATGACTCGTGATAACATTAATAAGAGACTCTAATGCTTCTTGTATATTTATTTCTGATTCTATATTAGTATATTGATAGAGAATTATTGTTCTTTTGAAGTGTAAAATAATGAAACGAAAAGAAAATATGTTTTAAAAATAATAATAATAAATGAAAGAAAAAAAAGAAAAATACCTATAATAATAATAAATATAATAATAATAATAATAATAAATATATATATATATATATACTAAATGATAAAGTAAGTTCTCTTATGTTTCTCCATATAGGTAATTGCATACAATTCTTTAATATATATAAACAATCAAAGCACTCAGGTGCTATATATATATATATATATATATATATATATATAGAATAAAATACAAATTCAGTTCAAGTTACAAATATATACTTATAAGATAAATATAATATATATTATTTACAATTCAAAGTGACTACTTGTGTACTTTCGGAGAATAATGAAAGGAATTGAGTTGTTTTCTGATTTATTTCATCTTGATTAGCATTTACACGGGGAGTTGAACTTGAAATACCGAATCTACTTCCATTTTCCGTTTTTCCATCATCTATATATATATATATATATATATATATATAATAATCAATTATATATATATAATAATCAATTATATATACTAAATTCAAGAGTTTTTACTGATTTATAATTTAGAGTGCATAAATCAGTTAAAAATTCACTTAAATAATTATTATTTTCGGGGTTAAAAGTCATATCTCTAACTATATTTTTTAGGAATAATAAATATATATATATATATATATATACTTGAAGCAGAAACTTTTTCTAGATTTATACAATGAATAGTTGAAATCATGTTATGAAAGGGTAAGAGTCTATTTGATTGTCCAAGAATAATGTCTATAAGAGCATTATATATAATAATAAGAAAATGAATTATATATACTCAAATAAAGATTCTTAATATTGAGTTTATGGAAATCATGACTAGGTAGAATAGATTCCTTTAATCCCATACAATCTATATAATATATAATATATAATATATATATATAATATACTATCAATAATTATAGTGTCCACATCTAGAGCTCCCAATTCATTCAATTGATCCCATAAAGGAATATAATTATTTAACATTAAGCTAGCTATAATATAATAAAGATATTAAAGATAACATGAAATATAAATATTGATAATAATAAATAAAAACTAATCATATATATATATAATTATTATAAAATAATTAAATACTTTTAATAATAAATGGATTTATTTGATATGCTTTTATAAATTGATTTAGTGCATTGTCATATAAGATATAGGATAATATTTCGTCATCTGATAATATTATTCTATTCATTAGTTTCATGAGAGAATCAGGTAATAACGAAGAACTTAAAGTCATTGAAGGAGAACTGGTGAAGCGAATAACATCACGTAAGTCATATATATGTAACTGAGGGAAATGTTCTCGGGTAAATAAAGATAAATATTCAGCTTGAAATTTTATATATGCATAATTACTTTCTGGACCTATAAAATTTATAGAATAATAATTTAAATAATAAAATAAATAACTAAATATATATATTATATATATATATACATTCAATAAAAAGAGTAGTAACATTAGGAAATACACGTGTAGTAATAATATCTTTAAAAATTTGTTTATATTCATCATACGATCCTATTTGAATAACTATATTATTATAGTATATATATATGATTATAAAAGATATATGTATTAATAATATTAATATGAATAACCTCTATAAGATATATTTATACAGTTCATTATATTCATAGTTTGAATAGAGTCTAATTGTCCATCCTGTAATGCTTTCAACATAGGAGATATAGTGACTTCTAACTTTGGACATTTTTTACCTATATAGATATTTATAAAAGAATTTTATATATATATATATATATATATATATATATATATATATATATACCATTAAATATGCAATTCTTTAGTTGTTTACAGATAGGTATATTCAATACATATTGAAGAATATTTACATTTTTCGATGTATGTCTATATATATATATATATAGTAATGCTATATTAACTAGCAATAATATATATATATAATAATATTTTATTATTTATATACTTTAAAAACGGATGATCATAATCTTGTACTATATATAAAAATAAGAAATAATCATAAATAATATATATATATATATACACTTATTGGAATCGATATAAGTAAATGTAAAAAAAGAACTAGTTTTACATATATTATTTTCCTGTTGTTTTATTAAATCTGATTTCTTATTATTATACTCATAAGAATAATCAGAAAGTGATTGTATACATAAATCTGGATTAATTTTATTGTTTTCATCATTCATTTCTTTGTTTAATTCTTTGTATATATTTTCAGGTGTAGAATTACGTTTTTTTCTTTCTTCTTCGATATAACTTTTAAAACTTATATTTCTTTTAGATAAATTTCTATTAATATTACCCTTAACATATATTTGATCTCTAGTTAATCCATCAACAACTGGCTCAGGATGTACATAGATATAATCACGATAAGAATCTAGATTATTTTCTTTATAATTTAATAGTTTATATTCTTTATATAATACTTTATAATGAGGATCAGAAGGAGTAATACATATCTCTTTCTTTTCAGCATAATAGCAAACTATATATAATTATATATTGAATAGTAATAATTATATATATATATATATACTATTTAAAGTATACTCTTCTAATTTAGGAAAGATGTTATGTAAATTAGAAGGATATATATATTCATAACGAATGGTCTCATCAAAATTAACTATATAATTAATGAATAAATATAGATTATTAATTATAATAATAAAGTATATACAGACTAATATTACATGTTGAATATCAAGAAAATCAAATAAACAAGAATATTCTAGAAAGGCAGACGTTTCTTCTTCAGTAAATATATCTATAAACGAATAACATAAATATAAATCAATTGTATACTTCTACAAACGAAAGTACTCTCATCTTCTTTTCCAGAATAACTATCATCTCTAGGAAATATATATAATAATATAAAATACAATATATATGATAATAATATATACAATATATATAATAATATAAAATACAATATATATAATAATAATATATACAATATATATAATAATAATATATACAATATATATAATAATATAAAATACAATATATATAATAATATAAAATACAATATATATAATAATAATAAATACATATTACAATTATGAAGGTCACAAAATTCTTTGAAAAGAGTATTCAGATATTTTTCTACTTCAAACATTTTAACATAAGATTCATCTCCAAAGAAGGTTTTCAATGTATTATATATACTTATAACTTCAGGCATAGTGAGAGACGAAAGAGACTTAGAATTATTCAAGAAATGAGCCACTTTCTCAATAGCCAAAGGCATACAATCAACAGAATATGCATCCTCATCTCTTAAATAATTGTTACTACTTGCATAAGTCAATGATAGAAGTGATCTTGGATATTGTTCCAAAATTGACAACGGAATTTCTACTCGGCTTTCATCTTGAAATATGAAGCATACTAAAAATATAATTAATGGCGGCAATCATATAATAAAAGAAATACTTTGCTTCTTTTCAGCTTCTTGTACTAAATCGCTCATTTATTCAAAATCGTGAACTATTTTTCAAATCTTTATATATAACAAAGTTATGCTCAACTTGTTACAAATAAAATTTAAATCATCGTAGAATCAGAACAGAGGATAACAAGTTTCAATTAAAATCTTCAAAGAAAAGCAATTTCTTTTTCGCGGGCTTTTTATATTAATCACATTATTCATCAAGTTATTTAAAATTTATGTAAAAATCTATGTTGCCATATATCTGATTTAAACTAGCTATATATTTTTATCCTAAGAGTTGTAAATCTCTACTTATACTCCTTTTCTAACTATTAATTTGGAAATAACCTCTTAAAATTCATTAAATTGATCGAATAAATGTGATTACTGATCAGAATAGTCTCTAAATTATATTATTACAACATAATTCTCTCTTTCGATCACCAACTAGTGACGATGAATACATTTATGTATCATAGTCTAGAAAATACAAAGATATATTTTTATGTATGAAATAAAATCAGCAGGTTTCTTCTAAGAAAATGAAAAAAAAAGTCACAAAAAGAACAATCAATTATTTTTTTTCTTATAAATATACTCCATTCAAAAAGGAATAGCTGAAAAGATTATGTTTAGATGAAAAAGAATACTTACTTATGAAATAGAAATGATTAGTAGTCAACCTTGAAGTAGACATATGAATAAATCTCGTAGTATTCACTTGTATGCATTCGTAAAAGTGTTTACAGGTAAAAACGCAAATTATATATTTATAAATCCATTTACAATTTGTTTATGAAAATGATAATGTGAGTTTTTTTGTTTATAAAGCTTACATTACAATAATCAGATTATGCTGATGCCAAAAAATATTATTTGTTGAATAAAAAAAATAAAATGATAAATAGTTATGAAAAATACAAAAAAAAAGTAAAATTATTATAAAAATTTGTGTATTGTTCATTCATTTATTCATTTTTATTCGAGTATATTATTTAAGATGTTTTATGGATATTAAAAAGAAAGTACATTATAGTTCAACAATTATATTCAGGTTTTGACTCATATACGCTGTTTTTAATTGTTTGTCAGTTTTTTTTATATTGCAAAAAACACGTTTTTATTGTGTTAGAAATGCTTTTGTATATGTGTGTAAGCTTAAGTTATCATATAATGCATCAGTTTTAGAAATACTAGAATATTCGAAAAAAATTATTTTCATTAAAGCTTAGATATATGTACCAGTTTATTATATACATAATGTGTATTAAACACAGATCGTCAATTTACGAAATTGACATATAATGTGGTATAAGAGCAAAACTGCTTTTAATGTGATAGTAACCATTGTGCCGATATTCAAAACTGTTATACGCAATCATAGCATATAATAATTACAAAAAAAGTTTGCGACATATTTTTTAAAAAGTTATATCTGTCATTTTTCTAATAATTATTGGGTATAACAAAGCTTTTATATTATTTTTGTGAATAAAAACAAAATTATCAATATAATATAAGTATACACAAGGAAAATGAGACTCATTAATTTCTCTTCAACAATTCTTTTCACATGTAAACAAAGAAATATTCAATTATTAAAGAATCACTGAATATGATGAAGCCTATTTTAATATTTCGTTATTATCTTGACCTTAAAACAAGTAAAAAAACTCAACATCTCTTTAGAATCAGTAAACTGTTATTTATTAAAAAATGATTGGTTCCGATTTCTAGAATAAAACTTGAATTATTAAGCCACAAAATCTCCTTTTTATTTTTGGTGTTTTTTAGGGAATAGACAATTTATTGGTTGTTCAAGAAAATGGTTCTCCAATAATATTTGAAATAGTGACATTTCTTTTGCTGTCAAATTATTCTTCACATTTCATTGGCTAATTTTTGTGGTTATACTAACTTGCAGGGTTCGCCATAGGCTACCCTGGGTAGGCAGCCTACCCCAGGATGTTTTATTTCTACCCCAAATTTCATTATGATAGAACTCTGTCTAAACAAGTTAGTTATCGCATACAAATGAATAGGATGATAATAGACAAGTGTGGGCTACTAACAATAGACGAATAAATCCAAGATAATAAAAGTGTAGACATAATGCAGCATACCCTCCATACTTTTAATATTAAACAAGTAATTTCACTATTAATGATTTATTATTTATTCTTGTGATCCAAAAACATATTAGATAGAATGTATATTGATAAAAAAAAAAATGAATCAACATCAAAATGTGCACTACTCTAGAAAATAATATTATATGCACAATGCAGCATGTTATAACAGTTTAAACAAATGATAATTAGAATATATCGTGAAAGTATTTAGAAATATTTAAAATCTAAAATTTCTTATAATTCTTTTAAAGAGAAATTATAATTTGCAATAAAATATTTTTTAAAGACAATTTATAATTAGTAAACTCATTTAAATATATATATGCAATTAAAATGTTTTTAACAATCTCTTCTGGAAGCAATTTGTTTTTCTCTTAATATGCATATGTTATATAACAAAAACTGACAGACTATTGTGACGTATGTAGTCGTAACTTACCAATTATTACAGAAACACACCTTATTCTCAGAATTGAATTAAAATTTGTTTTGTAGTTTCTCGAATATCATATTACAGCTTTCTCTTGACTATTGAAGTAAACATTTTGATAATAACTACATGATTCTTGTGTAAAATTTGTGATTATATAATTTGATTCTACAAATGAGTTTCTGATAACAGACAACCTGAGTATTGTGCATACAGAAGATGTATACAGACCATTCTGAAGACTTTAAAAAACAATAAATTTATAAAACAGTCTACTATTCGTGATTATTTATTTATTTTTTGTATTTTTGTCGCTTTAATCGAGAATATTTGTTTAGATAAGATTGTTCTTCATCAGGTTTGGTAATTAATTAATTATTACTTTACTGAATATATTATGAATTTAGTATTTTCAAGTTACCTTAGTGTATTGAATGATTCTGGTCACTGTTATTTTCACTTTGAATCCAGTTATCTAAGATGAATTGGATTGTTTTCTATATGATTATGTCATACTCTGCACTATTGCTCTATATTAGCGCCAACTACTTGTGAAGGACGAATTGACAGTGTATATGGTAGCATACTCTTTTTCTTAATCTTATTTTGTTTGAATTCATTTTCTTTTTATTATTTATCTCTACTCAAGCTATTTTTGGTTAGCAACAATCAATATTGAATGTGATCAGGTTCAATTCCTGACTTGAGTTGATATTCTCTTTTTTTTTTTTATTCTTGTTTTGTCTACTTTATTAATACTTATTAAAACTATTATATAGGTATACTTTACTCATATTCTGCTTTAAGCCTATTCAGACCAATATATATTTTCAAAATGTTAACATTATCAATCTTCTTCGAGTTTAATCATTATTATAATATAGATTATGCTTTGAGAGATACTAGATTATAGATTATGCTTTATGTACAATGAATAACGTATTCATTGAGTATTATGCATTCAAGAATGTTGAGTCGTTTTACTATATTGTAAGTAAGATTAAATTGCTATTATCCACTTCCGCGTATACAATGATCTTAATAAAACTGAATATCCATATGGAAGTATATTTCAATAAATTATAATCTCGGTGGATGTTTATATGTTTTACTATTTGTAAACATCGATACTTTCGTATTATACTAAATGGTACTAGAAAATGAATTGAATATAAAAAGGAATTTCCGTATTGAAATATATAATTACAACACTCTTTAATGGATATTCATATACAAATATATATAGAGAGTAGTTAGTTATGAAAATAATAATTGATCATTTCTATATACATCCTCTATAACAAAATACATACTAAAACAAATCAGGAAATTAATATATAAAGGATTTGATATTTATAAATACAACTAAAAAAATTATTTATAATTATTGTTTAAGCATATGTTAAGTATTTATTTTGGAACTAACACAACAGAATGGAGATACAAATTTTTGAAATAAAAGCACACTAAATAAATATATTATTATTAGAGTTTGATATTATAAAAAGAAGAATTAGAAAATCATACCAAAATTCTAGGACAAAAACTAAGCATCAAATTACTATCGTTCTCGTGATTCTATATATATAATATTTGATTATTTTTAATAGTTATATATATATAACAAATTATCAATATAATATATGTATTTTATATTTATAATAACCTTAATATAATAAGTATTTAATGATTATAATGTATTATTTCCAATAGTACTATCATAAACAATTGAATTGTATATATATATATAATACTATAGAATGATGTTTATTAATAATAATGTTTGAATAATAATCAAATATCACATTTTTTCTTTTTCTTATTGTTATTGTTAAAATAATCTAGCATATCGTCTAATGACGGTTGTGTATTAGTAAGTTTGATTCTTAGAGGAGCAGCAAGGGATAACTGATTTCTATACTTTGATTTCAGATATGTCATTTCACTAAAGCCTCTTTCACATAAATAAGAGGTAGGAAAAGGTAGTAGTATTGACATTGCACGAGAGAAGATAAGAGAATATTCACGGCACAAAGAACAGTAGAAAAGATCAATCGGAAGTGTATTATATCTCATCTTGGCTTCATTATTGCATGACAATACCAATAATTCTTCATATAGCAAAATATCGTATTTTACAGTAGAAACGTATTTCATTTCAAAAGGATACAATACCCATATATTTGAGATATTATACATGTTTGTTATGGGTTTATTTACAGGAATCTTTCTTTGTGTCTTTTTATATGTATCTTTATTGTTGTTTTCATTATTATTACCTATAGATATATTTAACATTATTTACGATTATATGTAATATGTATTATAATATAAAATGAACCTAATAATAAATATAATAATAGATAGAAAAAATAAGCTAATTATTAAATATTATATGTGATATGTATTATAATATATAATAATGCAATAATAAGCATTATAATAAATAGAAAATATAATACTAATTAACAATAAATATAATAATAGATAGAAAATATAATACTAATTAATAAGATAGCATGTATAATAGATTATGAATGTACTAATAAATGTTATTTATTCAAATTTGATATATATTATATAATATAGCTATATACTTTGTGAATAAACATGACCAAGAATACACCCATAGAAATAAGAATTACAGAAACTAATCTTTATTTTACCATCAAAAACTGATCCATTATTCTCATGTTCTTTTTTAACGAAATAGGTACCACTAAAATCTCCAAAATAAGTACAACTCTCTATTTGGGGGTTTATTAATTTACCTGTTATAATAGCGTTATCTGAAGTACAAAGGATACATGTAATATTATATACATTTTTATCATTTACAATACAACCATAACATTTTTCTTGAATTATTGGAATAGTATTCTTTTCAATAGAAGGGGGAACACAATCATTTTTCTGTAATGATTGATCTTCATTTCTTTTCACACAATAATTTTCCAACTTTCTTCTTTCTTTTCTTCTTTCAATTATTCCAGGTAAAAGTTGTTTATCAATTAATGGCTTACCAATAAATACTGAAGGATCATTCATTAAGGCCGTTTCAAATTCAAGCAAATTCATTACTTCAGGATAATAGTTTTCTATATTTATTAGTAAAGCATCAAGATGATCTCTTATTACTTTACGAAAAAAATCTAAATCTAAATCATTATTTTGTACACAATATTTGTTCAACTTTGGGAATACTGACATAGTGTTGTCACATATGAATTCATATTTGTGACAAAGCTTTATATACAATTCTTTGATAAGTTTAATATATTCTAGAAATATACTATTACCACCTTGCATCTTCTTATTGACGTTGTAAAAGAGTTCAGTAATATCCTCAAGGTAAAACATCGTTGCAGTAAACTTTTTATCGACTATTTTTTCATATAGATCTTTATTTTTCTCTTCACTAAGAATTGTTTCAATTACAGGTTTAAGCATATTAAATCGTTTTATAGACTCAAATCTACTGAGCCATCTTGTAGAGCAGAAATGTAGTAACCGATATGCCTTTGCATTCTTCATATTATCATTGCTATTTGATTTCTTTTTTTCATCTTTTAGATCGTCATATTTATTATTATTATTTAAGAATAAAGGATCAACTTCGTTTTCATCATTATCAAAATAATCAAGCTGTTCATCATCATTATCACTTATAACAGACATATTTGATATATTTTCAAAGGAAGAGTGTTTCTCATCATAATTATTACCATTTCCATTAACGTTCTTATTTTCTTCTAATAAACTTCTTTGTATATAAAGCATTTTTTCAGTTCTAATTGTTGACTGATTTATGTGATTAATCACTTCCGTACAACTAATAAAGTACTGTTTTATATAATAAGGAAGGACAGATACACA
The DNA here is from genome assembly GCA_039096225.1 of Blastocystis sp. Blastoise. Classification (NCBI taxonomy): domain Eukaryota; class Bigyra; order Opalinata; family Blastocystidae; genus Blastocystis; species Blastocystis sp. Blastoise. The sequence goes on from JBBPEB010000003.1 coordinate 278,914, forward strand.
TATTTCTTCACGATGGAGGTAGCAATGAATAAACATACATTCTGGATTAACTTTAAGTACTTCATTTTTAAAACTATGATGATCACCATTCATAGCTGACGCTCCATCAAAGCAGATACTAGTGCACTTTTTCCAATCAATTCCATTCTTTTTAAAATAATCAGACACTTTTTCAAATAAAGAAAAACCAGACTTACTATCAGATAATTGAATAACAGTTAAAAAGGATTCTTTGAATTTTTCAACAAAAAGATATCTGACAAATAGAATTAATTGTGATATACGTCCAGTATCAGTAGATTCATCAAGCTGCAATGCGAAGTAATTGCTACTATTTAACTCACTAATAATATTCATTTCTTGTACATTACTAATATCACTGATTCTTCTTTTTATTGTATTTGAAGATAGTAGAAGTGGTTTTATATTTCTTTTATATAATTCTTCCCATAGTTTCAGTACTGGAAATACCAATCTTTCTCCACTAGTATAGGGAAGCCCTGACTTTGCAATTGCTAAACTGACACCATAACTAAATTTTATAATAAGGTCATTACTTATTGTATTTTTCATTAATAAGGATCTTGAATTTTCTAAATTATTTTTTAATTCTTTAAAGAATTCATAAGAATATTTTTCAACTTTTGAGAGATCATCGTTCATAATATGTTTCATAAAATGCTTATAATATCGTGACGAGTGTTGATACTGAATTGTTTTCCCACAAATTAAGCATATTCCATTATTATTTTTAGAATTTTCAGTAAAACCATAAACCAATATATTATCATTATATTCAAAGAAACTTGTGCCACATTTCTTTCTAAGAAAATGACTTCTATTATCATCAAGCATCCCTTTTTCACAATTCTTGACAATCTGTAAAGATAAACGATTAGAATCAGAAATAATACTAGTACCAATATTACTAATAGTATCCATGTTTATAGTATGAGTTGAATCACTAGTAGAGCATTCAATAGAACTATAATAGGTTGTAAATACTTATAGTTATAAATATAATTATACGCTAATGGCAGTATTTGTTGTTTTTGAGTTTCCCTTTCTATTTCTAAGGAACTATTAGGTGAAATAACTTCAATATCATCATCCTGTTGATTATTAACGCAGATACATGTCTCTTTAATCATTTCTTTTTCTTCAGAGGCAATTGATGACTATAATTATTAGTAGTTATATAAAGAAACATGCATATAGTGATGTTATATACTACTATTTTATTAAAATATGAGGTTATATCCATGGTTTTATTATGAGGATGTAATATTATTATTTTTCTGTGAATATTTTTTTTTCTTAAAAAACCGTGGTTTTTTTTAAAATAAAAATGTAATTATTCACGGAAATATAAACCTACCCAACCATATTTTAAATTTTTTTTTTGTACCCAAGATAGAAGTTCGTGGCGAACCCTGCTAACTTGATAGATTCAGTAGTGTGTTTTTTTGCTCTACGTCATTTTGTTAGTAAACTACATGACCTCCTCTAGAAGGATCAACGAAACCATCTATTCTTTTTTAATTTTTTTTTATTATTGAAAAGCCCTCACAGGATGAAATTTTTCATTATTTTACTATTGGAGCTACTTATTTTATCATGTATGTCTAGTTTATACTATACCTATTTTTCTTAGCTTCATTGGAATGCCAATCTGGAGAAAAACCTATTCACGCTATAAGAGTCTATACTAAGAATCCAAATGAAGAAAGCTTTAATATATACGAAGGATCTACAATTGAACAAGGTACTAAAATTTTTGAGATGGATGGTAGTGGTATTCCTAGCGACAATGAAGAGGCAGTTACTATAGAAGGAGATCTATGTATTAAACCTAATACTGAATATCTTCTTCATATGGCTGATTCGTATGTTTTCTTTTACTATAATTATTATTTTTCATTTTTTTTGTTTTTATATATATAGAGTAGAAGACGCATGGTCTGAAAGTTCATATGTTCGATTGACTTATAATGATATGTTGCTTATTGAAAGTCGTATTGCTTACAACATTGATGCTGGTGACGAAAAAACTCTTCCTTTCTCATGTAAGTTTTTTTATTGTTTTTAGTTCTTATTCACTATATAAAAATCTTTTTATAGTAAATATTCCTCTTGATTTCGGTTCTTCTTGGTATTATTCAACATCACCAGAAACGACATCAACATGGATTCTTGCTGATGTGAGTTATTGGCAATCTTTTAATACCGGATCTTATCCTAAGGTCTCTTCAATAACTAGATATTATAGAAAGAACATTGAAAATCTTCCAGATGATCTTTATTTGTATTCTATTAGTACAAAGAGTAATTGTGGCTTTATTATTTATTTTAATGGTAATGAAGTATTCCGATACAACGTACCTGAGTATGTAGATAAATATATATATATTTAATATTATTCTATAAATAAATATTGTAATATATTTTATTATTATTATATATATATAGGACTGGTGTCACTTCTGATACTCCTTCTACTTCTACTTATGAACCCGCTCTTCGTCAGTATATATATTATTTATATATAATTATTATATAATTATTTATATATAATTATTTATATATAATTATTTATAATTCTTTATATATATCAAATAAATAATAATTATATATATAGTGGTATTACTCACAAGTCTGTCTATGTTCGTACGGATAAGATCTTAAGAATAGCTATTGAAGTTCATGCTACTGAGGAATTACTTGGTACTGAAGATCCTTTCGATTTTGCAATTATCGGTGCTATTGGCGATTGTATATATATATATTTCATTTTTGATCTATTTTATATCTATATATTTTATTATTTTTGACTTATATATATCTATATAGTGGGTTTACATCTGAATACTGATATTAAGTGCTATACTGCATTAGGTCGTGGGGGTAAATGCAATGCTTTAAAAGATGGTGATTATACTTCAAATGCTTCTTTTAAAGAAATGCCTGTTATTGTTGAATTAGAAATTAAAACAGAGAATAAAGAGAAAGATTGGTTTAATGCTTATGAATTAGCTGCCCAAACTGGAAGTAGTTATCCTACAGAATGGAGTTTATATGGTTCAGATAATAATGGAACTACATGGATACAATTAGATTATCAATTGAATTATCCATTTACAGAAGAATCTTATGGTACTACATTCCCTCTTCCTACAAATGTGAGGGAATTTAATAAAGTTCAATTAGTTATTACTAAGAATTCTGGTAATTCAGCTAATACTTTTTTCTATGAAATTCTATTGAAGAAAGTGTCTGTAGCCGTTAGTTCTTCTTATTTCAACTATAATAATGAACTTATTTCCTATGCTGTTGGTGATCCTATTTCAGAAGTTCCTGAGAGTCAGGGTGCATATAACTTTACGATTGAGCCTGAATTACCTGATTATTTAACATTCGATAAGAATACAGGTTCAATCGGTGGATATTTCAAGGAATCTACTCCCTATCAATTATATACTATTACTTCTAGTACTGTAGAAAAGAGTCAGATTATCGCTTTATTTACTACAGATATGACTCCTCCTCAATGTGCTGCTGAGGGTATATGGGAATCTACTATGGGTGGTCTTATTATTACTCTTCCTTGTTCAGAAGGACAAGAAGGAGAAATTACTCGTACATGTACTTCAGAAGGACAATGGGAAGATGCTGTAGATACTTGTAAATTATATTGTCCTGAAGATGGTGAATGGCCTAAGACTGAATCCAATAGTAATGCTTCTCTTGGATGCTCAGGAGGAAGAGAAGGTAGTTATTCAAGATATTGTTTATCTACTGGTTACTGGGATAACTCTATTGATACTTGTGCTTATTATTGTCCTAAAGAAGAAAACTGGAAGAAAACAAAACAAGATACTGTTGCTTCTATTGTTTGTCCTTTTGGTTATGCTAGTGATGCCACAAGACAATGTGATAGTTTAGGAAACTGGAATGAACCTATAGGAAATCCATGTGAAGCTTATTTACCTTGTTATGGCTTATATTATCTTTTCGAAGGTAAATGTGAATTATGTTCTAATGGTATTTTAACTAAGAATGCTCAAGGTGTAAATATTGATTGTACACACTGTTCAGATGATGAATATGTTGTTAATAATATATGTACCTCTAAGAAGAGTTGTGGTGCTACTATTATTAATAATATATCTTTTGATAGTACTTATGCGAATCATTTTGGTATGCCTAAATGTACAAGTGATCAGTCATTCGGTTATTATGCTCAGGAATGTCAAGATAGTGATAATAATATGGATTCCATTTGGTCAAATGTTATTGAACATGAAATGTGCTGTATGTTGTTATATTTATAGTTATTATATTATATATTATTATGTTTATAAAATATATATATATATATATATATATATATATATATATATATATATAGATACAAAGCCTGAGGTAATGGATGGTCAAGTTCAACAAGAAATGAATTTGAATATTCAGAACTTAAATCCTTTTGAAGATCCCTTTATGATGTGTTATGTCACTTCTAGAACTCTTATTAAAATGTTCCATTATACACTCTCTAATCTACTTGTTACATCTAATCTTAAAGAATCAACTTCTGTATATATATAAATAATAATAATAATAATAATTATAATAATATAATAATATATATATTTAGAATAATCCTGTGAGTAACCTTGATGTTTATTTTGCTTCAAATATTGTTAATTATGATGAATTCATTGAGTCTTTAGTAAGTGATAATAATAAGCATTCTTTCCTTCGTATGTTAAAGACGGAACGTCTCTATTTCCCTGAGAATATCCAAGCTATTACTACTGTTCAATCTCCTCTTATTCAAAATGCTCCTGCTTGTGCTGCTACTAGTGAGACAGGAATAGAAATACCCTTATATAGCTATTCTCCTTCTAAATGTGAAGATAGAAGTGTTAGAGGCTATTGGATTTATCAATGTCAACAAGTTCTGTTTAGATCTGTTCTTGTTCCTATTCAATATATTACTTGTCCTCAAACATATCCTTATATATTATATAAGATCACTATAAATGATATATCGGTATCTCAACTTCATAATGAAAATTATATTGGTTTATATCGTGCTATCCTTAGTTATCATAATCAAATTATTTCTTCTATTCATGTGCTATATTATGAAAATGAATATACTGAAGAATCTACAAATACTAATATATACTTTTCTATACAAACGCCATCAGATATATATGAAGTTAGTACTGTTCTTTCTACTTTTGATACTGAACAAAAACAAAAGTTTATGAATCAACTTGAAAGTCAATATCAATGGTTTGTTACCGATATCTCTATCACCACTACTGTTAAAACTAGTGATTCTACTAGTGATTCTACTAGACGTTTAAGAGGTTAAATTATTTGAAGACAATATATATTTTTATATATACTTTTATTCATATACTCGTTTGCTATATATACATATATATAGTTTTTATCAATATCTATTTTTTTTTTTAATTGTTTAATTATATGTTTTTTTTTAAATATATATATATATTTTCTTTTTAATTTAACATTATCATTCACGATGTCATTTATTTATATAATGTTTTTGTCTATTTATATTCATATCTTTTATATTCAAAAGTATATATATATATATTGTTTTCAATTATTTTTCTTTTATTGTTTTATTTAACCTTTTCTTGTATTATTTTATAACCTTTTTCGTTATTATTTTTTAACTATTTCCTTTATTATTTTATAACCTTTTCTTGTATTATTTTATTTAATCTTTTCTTTTATTATTTTATATAACCTTTTCTTGTATTATTTTTATAACCTTTTCTTTTCTAAATTATTTTCTTTACCTCATTTCATTATTTCTTTTGACATTTTTCGTCATCTATTACTAGATATATATACTTAAATTTCTTTATTTCGTTTTGTATATCTCTTATTTATATGTATATTAATTATAAAAATATGATTCTTTATTTTGTATTCCTTCTTCTAGAGTATTATATAATATTATATGTATATATGTCTTCTTGTTCTATTTTTCATTTTTCCTTTATTGATTTTATCATATTTTTCAGTTATAGTTATTTTTCCAAATTTAATTTTTTTTCAATTTAAAATTGTTTTTTTTTCTTATATTTTAAATATACTATATATTTATATATATCTCAAATCTATTATCTTTTTATATAAAGAAACCAGTACATTTTAGTATGATTCATTCTTTTCGTTTCTTTTATTCCTTATATATATAGTATAGTATATATTTTTTCTTTTTAGTTTCTCCTTTTATATATTACCTTTTCTTTATTCTATTTTATATGTATTTATTCTCTTTTTTTACTAGTCATATTTCTCGTCTTTGTTTCAAATTTGATTATTATCTTTTTAGCTTATTTGTATTTTCAATATTCTAATTCTTATCATGTTTTTTTTTTTATAAAGAATATTATCTTTATTTTTTTTTTGTCTATATTTGTTATATAAAAAATTTCTATTTGTTGTTAGTGTACATTTATACTTCTTTTTTAATACACGTTTAAAAGAATAAAGTTCCATACTCTTTTTTAATGATTCTTATCTATTTTTTATTGTTTAAAGTAATTAATTAAATGGAGTTTTGTTTTTACATATTTCTCAACATATAATTAAGTAAATATAGACACTTTTTTAAATAATAACATTTATCTATATTATGTGGTAGTATTACAGGGCGTTTTCCAGAATTCTGCTAATTGATTGGATTAAAACACATATATAGCCAATCATATGAATTAGAAATTCAAAAGTTCATTATTAATAAATTATCTTATTAAGTCAAGATCACATATATTTGTTGCACATCATATCATATAAAACATTTCCTAGAATTATTAAAATTTATAATATATGCTGTATGTATGGAAAAACTATTGTTCACAGAACACATTCTCGCGAATTCTTCTTATTTATTTTCCTGTTTCTTAATTCAATGCTATTAGCATTCCCATATGAAAAAATGAAATATAACTATGATTTATATGATTTCAAATTGACACAATTTCAAAAGTATTATTTGAACTCTAGAATATGCACATGAACATTCTCACAGAATGAACGTATGATATTTGACATATAAGGAGTATTTTAATGTTTATATATTATTCAAAATTTGAAAAACTATAAAACACAAATTTTATTCCTCTTTAGCATATATATATATATATGCTTACAACAAGATAAGAATAATGATGGTGAAATATTAAAGTAGCATTCCGAAATAAAAGCTACAAATTTTCAATTTTTCTTTTTGTGCTTATTAACAATATTGAGTAGTATTTTTATAGTATATAATAATATATTATTTTTGTAAACGAATAAGAAACAATTCAAAGACACAATGAATACTTCAAAGTTGGTGATTGTTTTCTTGATTGATAAATGCAATGCGACAATAGAAAAAATGAAGGTCTCGAGTTTTCTGATATTCGTTTTTTAAAGAAAGATAAGACTAGAAGAACTAAACAAAATGGAAATAACTAATCAAGAAAATAGTCGTAAAAGAAATAAGAAAAATAGGTCAAATAATGATTATCCCCATAAAAACAAAGAAACTATCCAAAAACAAAAGAAAATAGGATAGTCTTTTGGGTAAGTTTTCTGGTTTAGTTGTTTTTCTTCTTATTGGCTGAATTATCTTTATCCAATTAAAAGAAAGATATAATTTAAGGCAAAAAGAAGAATCAGGTGACATCTTGGATTGACAGTCGGAAGATGAAAAAAAATAAATTTTCTTTTATCTCATATTTATTTTATTTTCATTGATAATAATACTTGATAAAGATGAATACCTTTACTATTATTATAAGCTTACTCTTCTGTGGTGTCTGTATGCTCTTTTATAGCTAATTAATTATTTTTTATTTTTTTAAATAATTTTCTTTATTTATAGGCATGGCTGCTTGTGCTGATCCTAATCAATACGAACTTACGTTCATTAGAACATATACTAATCATGCAGGGGAAGAAGGTGCTTCTTTTTATAGAGGTGACTCACATTCAACTTCTAAGAGATTTCTTGTATTTTCACCTGTAAATGATTATGATGTACAAACAGGTACTTATTGTGTTGATAATGGATATTTATTTACTATTGCAAAAACTGATTCGTAAGTTTTTTTTAAATTTTTATAATAGGTAATTTTTTATAGGTATAATTTTTGGTCTTATGGTTCTCAAGTTGTTGTAAAATATGGAGCTAATAGTATTTATGCTGCAAGCTTACGTTATGAAGAAGTTATGTCAGATATAAAAACTACAGTTTATAATACTTTTAATTGTAAGTTTTTTTTCTTATGTAGAAAATATGTTAATTATTTATTTCTATTAGTTAATATCTACTTAACTGGCAAGGAAGATGTAAGATATGGTGATGTTTTCCAGGATAATTACTTGTGGTTGGTTAATGATCCTTCTTTACTTCCAAATCTCGTAGATTCTGCTACTGTTATTGCTGACACTGTTCGTTATTATCGTATTAATGTTTCTATTCCTACTGATGATGAGTATAATTTATATTCTCTTTCTGTTAAGAGTAATGGTGGATATGTTGTTTATGTAAATAAACATATTGTTGGAAATTACAATTTACCCAGGTATAATTATAAATATATTATTTATAATTATTTATAAATATTTATAGTGAAACTCCTACTAGTACAACTGAGCCTTTATCAACTGAAACTGTTTCTAAGGAGTATTTATTTCTTATATATGTTTTTAAATAATTTTATTTTTTTAGATTTATTTTTCATGAAGATATTGTAGATGTTGTTGGTGGTATACTTTATATTGGTGTTGAAGTTCATTTTAGTTCTTCTCAAATTGGCTTATTAGATCCTTTTGAAGTTATTCTTACCGGTTTTAAATCTCAAAGTAAATAAAAATATATAAAAATAATATATTTTTTTATTAATATTTATATATAGGTGGTCTTTTTATTGATAAAGATTTTGTTCCTGAATGTAGTGAAACTGTTCAATTTGAAGAAGGTTCTTATTGTTCATATGCTAATGATAAAAACTCAGGTACTGCTGTAAAATATTCAGAAAAATATGGTTCTCATCATTCTATTATTATGACTACTAGTGATAATGAACCTGTATGGATAAATGGTTATTCTATATCTAATGGTCCATCTACTGATTCAAGTGCTAATAAATGGATTCTCTTTGGCTCTAATGATAAAGAAACTTGGACACAGTTAGATTATATTGAAGAAGAAACCTATGTTTTCCATAAAGAATTAGAAACACGTGTTTTCTCTTTACGTAGTAATATAAATAAGTACAGCTCCTACAAATTTGAAATACTTGACTCTTTAAAATCATATGGTTTAGGTATTGGTGAAGTTGGCTTAATGATCACAGATAACAAAATGATATCTCCTTACTTCACATATAATACTCATAGTATGCAATTCGATACTCGTAGTGAAATTTTTAAGCCTGAACAGTCTGGTGCTTCTGGATTCAAAATCGAACCTTCAATTGATTCTAATCTTATATTTGATCCAGTTTCTGGAATTATTCAAGCATCAACTGCCTATAAAAACGATGGAAGCTTAATGATTGAACCTCGTAGTTATACAATTACATGTGAAACTCTACCATTATTTGTATATCCTGTATTTATATATGATGCAATGGATGGAAATATTGTGTGGTGTGAAGAAGAAGATATTTGGGTTGAATCTGTTGGAGGCTCTACTTATTATGAAAGTTGTCCTACTGGCCAAATTGGTGAATATTCAAGACCATGTGGAGTAGATGGTGTTTGGGGTGAAATTACAAATACTTGCCATTATGTTTGTCCTGCTGAAACTGGTTATTCTCAAACTGAAGTTGGTGAAACAATTACAAATTCTTGTCCTGTTGATAATCAAGATGGTGCTATTTCTAGAACTTGTGAAGCTAACGGTGTTTGGGGAGATATTACAAATACATGTTCTTATTTTTGTCCTTATGAAAGTGGTTGGCCTAAAACTAGTGCTGATGTGACAGTTACAAAGAGTTGTCCTGACGGTTATACTTCTGATGCTACTAGATATTGTGGTGTAACCGGTATTTGGGGAGATGTTGTAGGTACTGATGAATGTAAGAAAGTTATTATTTGTACTGGAAATACTTATTTAAGTGGTGATGAATGTGTTGTATGTGTTAATGGTATTATTGGTCAAGATGATACTGGTAATAATGTTAGTTGTACTCCTTGTCAAAACGATGAAGTTGTAGTTGGTGGCGTTTGTGTTTCTGCCTCTTGTCCTGCTGAAACTGTTGATAGTATTACATATATAAAGACTCCTATTACTTATTATCGTATGCCTAAATGTACTAGTTCTACTACTTTTGGTTATAAACAAAGATTATGTGCTAATATTGGAGATAGTTCAAATTTAGTTCCTGCTTGGGGTGAAATCAATGATGATATGTGCTGTATATATATATATATATATATTATTATTATTATTATTATTATTATTCTTATTCTTATTTTTGCTTTATTATTAATATTAGAATTATGATTATGATGATAATTATTCTTATTCTTATTAATCTATATAGATAAAAAAGCTACTACTTATAATGGTCATGTTCGTCAAGAAGTAGATATTGATTTATCTAATGTTGGTACTATTGAAGATCCTTTTGAATTATGTTATTATGGTGCTCGTACTCTTATCAAACAATTACCTTTTATGTTATCTAGTCTTTTAGTTTCTACTAATGTCGAACAATTATCATCTGTATATATACATATTAATATATTATATAATATTATGATATAATATAACATTATTTATACTATTTTTAAAATAATATTTATAGATTGAAACTAGTAGTGCTTATGATTTATATATGGGTACAAATAATGATTTCTATAATGAAGATGTTAAAGTTTTCTTTGATAAATATAAGGAAAATATTCTTGATTTTATTAAATATCATTCTGATAATAAATTCCCTAATGAAATTGCTGGTGTAGAAAACGTTTTACCTGCTGAAATTAGTGACCCTGATATGTGTGCTAAAAATAGTGAAGTTGATACTACTTTAGAATTATATGAATATTCTCCTGATAAATGTGAAGATGGTACTACTACAAGATATAATTTATATCAATGTCAACAAAATATGTTTGAATCTATTCTTACAAAAGTTGCTAGTATGAGATGTCCTCCTAGAAATGATCCTTATATATTATTTACTCTTACTATTAAAAATGTTCCTACTAAAAAACTTACTTTTAACACTTATATTGCTATTTATAGAGCTATTATGAGAGTTGGTAATATGTCTCTTAAGAATATGTTTATCACCAGATTCGATGTAAGTTCTACTTCTAGTGCTGATTCTATTGTTAAGATTGTTATTCAACCTACTGATACTGCTTCTATTGCTACAATTGCTGCAAATCTCATGAACCTTAGTGAATATCAACGTAATAAATTCTTAAGTATCATTAAACTTCAAATTAACGTCGCCGTTACAGAATTCGATATTTTGACTGAAGTCTTAAATAATGGCTCTAGAAGATTAAGAGGTTTATAAGTCTTTATCAAGTAATCTATTTTTTATTTATTTTATATTCTTATTATATTTCATTTAATAACTTTTAATTTAATTTAATTTATTTTTTTTAAATTTAATTTATTTATATTTCTTTTTTCTTTTAATTTAATTACTATATATACATATATATTTATTCATATTTCTATTTTTCTTTATATAAACTTAGACTTCTTTATATACTTTTATTATTATTTTATGAAATTATTTTCATACATGCATCTATTGAAATTACAAAAAAAAAAAAAATTACAATTATATTATTCTTTTTTTCCTTATAAGTATTCATTTAATATTTATTAGTAATAAAAATTTATTCCTTTTATTCCTTTTATTACTACATTCTTTTTCTTTACTTTTCTTTTCACTTTTCGCTTATAGTCTTAATTTAAAAATTAATAAATTTTGTTTGGTTTGTATAATGTTAAGAAACTAAAAATATATGATGATATGATATGCATTTGTTATTTAAAATAACTAAGAAAATAATCAATAAAATAACTAAATTGATGAATACTTTTATTAAAATATATATAGATATATACTTATAAATACAGCGATTGTTTTTTTTTATAAATTATATTTAGCTGGAGTAATCAATCTCTAAATGTAAAACAAAGAGAATCAAAATTATATATTAGTTTGAAATTTGCATAATTCTGTGCAAGATATGTAGGTAGAGATGTCAGTGTAATAATTCATACATATATAAGAACTAAGATATTTAAGTTTATAATATATATATCAGAATAACTATTATGACAAGAATTCCGACTTTTTTTGATTTCCTCAGTGTAATTCTATTTTTTAACAAGAAAAAAAAGAAAACAACACATTGATAAGTTTTGTTATTTGAACATGTCAGAATTGTTAAATGATTTATATAATAAGACAGCAGTTGAATTAAAGGAAATTCTACATACGAAAGGTCTTTCTGGAAACAACATTACAGACAAAAATATTTTGATAAGTATGATAGTATGTGATGGAGTCACATCTACAACAAACAACGAGAAGCTTCCTATTTCATACACATCAATATTTGAAGTAAATACATATAATAATACGTTTAATTTGTAATATAATGTTTATATTTCATATTTACATACTTAGGAAGAAGATAGATTGATAAAAAACAAACTAGAACAAATAGAAGATTATTTAAATGAGAAACGAATGGCTAAAATTCAACAGGATATAGAAAAACTTAATTCTATTAAATTATTACAAAAGTATTTAGTTTAGTGAATGGATTTCAATTATATATATATATATTAATATAGAAGAACAGAAGATAGATCTTCATATTCTTCTTTTACTAATGCACCATCTTTACGTCAAAATACTAGTTTATTTGTTGAAGGACTTCCTATATATATAGATGAAAATGATTTATGTATCTATATTATTTATCTTTAATATTAATATTTATTTATATATTATATATTATATATTATATATTATATATTATATATTATATATTATATAGACAATTTTTTCTCTACTGTTGGATCCATTAAGAGAACCAAAATGTATATTATTATTATATATATTATATATTATTATATATTATATATTATATTATTATATAGTATTATATTATATTATTATGTATATATATATATATATATATATATATATATATATATATATATATATATATATATAAGGACAATAGTGGTAAAAGTAAAGGAGAAGGTCTCATTATTTTTGAGGCAATAAAAACTATGGAAAAAGCTTTAAAATTATATTCAAATAAAGACATTCGTCCTCATTATCCATTAAAATTATCTATCGCTCAATTTAAATCTGCCCCTCTCTCTATATCTACTACTGAGATCCCCGCGGTAAATGCTGATGAAGATCCTTATGTTTGTGTTCTCTCTAATATTATATATAAACCAGATCTCAGTTATGATAGTATATTATTATTATTATTATTATTATTATTATTATTATTATTATTATTATTATTATTATTATTATTATTATTATTATTATTATTATTATTATTATTATTATTATTATTATTATTATTATTATTATTATTATTATCTGAGATATTATTATTATTATTATTATTATTATAGTTATATTATATATATATATAAATTATACTTATTATTATTATTTACTTTCCTTGGTTGTCTATTAGTATTATTTAATATTATTATTTATAATTATACATATATATAGGTTATATTGAAAGTATAGAGAATGACATAAAATCATTTTCAAATCAATTCGGAGATATTATTGCTGTTACACATGATGAAAATGCACATGTATATATAATAGATATATATTAATAATAATATTAATAATAATAATAATAATAATAATAATATATATATATATATATATATATATATATATATATATATATATATATATATATATATATAGATTCTTATACGATTTGAGTCTAGTGATTCGACTTCTCGTTGTATTGATTATTGGAAGAAACAGAAGTATAATGGAAAGAATGTATATGCAGAAACATTCGTAGAACATCTTCACTCAAGTATATATATATATATATTTTCATATATTCATTATATATATTATATATATTTAGAATCCTCTATAGGTGTATCTACGTCATTTAATAATAATAATAATAATAATAATAATAATAAAATTAATAATAATAATAATAATAATACTGCAACTACTTCACTTAATATGTCTTTCTCTTCAAATTTTTCTTCTTCATTACCTCAATATAATAATTCTATACAATATATGCCTTCTTCTTCTCCTCCTCTATCAACATCCTATCCATATTATTATCAACATATCAATCAAAATAATTATTCTACTTCATCTACCAATCAAAATAATTATTCTACTCCATCTACCAATCAAAATAATTATTCTAATTTATCTACCAATCAAAATAATTATTCTACTCCATCTACCAATCAAACATCAGCAAAATCTCCTCCATTAGTTTCTATATGTAGTGCATCACCAACAGTAGTACAACCGAAGGCACGTGCTATGGAAACACATAAACAAGAAGAACAACAAAAAAAATTACTAAATAGCTTCTTTGATGAAATATCTAAATTATAAAATCAAAATTTATTGAATTTCTTTATTGTTTTAAAATTATGGTCTTTTTTTATTCCAATAAAAATATGTAAATATATATAAATATATATTTGGTTAAATAGCGACTCTTTTTAAATAACAATTAACATTTTCTGTTCTAATTTTTTTACTAGTATATTATTAAGAATTTTTTTTAAATTAACAAGATATAAAATTTTTTTTATTCATATTTAATATACTATATATGTCAAAGTATCTTTTTATATATATTCTCACGTGAATGTCTCATTTATGTTTATATAATATGTAGCATCCTTTGAATAACGAGCTTTATTTAATATTTGACAAATTATATATAAAAAGGTGTAAAAATGGATGTAGTCTATTTATATTTATTTTTGTTCATAAAAAACTATTAAAAAACTAATCAGTTTTGTGTTTAGATTTAGTGTTAATAAAATGTTCATATATAATAGTTCTATTAAAAAAGTATAGCATAAAATAGAAAACAAAACAAAGGTCTAGTTCCTTATAATTTTATTTAATAAGATAACCACTTGAATTATATATATTAATTTTGTTTAGGATCTACATTCACCCAATCAAAGTTATATACATCAGGAAGACCTTCATGAGAAGGATTCTCAGGATGTATTTTCTCAAATTCAGACCATCTATAATATTATAATAAATATAAATATAATAAATATATATAATAATTATAAATATAATAAATATAAATATAATAAATATATATAATAAATATAAATATAATAAATATAAATATAATATAATAAATATAAATATAATATAATAAATACAATAAATATAAATATAATAAACATAAATATAATAAATATACGAGAAAGGTTTAATATTTTGATGTGTAGGTCCAGAGATAGCAATAGTAGTGTGATTCATCATAAGAGAAGTAGAAGTGATTTTAGAATCAATACCTCCAAAAGCAGCATGGTTAGGATAACGAAGATCATAACGAGAGGAAATAGAGTAACATATATTAAGGATATATATATATATATTGAGTAATATCATAAAATAATTTTTTTTTATAAATATAAAATAATATGATGGAATATATATATATATATATATATATATAATGATATTCTTTCAGGATGTCCCTCGGAAAGTGGGTCTGTTTCATATTCATTAAATTGCATTATATGTTTCATTGATTCTATATCTTGAACATTTACTTATATATATATATATAATATTATATAATATAATAAACCTAATATATATATATATATATAATGAATATATAATATTTAATAAATGATGAATATAATAGGTATACTATCTATGATAATACTTACTTGTTCTCTATCGAATATTCTATGTCTGGAGCAGTTATAATAATCATTCTCAGCACCAGTACCCTTAGAAGGATAACCAGAATGTTCATATATAGAACGTATATAGGGTATATTATAAGAAGACCAATATGTTTGATTCTTTAAAATAGAGGAGACATCTCTCACTTCATATTCTCCTGGAATTTGTTCAGATATAACAAGAACGTTTTCTTCTTTATCTTCAGCTGCAGTGACATCTAAAGCCATCCATTGATTATTATAAGTACCACTGTTATATTTACCAAAGATTTCAATCCATTCCCGTGGGGATCCAGCCATTCTAGAAGCGACAACACTTCTCTAAATAGTATAATAATAATAATAAACAAAATAATAAGAGTATTAATATTATATGTATATATATATATATATACAATCCAACAAGGTACGGTTGTCGGTATAACTCGTTTTAATACTTCTTCATCATAAACACTATTTGTAGTCTCCATAGCAATTATATTATTAGAAGTAGTATAATAATCATCCTTACTAGAAATGAAACCAGGAGAAGAAGAGAAACCAACTGTTTTGGCGTTGATAATATCAGAACCATAATTAAGAGTATAATATTTATAAATTCTTAACATGGCTGCATAATTTCTCCACGTAGTGTGACCCGCGTATAACTGACCATCCTTAGAACGTTTTATAAATGCAGAACAATCATAACCAGTACGGAACTATATATATAAACAATAAATTATTTTTTTATAAAATAAAAATAAAAAAACAATAAAAATAAAAAACAACATATATACTTCTGCTTTATCTTTTAAGAAAATATCTAATAATGTTTCCATATCTCCATCGCTATTATGCATATATAAATCAATTAAAGACACTTGATGTTCCTCATCCATCAGGGAATTATATCCTGTTTGCATTCCTTTTAATTGTACTAAAACTAAACGGACATTTTCCCAATATAAATCTTCAGTACTATTATGATTTTGAATCATTTTTTCCATCCAATCCATTTGATCTTGAAGAAATTGATATAAGGCAGTAGGAACAGCCTTATTACCGAAATTAATGTTCTTTATATTCTTCATATGTTGTTCAATATGATCTAAACTCGTATAACCTTCGGCAAAACTACAACAATTATAAACAAATATGAATAAAAAAGAAAGGTGTAAATAATTTAATAAACATAAATAGATACCCGACTGCAGTGGCTTGAACATCTAAAGGATATTCTTCATTTGTTTCAATCTTTAAAGTATCCCAACCAGTTACATTCATTGTTTCTAAATATTCTACTTTAGCAACAAGATCATTTGAAGAAAAAACTCCTTTTAAAGGGTATATTGTTTGTTTTTCTTTATCGTAACCGAAAGATATCACAGAAGCTTCTACAGCTAAAATCAAAAATATATATAAGAAATAATTCATTATGTTACTCATAGTCAACAAAATAAATCTACAAAAAGTATTGCCACAAAAACCTTTTTCTCATTGGCTTAGGAAAAAGACAATTATAATTGTAGAAAAACGAGAATCCAGTGTTCGCCATAGGCTACCCAGGGTAGGGACTCTACCCCAGAGGATTTTTGTCCTACGCCTTGAGCCGCCAAAAGTACCCTTAAAACTGGCTCTTTTGGGAATTTTGAACCCCAGCAGAGTCTTCGTGGCGAACCCTGCGAGAATCGTAGAATCAATAATTGTCTTTTGATGTGTTTTTTATAGTTTATATGAGTAATACTTGATAGAAGCTATGAGAATGATTTTATATGTTGATGAATGGATATATCTATATAAATACGTATCAAATAGTCGATTAATGAGTTTATTTTGGATAGATCGACAACATTTCAATATTTGTTAAATAAAAAAAAATACTATTCTTTTTCATAAATGAGTGACAGTTTTTTTGTAGTATATATAGTCTTCAGTGGGCTAATAGTAGTAAGATACTGAAACTAAACAAGAAAATGAACATAAAATAAGAGTTGACGAAAAATTTGACTAAGTTTATTTACACAATAAAAGAAAAACAATTTATTATAACAAAAATATATAAAACTCAAGAGCCTTATATATATAAATAAATGGTTAAAATTACTTAATGAAGAAATGATATTAATAAACAAACGAAAAAAAATAAAACTTCAATAAAGAAGATAGATATATAAATATGTATAGTTATTCATAGAAATAAATAACTTTATAAATGATCTAAGTCGCCATGGCCAAAACACTTCCATTTCTTATTTGTATGATTACGTTTGTTACAGATAGGACAAGGAGGACATACCTATATATAATAATTATATAATTTAAAGAATAAAGAGTATATAATAATAATATAATTTAAAGAATAATGAGTATATATAATAATATTGTTTAAAGAATAATGAGTATATAATAATAATATAATTTAAAGAATAATGAGTATATATATATAATTGTATACTTCACAGTTGGTTTTACAGAACCAGTGGTTTTGTCTGCATGATTCAGGATAATCAGGGCCTCCAGCTAAACAATAATAACACCTATAGTAAATAAAATAGTTATAAAGTTAAATAGTAATAATAATATATATATATATATATATATATATACCAGTGGAATACTTCTCCTTTGGCTCTACATCCAGGACATCCTCCCATACCATAACCAATATGATGACATTCATCTCCAAAGTAGTGAGTGACAGGGATATGACAATGAGGGCATCGACGACATGTCTTATCAATTGTATCTATATATATATATATATATATAATTAATAGTATATATATACCTTTCGAACCATCTTGAGGACAGCAACCATCAATAGCTTCTTCATCACCTATAGAATAATAATAATAATAATAATAATAATAATAATAATAATAATAATAATAATAATAATAATAATAATAATAATAATAATAATAATAATATACAATGTCTACAGACTTGACGTTTACAATAGAGGCACGTGATAATAGGTTGTTCTTCTTTTGGCGGTAAATTCATCATAACACCTCCACAATTAGGAAGAGGGCAAATATAACCTATTATATATATTAAGTATATAAGTATAATAATAATAATACTAATAATAAACAAAATAATAAACATAATAATAATAATAAACATAATAAACATAATAATAATAATAAACATAATAAACACAATATATACCTCCAGCTTGTTTACTAATAAGTGCATCCATATTCTTCTTCGTAAATATTCCCCAGGCATTCTCTCCTCCTAATCTCAAATAATCGGTACTATGGTATTGATTACAATCAGCGAAACAGGATAATAAATATTGATTGTGAGCAGAATCATAATGAATATAATTTTGGGTCTTTGCACACTCCTATAGGCAAATATAATAATAAACATAATAAACATAATAAACATAATAAACATAATAAACATAATAATAATAATAATAATAATAATAATAATAATAATAATAATAATAATAATAATAATAAACATAATAAAATAACATAATAATAAACATAATAATAATAATAATAA
Source organism: Blastocystis sp. Blastoise (assembly GCA_039096225.1). NCBI lineage: Eukaryota > Bigyra > Opalinata > Blastocystidae > Blastocystis > Blastocystis sp. Blastoise. The sequence continues at coordinate 298,427 of JBBPEB010000003.1, forward strand.
TAATAATAATAATAATAATAATAATAATAATAATAATAATAATAAACATAATATAAATAACATAATAAACATAAACACAACCATAATAAACACATAACTATAAACATAAATATAATAATAAGTATACTCGACAATATTCGCAGAAACAAGTTAAGCAGCAATGATGTCCACAAGATAATACTATATGCCAAGATAAATCCATACAATCAATAGATAATTGGCAATCTTCTTGTTCACCTTTCGATTCATCTAATTTCTCAATACCAGGAATAGCTGATGCATATGTTCCACATTCCTTTATATATTCAAAATAAGAAAATAGAGAACAAATAAAAATTTTAAAAATATTAAGAAAAAAAAACAAAAGAATGAATAACAGCATATATATACAGAACACATAACAATAGCACTAAGCGCAGTCTTGTGATTACAGATATAACACATGTGTGTTTCTACACTACAAGCATCCATCTCACCACATTCTAAGCAAAGGTAACGAATAGAACCTTTTCTGATATATATAGTCTCTCCAGTATCAAAGATAGAAACATTTGTAGCAGGGTAGACACAATCTTTGACATCTCGAACCTAGAAACTATTAATTACAGATCAACATAATCCACGTTACTTTACAATTTTTACATAAAACGTAAAAATTTCTTTCCATTTTAATAGAATAAGATAAATAATAAATAAAATAGTTTCTAAATAAATTCTAATTCAGTCTTTGAAATTTTATTTTTTGATCATCCTCATTTTTCATTTATTTCCGCAGGAATCTGACTCGAAAAATAGTAATGTTAAAAACTACTAAAAAAAACTGAATTGATCTTAATTAATCAGTATTATCCAGTTTTGTTTTTGTTGTAAGAGTTTTTGTTATATAATGCTCTTAATCTCATTTAATGAGTACTAAAACTATTTATAAAACGTATATGCTCTAAGAAATGAAAAGATATTCACTATTTGTTAACAATCAAATTCATGTCAGTTTCTTTTTTCTCAGATAATTTAGATATGATACTATGAATGAAAGGAATGCATTATCTTGTATTTAAAGAACATATACTATATCATCATTTTAGTTCTTGCCAGATTTAAGCATTTCTTGATATAAACAAGTATTTTAGAATAACAATATAGTTATATATCTATGTGTATCATGAATTGAAGCAAATTAAGATTGTTTTAAAATTGAATTATTCATTCTATAGACTATTTGTAAGCCAATTTATGGATCAACAATCATTATAAATCTTCAAGTTTTATATCTTTGTATATATATCTATCATATATAAAGTATCGTACAAAGAATATATGTAAAAATATCTAATTTAATTAAAAAATATTAATAACAAAGTAACAATAGTTATCCTAGTTCTTCTTTGATGAGAAATTATTAATTATATAAAAAAATTTCTGGATATATATGAATATGTAGTGAAATACTCCAAAAACAAATAAAGAAGAAGTGAATTTACTGACAATAATTGTAAGAAAAATGAATAAACATAAATATCGAGAAATAGTATAAGAATAATAGAGTCTGCCATCTAGACGATAGAAGTGTTATATAAAAACACTATGAATAATTGTTGTTGGTTTATTAGATATTTTTTGTTGCATATATATAGATAAATAGAGTTAAAACAACTGATAGAACTCATATAAATAAATAAATATATACTATTTATTATAAACAGTATTTAAAAGAAGTATTTTTTTTTGAATATATAAATAAAACAAAATACTATATATATAAACAACGAATCATAAGAAGACACTTATGTATAATTTATGGAAATAGATACTTAGAATATATACATATATATATAATTATGTATATATAGTATTTAAATTATGGTAAAAGCCATTAAAGAATATAATTGGAATATGATTAAAATGGATAGAAATCAATATAGATTAGTAAAAAGGAATTACAAAAAAGAACAATTAGAACATTAATTAAAAACAATAGACTTCTTTATTTATTATATATTCTGTAAGAGTTATATAAATAGAAACAGAATGAGAAGAATAATGATAAAATGAATATATATATATGATCTAAACTATTATACTCTATAATAATAAAAAAAAATAACAAAGATAAACACAAAAATGAAATTGAAAACAATTTTAAAACCAATAAATAGGTATTATTATTTGTAAAATAAAAAAAATATGTAATATAATATAAAATAATCTATATATATATAATAGAAAGAAACTTGCAAAATGAGTTGCTCTAAATAAATAGTCGAATATATAAATAATTAAAAAATAATAAAAAAAAGTTGTTAATACTCAAAATGTTTTTATAATTAAATTATTTTTATTTGAATAATAAAAACATATTCTATATATATATACAAACAATCAATATATAGTGTAATAAAATATTTAGTAGTAATGTTTGAATTATATATATATATTAAAAAAAGAATTGAATTAAAAAAAAAAACAAAAAGAATATATATATAATGGTATTAATGCAATGTATGAACTATTATATATATACTTTTTCTATTATCATGGAACCAAGTTGTTTTTTGAAAGTATCCTATTTAATATATATATATGTATTATTTGAATATAAATTAGAATGATTTGAATATGCATCAGTGACTTGAGAAATAAGTCATATAGCTTGAATACATATAATATCTATATAAACGAAACTAAAAACTAAAAACTAAAAACGTTAGTTCTTATTGTATTGAGATATACCTGCATATTTTCATAACAAAACATATATATAATGAAAAAATAAAATAAAATACATAAACAACAATAAAACAAAACAACAATAAACATATACTAATACAGATATATATATATATAGAATAGAAAAATCAGTATTAGTCTTATATAAATAAATTAAAATAAACATATATATATATATAATAAAACAAAAATAGAATTATGAAAATACCAGATAATAATGAATACATCAAATATTTATAAAAAAATAAAATAAAATATAAACAAACATATAAATATAGATAATATAATTTATTAGAAATGTCTAATATATATATATATATCTATATGCATGTTTTAGAATAGTAACAAACGATAATAACAGTTTATCTATATATAAAGAAAAATGAATAGGAAAAAAGAAATATTCTTATAAATGAATAAAGTAAATAGCCGCGAAATAAAATAAAACAAAAAAGAAAAAAAGATTAAAAAAATAAAGAAAAATGAAAAATAATATATGAAAAAGAATAATTAATATATATATAAATATATTATAAATATATATTATAAATATATATATAAAGAAAAAAATCAATATAGATTTAAAAAAAAAAAATAGTATATTTATGCATAAATATGTTTATATATAAAAGCTATCACTATATTATATATAAATAAAGTTCGATAATACAAAGAATAAGAATAATTATGAAAGAGTGAGAATATATAATTAAATTAAATAAAATTGTAAAAAAAGAAAAATAAACAAAATGAACATTTTGAATAGAAATACAATAATGAATAAGAATATATATATTTCAAATTAAATATACATTATATATATCTTATGATGCTATATTCGATAAAAGAAAACATTATATATATATCAAAAAAGAATAATGACGAGTAAATTATATATTATATTTACTAATAAAGTTCCATAAATATATATAAGGAAAGAAGAATGTTAAAATAAAAAGAAAGTTGTCAATATATAATGACTAATATATATATGTATATATATATATATATAAGAACTAAAGAAATATATTTTTATATATGTATATATACATATATAATGAATCAAAAGCAATACTAATATAAAATTAGTATTAAAAAAGAAAATATATAAAGAAATATAAATAGATTTATAAAGAGTAATAAAGGATTTAAAAAAAAAATGTTTATATATATGTTATAATATTAATTGATTATGAAACGATAAAATACGGAAACAATTTGTATAGAGTATTATATATATATATATCAATACATTATACATATATATATAAACAATTAATAATCGTAAAAATAATGACTAGAAAAATAATACTAAAGTATATATATATATATTTATATATATATCATATTATAGGATATGAAGAAGAATTCTTATATAATGAATAGACAAAGAGAACTGAAGTATATATATAAATAAATAAATAAACAAATATGTATTGAAATATATATATATAGAAAATGAGTGAATATGATTAATAGATTTATATGTGAATTATATACTAATTACAAGTATGCATATAAATTATAATAACAATAGTCACTGACAAAAAAAATAATATATATATATATGTATATCAAATAAATATTTCAATAAACAAATAAACATAATATCTATAATTAAAAGATAAAAAAAGAAGAGAAATATATATATATATATATACCTGTTATATTATATATAAACATTTTTCGAATTATAAAAATAAAATAGAAAGTATATACATATTGAAATGTTTATCTTTTTAAATGTACAAAATTAATAATTTAATATACAAAAGAAGAAGAATAACAACAAAGTAGCAGCACACATAGTAAAATAAAAGTATATATATATGTATATATAATAACAAAGGAATAATAAATAACTCAAAAAAAAAAAAAGGTAAATTTACGGTGTTAAATATATTTACATATATATATAAAGAATAGAATAATTTTATATATATAAATGTAATTGTAAAGGAAATAATTCTTTGATATTATTGATATAAAATAAAATATGAATATTCATAAATATATATACAGAATATATCATATGAACGGAGGATAAAAAATAAAAATAAAAATAGAATATATATATATATATATAGATATATATAAAGAAAAAGAGAGGGAAGTCCCGAATATGAAGAACCGGGAAAATAAACAAAAAAGAGAAGGAGATAAACAAAAGAATTTAACAAGAAGAAATAATGATATATTTATTTAAAAATTTAGTAATAATCACATAGATATAATATATATATATATATAATATATAATATATATATAGTAAATATATAGACATGATCAAATAAACACATAAAAATATATCTGAACCATAACTGGATGAAGAAAACAAATAGATATATTTATATATTAATGATTATTACAAACAAACCAAAAAACAAAAACATAGACATCAAATCAAAACAAACAAAATAAATAATGCTTATAAATATATATTAATAACTAGAATATCTATGATATAACTAAGAAATGAATTCATCATTGAAATAGTATAGACTTTACATATAGTTATATTGATTAATAGGATAAGTTTGAGTATTATTTATGGGGACCATAGGAAGAGGAGTAGTATAATTCGTTTTAGTCATAGGACCATTGGAATTAATTTTATTATTATTGTTATTAGTAGGTATATTATTCATATTTATATTATTTTGTGGTATAGAAGGAGTAGGAGAAGAATTGGAAGAGATAGGAGTAGAGGCAATAGAATTAGAAGGAGTAGAAGAAGAAGGAGAATAAGATACATGAGAAGGAGGAGGAGGTATAGAAGTAGTTATATAAGAAGAAGTTGAAAGAGTAGGATACAGAGAGATTGGAGGAGAGAGAATCATGGGATTCCCAAGGGAATATGAGGGTACAGGAGGCATAGGAACAGAGAGAGGTGCAGCGATAGATCGGACAGGTAGTGAGTTCACGACAGCAGAATGACCCAAAGCTTCTGTCTTCTTTTCCTAAAGAAATAGTGTAGAATATAAAAATATGTAAACTATTGAATATTTATTATTAATATAAAGAGTTTATTAAATATATATGTATATAATTTAGTTTCTAAAAATAAAATGGCTTTCATAGTTAAATAGATAATTAATAAAAAAAATTTAATTTATATATATATATACTTGAAATTGAGCGAAATAAAACATGCATCGCTTTTGACTATTGGAATTAGGCCAACGCTGTCCTTGACGCTATATATAATAATAATAATTAAAAAAAGTTAAAAAAAAAATAAAAATAAAAAAAAAAAAGTTGAAAAAAATATATATAATAAAAAAATATATATTTCTTGCGAAACTTGATTAATAACCAAATATATATGAATATAATATATATATATATATATACTACCATCATTGTATCAGCAAGAGCAGTTGTTGTATAGAAACGAATAAAAGCATAACCTAGATTTTTTGTTGTTTTTGCATCTTGAGGCAAATAAATAATCTTATATAGATCTATAGATAATAAATAAGATAATAAAATAATGAAATAACAATATATCAACGAAATAGAGAAAACTATTTATTATTTTATTCCTTTAAAAATATATACTTTTAGCAGTTGTATCAAATACAGTCTGTAAATCAACGTTTTTATATCTATATATAAATAGAATTTAAAATAAATGATAAAAATGATAAAAATCAAAATAATCAAAATAATCAATAATAAAATTTTAAAAATTTTAAATTTAAAAAATAAAAGAAAAAGAACGTTTTAAAACATAAAGAATCAATATTTACCTATTAGGAATATTACGAATCATAACAACAGTTCTTTTTTCTGTTCCATTTAGAAGATCTTGAATTACAGGAATATCGCATTTTCTAGGTTCATCCATTTTTGATACATAATTGGAAGGATAAGCTTCAGGTTCTATATATATCATCAAATATATAATTTATAGAAAAATTAAGTAAAAAGCAAATAAATACCTTTATAGTAATAATGATATTCTGATTCAGGAAGAGAAGAAACAGCACTTATTCTTTGCATTGACTGTTCTACTTGTTCTCTAACGTGATATTCAGGATTAGGTCGAATATATTCGTTTCTATATTGTGAATAACTACCTGAATGGTGTTGATTTACTAAGGAAGGGTCACCACTTCTTCTATCAATATATCCTCTTCTATCATCATATGGATCTTGGTCATAATAAGGTGCATCGACGACTATATTTCAAGAAATAAATAAATACTAGTAAAAATGAAAAGTTATACCTTCTGAAGGTATATTATCATTATATTCACGTTGATATGAATAATAAGAAGGTTCATCATAAGGTACATGATTTACTGGTTCATTTGCATAATTAACAGCAGCCGTAGGTCTCTATATAGAAAATACAAAAATGATACACTTAATAAGGAAAAGATATACATTAACTTGAGTTTGTGTAGGGTAGTTGCGATCAATGTTGGGATAAGACATGTTAAAAATCTGATTTAAAGTGGAACAATAAAACGGATAACAATAATGATTGAAGTTAGAAACTATACTAAATGAATAATAATAAAGCGCCTTTAAAAGTTATTTAAAAGTTATTGCAAGCAAATTATTTATTTAGTAATAAGCTTCACACGAAATAAATTACTTTTGAGTCACAAAAGTCCAAAAAAAAAATGAAACCAACTAGATGACCAGAGATGCACCCTATTATTGGACGGTTTCATTCCATAAAGAATAACAATATATTAACGGGGATTTTACCTTATTTTAGTGAATACTTCAATATTCTCTTGAATATTCATTACAACGTGTTAAAAATGAATTTTTTATTTTTAATTGTTTAGTCGTAATTTCTTTGTAATGTATCGATCAGTTTTATTTGATTAGGAAGTTATGATGGTATTGAATTCAATTCTGTTATAAATTGAATAATATTTACAGAAAAGACACATAAAAACATAAAAGAAATCAGAATAGATACATTGTTTTTTCTAATTGAATCAGAAAACGGTTCTGCCCAATTCATTTGTAACAATACTATTTAGGGGATATTTACTATTCTTGGTTAACCAATAAAAACAAAACTCAATCATAACGCCAATTTGATTGAAACATTTTAAACTAGAAGCATTATTACTGGATAAAAATGTCAACGAAACATCTCTTTGGACTGTTTAGCAAATGAAGTATTGTTCCATATAAATAAATAGGGTCATCAGAATCTCCATTCATTTGCTTCCAAAGACTTTTTTTTTGAGATTATTTTTTAGTATTGGTTAATGGTCAACAATTCATAAGTATTTATTGGATAGCATAGATGACAGTAGATGCGTAATTAAACTGACAGATGTATTCTATTCACTGATTTCTTTTATTCCTTTTTATCGGACCATTAACGTTATAATTAATATTTATGTTATACAATTCATTTGCTTCTTTTAATTTATTCCATATATTTCGTTTATATTACAGATGAAACATGATACATCATTTGAAGGTTGTCGTAAACACTCCAACCTTCAATTGTTTGGAATTTGATTAACAAACAGTATCTCATATTATATCTATCTATATACATGAGTATAATGAATTCTATTTACATTTTCTAAAACTTATTTTAAGCCAAAAACCACATTATTTAAACCTTTTTCTAAAGATAAATACAAAAACTTGTTTTTTTTTCTTTTATAAACCATGTTCTTTTTCGTCACAAACATTAAGGAAGTGTATTTCACTATTGTTTATTTTGGAATTATAAAATAACGGTAATAACTTAATAATGTAATGTGAAAGAGCGAGTGGTTAGAAACTAATTTTACGTGTTTTAATTTGAACCGATATTCTATATTATGCCCAATAATGTAAATGAATATAATTTCCTACATAAAGTTATTACAAAAATTAATATCACTTCAAAAGATGAGAAATATTGTTAAGTTTAGTATTTAGAACTTATAAATAAGTATGCATTTAAAAAAAAAATTAACAAGATTATGGTTATTGAAATAATTATTATATAAAAAATTGAAAAAAGAAAATAAAAGAAAAGGGAGACTTTGAGTTTTATTCGTGATTATGGATAAGAAATGAGTAAAATGATAAATGGTGGTGTGTGAACATTGCTTTTTAATAAATACTCCATATTCTACATAGAAAAGTCTAAAATGGTAATTATTCTTCTTCTACTAGTTTTTTATAGTTTGTTATAGAGACCTATTTTATTAAAAGGACATGAAAGATCAATTACATTTTTAAAATATAACAAAGAAGGTGATATATTCTTCAGTTGTGGTAAAGATAAGGAACCTACTTTATGGTGTGCTGAAAATGGTCAAAGAATTGGTACATATATTGGTCACAATGGTTCTATTTGGCATATTGATGTCACTAGTGATTCAAAGTACTGTATTACTGCTTCTGGTGACCAAACTTGTAAAATCTGGGAAGTTCAAACAGGAAAATGTCTTTGTACTTTAGATCACAAACAACCTGTTCGTGTTGTTGGTATTAGTGAAGATGACAAGAGATTCTTTACTTGTGTAGATGCTTTTGCTGGAGAATCCGCTAAGATTCTTATTTGGGATATCCCTGAAGATATTCGTACTATTACAACTCCTACTACAGTTATAAGTGAATTAGGTTTTCTTAATGAATCTCATCATATTAATGACGCTATCTGGACTCCAGCTAATGAAGGCATTCTTGTTGCGTATATAGATATTATTAATATTATTTTTTTTTTAAATTTATATTCTTATATATTTATATTCATTATTATTATTTTTTTTAAATTTATATTCTTCTATATTTATATATTCATTATTGTTATTATTTTTTTAATTTATATTCTTATATATTTATATTCATTATTATTATTTTTTTTTAAATTTATATTCTTATATATATAGAGGTCAAGATGGATATGTTCGTTGTTTTAATCCTATTACTGGAGAAATCATGAGAGAAGTTAAGGCTCATAAGTATATATATTATTATTATTATTATTATGTTTATGTTTATGCTTATTATTATTGTAATCTTATTTATTTTTACAAACATTTCTAATATGTGTATATATATAGTAATAGTGTTAATAGTGTTGCCCTCTCTAAGGATGGTCTTTTCTTCTTAACTGCCAGTACTGATGCTACTGCTAAATTATTTGAGACTTTCTCTTTTGAACATGTATATACATATAAAACAGACAGACCTCTTAACAGTGGAGCTATCTCTCCTATATTAGATCAAGTATATATAATAATATATAATATAATATATATATATATATATATATATATATATATATATATATATATAATAGGTTGTTGTTGTTGGTGGTACTGAAGCACGTGATGTCACTACCTCCAAAAATGTGAATATGGAAGTATATATATATATATTATTATTATTATCGTGTTTATTATTATTATTATTATTATTATTATTATTATTATTATTATTATTATTATTATTATTATTATTATTATTATTATTATTATAAATATATCAATAGACTTTATTCTTCTCTCTTCCTCTTCAAGAAGAGATTGGCCGTGTAAAAGGTCACTTTGGTACCATGAACTGCATTGCTTTTAATCCTGATGGAAGAAGTTTTATATATATATATTATTATTATTATTATTATTATACTTATTCTTATATACATATATTTCTATAGTTTTATAACAGGGGGAGAAGATGGTTTTATTCGTTTACATTTCTTTGATAAAAATTATTTTGAACAAGTATATAGATTATTATTATATATAAAATAAATAAATAATAATATAATTATAGGATAAATTAGCTGAAAAGGAATTACGTTACATCGATAGTCTTGCTCGTAAACAAGAAGAAAAACGAAAACAACTTCTTGAATAAACTGTCTTAATTGTTATTAATCTCATTTTTATTTAAATATATTATATGTTTTTATTTGTTTTGTTCTATTTGAATCGAAGTATTATGTATTCATTATCTATATATGTATAGTTTTAAATAAATCCATATTTTGATTATCTATTTGTTCTTTCTGTATGTATTTCTACCCATATATTCTATATATAACATTTATTACATAAATATTTTTTTAAATTAAAAGTTTCACCAAATGATTTTTTTCTATACATTCACTTATACGATACATAAAACCATGATGAATTAAATTTCAAATTCTCTTTAATTAAAAGGTTGAAATGACTTTCAAAATTAAAAATGAAACACATTATTTTTTAAAAACTTTTTTTCGATTATTCGGTTATTCAAAAATGGCTGATGACGACAGTAAGCATTGCAGCGATATGCATGCTCCAGATAATTGGAATCGTGTTTTATATGAAGGTTCTTATGGAAAGGATAACTATGTTGAAAAAACGTTCTTACAATCTTTATTTATTAATCCTGACTATGGTACGGTGAGCGTCTTACAATATTTCTATTCAAATATTCCGTTTGCTGTTAAAATATTGGCAATCACTATACCTTTAGTAAATGATTATCTTTGCTATATTTATGTAGAATTAGGTTTTACTCTTTATTATATGTGATTTAATGGAAGAAGGTATTTCTTTGTCTGGTTATGGATCCCATTTACTCATTGGATTTCTACTTGGTGGAAGTATATGCTGGATTTTTGCAACAAGATTTATGAAACGAATTCGTAATTCACTTGTTATTAAAACCATGAATTGGCTTTGTAGAATTGTTATTTATTTCTGTTTGTTTTCTCTTAGACAAGAGATTATAGGTACAACCGTAATTGTTATAGATACAATCGTATTGATGGTTTATTTATTTATTTGTCCTATTCTTGATAGAACGTATATATATCTTTTCATTTTTATATTCTTTATATATATATACTAAAACAATAATCAATAGAATAATGATAATTATGATTTTCATAACTATTAATATTTTCTCTAGTCAATTATCCTCATTTTCTTTGAGTGTATACAGTATATTTATACTAATTACATCTCTCTTTCTTCCTTCTCTTCCTTCTCTTCTCTTCTATCTCCCTCTTTCATTCCTCTTTGCAGTCTCCGTCAGCTATATACCTTCTTATTATCCTGTATATTTATTTATATTTATTATTCTATTTATTATTATTTTTTTATTATATTTGTTATTATATTATTTATTATATTTGTTATTATATTATTTATTATATTTGTTATATTTATTATATTTATTATAATTATATATTTATTATTATTATATTTATTTTATTAATTCTATTTGTTATATTTATTATTATTATTATTTATTATATTTATTATTATATATTCCTTATAGAAATATTACAAAGTTTTGAGTTTATACGTAGTTCTCATTTCTATTCTCTGTTTCCTATTATATTATTTTCATAATATATATATGTGTAACGTATACTCAATAATAATGGGATATACACTTCTTATTGGTCCATTTATTCAGTATTACTTCCAGTTTGATAAGCAAGTCTATATGGGTCCGTGGATTATTCCTCGCGTTCCTGTAGTATCGTATCATGAAGAATAAACATATAAACAAGAAGAATCTTAAATATTGTATTTATCATAAACAATTACTCTCTATATATATATAGAATACACTTTCTATGAGTGTTTTTTATATATAATAATGATAACCATTTTATTTTATTATCTTATACATATATTTCTCTTTATATTAAACAATATATTTTACAAACAATACATATTTATAACTTTTTTTTTCTATATTAATATCTTTATATAATTATTCTTGCACGTTCTTTAATATATTAGCATAATTTCTTTATTGTTCTCATAGGATAACAAACAGGTTTTGTTGAATAATATATTTTTATTATTATTATTATAAATAATTGATCATTTCTACTATGATTTTTGTATTTTAATGTAGTATTAAAATATAGTATTGAGGAATATATATGTAATTAACATTTTTTTATTTACTACATATTAAGCATTGAATATATATATATTTAATTTTAAAAATATATTCCCAGAAATACATATGAGCAAAAGAAAAATAGTAATTTATCATAATATATAACTATAAAATGGGCTTAAAACATCGATAATAATATGATAGATCAATAAAGATTACTGATTATAATGTTTTAATGTATTTAAAGCCAACTCTTTTACTGCGGGATTTGAATCTTCTGCACATATACTTAAATACGTAATGATATTAATATTTTCATTTTTATCCGTATTAATATTCAGTAATAATTCCAACAATTTACATGTATCCTTTATAGTAGAGTAGTTATATAATAATAGTAGTTATATAGTATAGTGTATAATAGAATATAGTTGATGGAAATAATAAATAGTATATCATTAATTGAATATAATAAATAGTATATCATTAATTGAATTTAATGAATATAAATGTATATAATAGCATATATTATAAAGAATAAAATAATAAATAATATATATATATATATCATTACAAGTCTTATATTAATGATTTTGTCCTTAGTAAGTATAGAAAATGCAGGATAGAGAGTAGGTATAGTATTAGATATACGATCAAATGGAGAGGAATAGAGAGACAGAAGAGTCTATTATTTATATAATAAATAATAAATAATAAATAATAAATAATAAATAATAAATAATAAATAATAAATAATAAATAATAAATAATAAATAATAAATAATAAATAATAAATAATAAATAATAAATAATAAATAATAAATAATAAATAATAAATAATAAATAATAAATAATAAATAATAAATAATAAATAATAAATAATAAATAATAAATAATAAATAATAAATAATAAATAATAAATAATAAATAATAAATAATAAATAATAAATAATAAATAATAAAATAATAAATAATAAATAATAAATAAAATAATAATAATATATACATTAACCATAGTTCTTCGAACTTCTTTGTGTTTATGATTGGATAATAATGCTAACGATATAATCAGTTGTTCTTGAATCATGTGAATCTCTTCTTTCATTGTTAAATGGAGACAGTTCACAAATTGAAGTAATAAGACAGGACACTCAGGACAAGTGTCTTTTACATATATATGTACCATCTTTACTATGGTCTATATATATATACATAAATATGAATAAACCTTGATATATATCTATAAATAATAGATATTATTTATAATATATATAATAAATAATATAAATATACATCAAATTCTTTTAATATTCCTTTTTTATTTATAGGTTCAATGTATATAGTTAAAACAGTTAAAGCCTAAATAAACATAACTAGCGTTCATTGTTAAAAAAGAAATTAAAAACATACACCAAGTTTGACTTCTTCTATTTCATTAGATGCTTTATCAATTAAATGTGTGAGTAATAGATGCATAAAAGAGTCACACATTTGCACTTTATCTTTATTTTCTTTAAGGGATTCATATGATTTTTCTTTAAATATATTTAAATCAGTAGTAAATCATATATAATATATAGATTCGAAATAAAACAAATTTTTGATTAAAAAAAAGTATACTTAATAAGGAACATGTGGATTCTCGACAAACATCATAGCTGTCCTCTATACCTAATTTTAGTAGTTGTTGATAGGAATTGCTTTTAATGCATGTTTCATCCAAAGAATTTGTATCAAGAGAAGATTGTATTTTCAAAAGTGTTTCATTTCTCTTGAAATTATTTAACTTAGCATAGTCTTCAAGAATTTGATCAAAATTCATTCTTCAATAACTCTTGTGATCACAAAAGTCTTCGTTTTTCTTATTGCATCATTTTCCAAGTTTCTTTTAAGAATTATAGAGAAATAATTCTATTTTCCATTCTATTCTTTATTATTAATAATAGTTACATATGTCTCTTTCACCACAGAAAAAACAATTCCTTTCTTTATACAAACGTATTCTTAAACTCCACAGTCAAGTTTTACCTTTTGAGATGAGAGCTATTGGTAATTCCTTTGTAAAAAAAGAATTCAAAAGATGTAAAGATGCAAAACCAGAATTTATGAGAAGTTTTCTATGTGAATGGGAAAAATACTATACACAAATCAAGAATAGTCCTGCAAACAAAGTTGGTAGAGATTTATCAGAAGAAGATAAAGACTTATTAGATGATGATCAAAAAGTTCAATTTGATAATTTAAAGAAAGAAACTAAAAATTTATTCCGTAAAGACGAACCTATAGATAAAGAAATTAAAGAGATATAATTTCATTGATTATGAATATTTTCCATTATTATTGTGTTGTTTATATTAATATAGATTAAATATTAATATATTGTATTATATTAAGAAATAATTGAATACACAACAAAACAAGGTTTATCATAAATAAAATACTGTATACTCCTAAAGTTGAATAGAGAATACAACAATTTATTGTAATTACAATATTTTTCTTTGCGTTTTCAAAAAAAAAAAAATTATTCAATGAATACAAAATAATTTCAGATATATATATATATAAATGAACATTTAAAAATTTGAATATATATAAGTATTCTATATAAAAGTATAAATAATTTAATTAGCACCATATAATTCTCTATATTCATGTATTTTCTTTAAATCATCATCTCTTCCTAATTTTTCAAGATATTGACAAAGAGTATGTAAGCTAATAATACTATACACTTTAAATCCATAATCTCTTTCAACTTCAGCAACAGCAGAAATTGTAGAATCATTTGCTTTTTCTTGACGATTTAAGGCAATTACTAAGCCAATAACTTCAGCATTTAAGTTTTTAAGCATAGTTAACGATTCACGAACAGCAGTTCCTGCAGTAATAACATCATCTATAATAAGTACTTTCTTTCCTTCAACAGGAGCACCAACAATCTTACCTCCTTCTCCATGATCTTTCTCTTCTTTACGATTATAAGCATAAGCAATATCTTTGCCTTTAGCGTGAAGACAAAGAGCAACACAAGCAGCCAAGGGGATACCTTTATAAGCAGGACCAAATAAAACATCAAATTCAATACCACTATTAATTATAGTATCAGCATAGGAATTAGCTACCTATGTATATAAGTTGATATTATAGTTAGAATATAATGATAGTTTTTAATATAAATAGCATGGACAAATGTATAAAAAATATATAAAATGAAATAATAAAATAATAAAATAATAAAATAATAATAAAAAATTAAAAAATTTATAAAAGAATAATAATAATAATAATAATAATATTACAATATATATACTCTAAACATATGTTCTCCAGTGAAGAAAGCACCAGCATTGAAGAAATAAGGACTTTTACGTCCACTCTTAAGAGTGAATTCACCAAACTTTAATACATTAGCCTTAATAGCACATTCAATGAAATCCTTTTGATATTCTAATAAAGAACTAGTAGAATCAGCTTCATTCAACTTCTTTTCAGCCATTACTTTCTCTACAGAAGCTTTGATTCTTTGATCTAAACTAATAGCTTCAGCATGAGGATCTTCAGCACGTGCAATACCACGTGATACAGGAATAATAATACCTTTTCCATCTTGTCTTAAACCAGCGTGAAGAGCTTCTTCTAAATCACCACCTTGAGCACCAACACCAGGAGCAAGAATCCATACATTAGGAGCAGCAGCACGGGCACGACGAAGAGCCTATATATATATATATATATATATATATTGAATACAAAATATATATATTAATTTAAAAAACAAAATAATAAATCAAATAGATAATATTATATAAATAGATAACAAGAAAAAAATATTTATTACAAATAAATAATAAATAAAATAAGCATCAATATCTATATATATACTTCAATATCTGTAGCACCAACAACAATACCAGTTCCCCATTCTTCAGCTTTCTTAGCAAAAGCTTCATAAAGAAGCATTTCTTTACCATCATTTGTTTTGATAGGAAGAGTTTGGAATTCGTTTGAAGAAGGATTTGAAGTTTTACATAAAATGAAACAACCACCCCAATTTTCAGTTTCAAAAGGTTTAATAGCATCACTTCCCATATAAGCATTTAAGGTGACACCAGTAGCTCCAGTTCTTTCAGCAGCTTGAGCATAAGCTTGAGCAGTAGTGGAAATATCACCTCTCTTAACATCTAATAATACAGGAATTTCAGAAGGAATAAGGGAAATAACTTCCTTTAAAGCTTGATCACCACCTTCAACAGCTTCAAAGAAGGCAGAATTAGGTTTGTAACAACAAGCAATTTCCTTAGTAGCTTCAATAAGTCTTTTACAGAAAGCAACTAAAGCTTCAGGAGTTTGTTCAGGAACATCCTTAGAATGAGGATCTAAACCAACACAAAGGAAGGAACCAGTAGATTCAATTCTCTTTTCAAGTAATTCAAAGAATTTCATATGTAATCAAGTATATATAGAGTCTTTACGTCTTCAAAAAAATGACATTTTTGTATTTGTAAAAAAAATGTGGATGAAAACATATTAATGATTATTTAGGTTTCTTAAATACGTTTTCGATTATTCCCATGGAAAGAAAATGTAGTCGTTGTCATGCATAAATAATTCTTTCCATTCCAATGATTGGTACTTCCGTTGTTATAATGATTTCATTTGTTAATAGGAGATGCACTCAATTTTATCCAATAAATAGAATAGAAAACATTATTCTCATTTTTTGTGATTTTATTTAATTTACTTTTATTAATCCATTTCTTTTATTATATTCATTTAATATATATAGAGGTGAGATCATTAACTATTCTATCATTGTTCAAAAAATATTTTTAGATACAGTTGTATTCAAATAATGTTTTCTCTTGTAATAGTTTTTTATTTTAATGATATTGTTAGCAGCAAATAATTATCATTATTTTAATTAACATTAGATAAAAGATAGTATAATAAAAAATTTAAGATTCGTATTGTATAGAAAAAAAAAATCATTTATCCATCAAGGAAAATGTGATATTTAAATTAAATTAATCTAACCTAAATTATAGAAGACTCATCGAGATTCAACGCAATAATAGTGATCAACGAAAAATTTACTAAAGATATATTTTTATGTAGAATCATCTTATAAGATCACTTCTAATTCTTTCTGATATGATATTCATAAAATCTAGTATATTATGATGATGATAAATGAGTAGCATCTTTAGAGACATGGTATTCACTATAGATAGAATAGCTTGTTGTAAGCTTTAAGCCTAGAGGAACATTTCCGTAAAAGTTATAAAATAACTATAAAACGTTTTGTTATTCTAAAGCAAATATTAAAACAAAAACAAAAGAAATAAAAATGCTGTCCTTCACGATTTCAAAGCCTTTACTTAGAGCAAATCATCTTTGTAGATTTGCCTCTTCATTCAGAGATCTTGGTGTTAGTGATAACATCATGAAGCGTCTTAACGAAAAGAAGTATCGTTTTCCTACACCCGTTCAGAAGGCAGTGATTCCGATGTTGTTAGAAGGCGAAAAGGATGTTGTAATTAACTCCGAATCAGCTTCAGGTAAAACATTGGCTTATTTGTTACCATTAGTTCAAGCGAAGCAACAAAATTCACGTAATTATTCAATTATTATGACTCCTAGACCAGAACTGAGTATTCAAATGAATACTATAATAAGAAGATTAGATCCTGATGTTACACTTGAAAACTCAAATTCTTATTTTTTTACAAAATATATTCATAATGAAACTCCTAATTTTTTAATATCCACACCCGCCATGTTTTTAACTGTATATATATATATGTTTTTTATTGTGTTGTTGCTGTTTATATATGTTTTTATTTAATATTTTTATATTTTTATATTTTTTTTAAATATTTTTATATTTTAATTTAATATATTTATATTTTTATATTTTTGTTTCTAGCAATATTTGAAGTATTACAATAGTCGTCGTTTCCTTGAGAATAGTTATATAACTCCAAAGTATTTTGTTATTGATGAAGTCGATTGTGTATTAAACCAAGAGTACGGAGAAAACATGAAAACAGTTTTAAAATTATTACATAAAACATCACCCAATACTCAATTCATTTATTCTGGTGCCACTATACCCACTAATGGTATATATTAGTATTATTATTTTATTTTATTATATTTATTATATATATTATTATATATATTATTATATATATTATTATATTTATTTTGTTTATTATATAATTATTATATTTCATTAAAAATTTTTATTACTATATTATATATGATCTCTTCTATATACATATAGGTGCTTCTACACCAGGTGGTTTTTTAACACAAGCATTTCCGTCATTAAAATGGTATCAATCCTCGTCAGTAAATACTATTCCTGGTCACGTGACTGTGGATTTCATGAACTTTGACGTCACAAAATGTGGAGAAGAAGAAAAGAAATTAAAGTTACTTGTATGAATATATATATAATGTATTATTATTATTATTATTATTATTATTATTATTATTATTATATTATTATTAGACTTTTATAGAGTATAATTATAATTCTTATCTATATATGTATATATATATATAGGAGTTAATAGTCCAGAATCATAGTCAGCCACCCGTAGTGTTCTTTAATAATACAGATACACTCGCTCGTATATATACATACCTTCTTAGTCAACGAATTAATTGTGCCTATATTAGTAGAGTATATATATATAACTTATTATACTTTATTTTTCTTTTATTTATATATAAAAATATATTTATATATAACTTATTATACTTTATTTTTTTTTATTTATATATAAAAATATATTTATATATAACTTATGATCCTATATTTCTTCTTGTATTTATATATATAATTATATGTATATAAATACATTAATTCCATTAATATATCTATACTTATTCTATAATAGGATATTACAATATCCAATCGAGTTAATTTAGTTCATTTATTACAAAAGAATAAATTTGATTGTTTATTATCAACAGATATTTTATCTCGAGGAATTGATACACCCCTTTTAACAACTGAAATTCAATATGAATTCTCTAATGATGTTTCCAGTTTTATTAATCGCTGTGGTAGAGTCGGTCGTTCCAGTCAAGCTTCTCATGGTATATATATATATATATATATATATATATATATATATATATATATATATATATATATATAATTCATTACTATATAGTCTATTGTTTTGTGGATTATAATCATCAAAAATTATCATCCTCTATTCAAGTATATATATGATTACAATTATATATATTATTATATATATTATTAATATAGGAAATAGGAGTTCATAATAATTTATCATCTTTATATTCACATAATAGAATGTTAGCTCGAAAATTAAAGAAAGAATCATCATATCCATATAATTCCTATGATGATCAAATGTCCAAATAATTAATTATATCTAAATATATATATTTATTATGTGTGTTATATTAATATTATACAAAATAAAAAATTTATCTTTTGTTTATTTTAGAGACAAGTTGTATTTCAAAACAAAAGAATATACATATAAACAAAACAAAAAATATAATTGAGAAATATTTAAGAACACACATATAGCAAAATAAACCCCATAATGTTTGTTATGTTATCTTACATAGAGTTGCAGGCAACAGCATTAAAAATTAACTAGGAAACAACATTTAATCGACTTCTTCCATATCACCATCTTCTTCTTCATTAGCTTCTTCAAGAGGAGGAACTTCTTCTTCGTTAGTTTCAATTTCAGGTTCATCATCAACAGATAAACCTAATTTAATAAGTTTATGAATTCTATTAGCGAATTCAGAAGGATCTTCAAGAGAGAAACCAGAAGAAAGAAGAGCAGTTTCATATAATAACCATACTAAATCCTTAACAGTAGGATCACTCTTATTTTGTTCAACTTTTTCTCTAAGAGATTTAACAATAGAATGAGTAGGATTAATTTCCATAGTCTTCTTAGAAGACATCATACCAAAAGAACTATTTCTTAAAGCTTGAGCTTTCATGATTCTTTCCATATTAGCAGACCAACCATATTCACCAGTAACTAAACAACAAGGAGAATCAGCTAATCTGTTAGAAACAGTGACTTTTTCAATCTTATCACCAAGTAATTCTTTAATAGTATCACAAAGAGTAGTACAAGCTTTCTTTTCTTCTTCAAAAGATTTCTTTTCATCTTCAGTTTCTTCTAAATCAAGATTTTCCTTAGTAGCACAAATAAGATTCTTTTCATTATAAGTCTTAAGAGTAGTAATACAATATTCATCAATAGGATCAACAAGATAAAGAACTTCATAACCTCTCTTCTTTAATTGTTCAAGGAAAGGAGAATTCTTAACAGCTTCAAGAGATTCACCAGTTACATAATAAATACCTTTTTGACCTTCTTTCATTCTTTCAATATATTCATCAAAACTAACAAATTCATCACCACTCTTAGAAGATTGATAACGAAGTAATTTAGCAAGACGTTCACGATTAGCAGAATCTTCATGAACACCAAATTTAAGATTCTTAGCAAATTGTTCATAGAATTTCATATACTTTTCTTTATCTTCAGCAAGATTTTCAAACATACCAATACACTTCTTAACAATATTCTTTTGAATAACATTAAGAATCTTATTTTGTTGAAGAACTTCTCTAGAAATATTAAGAGGAAGATCATCAGAATCAACTACACCACGAATAAAGGAAAGATATTCAGGAATTAATTCTTCACAATCATCCATAATAAATACACGTCTAACGTATAATTTAATGTTATTACGCTTCTTCTTAGATTCAAACATATCAAAAGGAGCTCTCTTAGGAACATAAAGAAGAGCACGGAATTCAAGTTGACCTTCAACAGCAAAATGTTCATGAGCTAAAGCATCATCCCAATCATTAGAAATATTCTTATAAAAAGCATTATATTCTTCTTCAGTAACTTCATCCTTAGGTCTCATCCAAATAGGTTTTTGTTTATTTAATTCTTCCCATTCATGAGTAACCTTCTTCACTTTCTTTGTTTTCTTTTCATCTTCTTTTTCATCTTTCTTTTCTTCTTCATCATCCTTAACTTCTTCCATCTTAGGTTCTTCTTCTTCTTCATCTTCTTTCTTATCTTCTTCTTCTTCTTCTACAGGAACTTCTTCTTCAACAGTCTTTTCTACCCAAAGTTTAATAGGGAAAGCAATAAATTCAGAATGTTTCTTAACTAATTCACGAATAGTCTTTTCTTCTAACATTTCTTCTTGATCAGGTTTTATATTAAGAATAATCTTAGTACCACGACCAAGAGGTTCATCTTCACTAGGACGAATAGTAAAAGAACCACCAGCAGCAGATTCCCAAACATATTGATCATCATCGTTACTCTTAGAAATAACAGTAACTTTATCAGCAACAAGATAAGCAGAATAGAAACCAACACCAAATTGACCAATCATAGAGACATCAGTAGTACCAGCTTGAAGAGCTTCCATAAAAGCTTTAGTACCAGAACGAGCAATTGTACCAAGGTTATTAATTAAATCAGCCTTAGTCATACCAATACCAGTATCACGAATAGTAAGAGTCTTATTTGTCTTATCAGCAATGATCTCAATCATTAATTCCTTACAAGAATCAAGCTTAGTAGGATCAGTAAGAGATTCATATCTAATCTTATCAAGAGCATCAGAAGCATTTGAAATTAATTCACGAAGGAATACTTCCTTATTCTTGTAAAATGTATTAATAATTAAACTCATTAATTGAGTAATATCAGCACTAAAAGCAAAAGTTTCAGCCATGTTACTTCTTTTTTCTTAAAATATATAATAAAAACAAAAAAATATGAAAAATTATCTTTAGATGAACATGCTAAGTCTTTCCATTTGTATCATTTAGCAACTTCTAGAACTATATCAGAATTATATTTTAGTAATTTATATGGTCCTTAATTTCGTATAAGAAATAGATATACTTAAAAAAGTGAATAGGGTTCTTTTATAAATTATAGGCCTTTATGTCAAACATGATCGATTTCTTCGTAGAAAACGATATAGAAAAAAGACAGTAATTTTGTAGTTTAGAACACTCAAGAAGTTCTAGAATCATGAGACCTTTTACCATATAGGAATGCAAGAACCGTGGTTATCTAATCAAAACAAAGCTCTTTGTTGGAAATTTTTATGGAATTAGAAAAGAAGCCAGATTCTTTTAAACACAAATACTGTTTTTAAATAATGGAAATCTTTTAAAAGCGTTTAACAATAAAAATAAATGAACGAAACGAATAGGATAAATAAGTTTATATGACTGAAGGGATAATATAATATCGAATAAAATAGACGAATATGGTGAACAAAAGGAAAAAGATATTGAAATTGAAAACAACGAAAACGAAGAATATATATAGATAGCAACCGATAGAAAGAACAGAAAGAAAGAAGTAAAATGAATTGCTTTCAAAATAATGAAAAGTAATAGATAAATCAAGAAATGAATGGAGAAAAACTACTCACAAAAAAAAATAAATAGTACTAAAAAATAATAATAAAGATAAATAAAATAACATAAATATATTAAATTAGGTATTTCTTGAAATATCAATAAAGAAAAATCGGTATATTTGAAGTATGGAGAGTTTTACATATATAAGCACATAAAAATAAGTAAATTGTTGTACATATTATCTATTTATAATTATATGTTATATGATTTATCATTATATTCTTCAAAGTCAATAGGAATAGTTTCAAGACCTAATTTATTTAATAACTTTACAAAAAATCTACATCTTCCCTGACTATATATATATAATAAAATAATTGTTTTTATTTAATAATTTGTATTTAAATAGAATAGAAGATAGATATATAATAGATATGTAAAATGAATATATATACCTATAAACAGGTTCTCTTAGTTTATCTAATAATTCATCATTATTGATCACATCTCGAGATAATAAATACGGGTCCACTCTATATAGTATTGTTTATAGTATTGTTTATAGTATTATATATATTATTGTATAGAGTATTATATATATTATTGTATATAGTATTGTATATGTTATTGTATATGTTATTGTATATATTATTGTATATAGTATTGTATATATTATTGTATATATTATTGTATATATTATAGTATATTGTATTGATTATAGTATTGATTTATATAATACATATACAATAGTCTATATATAATAATATATATATATATATATATATATATACTCAATATGTAATGCTGTTAAAAGACTCATTCCTTTTCCATTCTTTGTTAAAACACCTGCTAAACTGTTCTCCGGACAAAGTAACTCCTTCTGACGCTTATAATGTAATATAGGAATATAACTATAATTAGGAACCTCGGTCACACTTGGAACAAAATAAGGTCCTCCTTTATAAAATGATGTACCCACACGGTTTTGTTTCTATATATATATATATATTAATACATACATATATATATATATTAATAGATATATATAACTAAATATATATATACATGTATATCATCGAAGAATGAGAAATCTACCGAATAACTACCTCCATTGCTGGTATAACTAAACCCTATATATGTAATTATATATATTATAAGATTCATAATAAAAACAGAATTAAAACTCATATTAGTTTTTATATGAATACAATAAAAGATATATAAAATGATTATATATATATATATATATTATATTACAGTATTAATGTTATTATTATTATTATATATATATATACCTGAGAGAGCTGGTCCGACTGCTTTTCCGTGAAATAATCCAAGTTCACGATCATCAGCAACCTATATATATATATATATATATATATATATATATATATATATATATATATATATATATATAGAATAATTATAATTTAATTATAATTATATTTAGTTTCTTAAGTATATATAATAGAGAAACAAAAATGAGTGAAATAAAACGAAATTTAATAGAGTCTACATATATATATACCTGAATATTTGTTCCCATACCAAACTCTACACGTTCTGTAGCAAAATAACTATATATAGATATATATATATATAACTAATAAAAAGAAATAAAGATAGTTCTATAAATATTCTAAGTCTATTAATTATAATAGGTATTATATGTAATAAACATCTAAAAACATTATATATATATACGCTCCTGCACATATTCCTACGAATCTCCCTCCTTCTTCGACCCACTGTTTAATCCGTTTTATCGACCCATTCCCTCTACGGGTACTCAACTTTTGCTATATATATATATATATATTATTATTATTATTATTATTATTATTATATATATAAAATAGCATCAATATGTTTTCATATAGAATACTACTAATAATTCTATATCTATAGATATACACAATAATAGCGGTCTGCCCCTCCCGGGAAAAGAACAAGCGCGGCATTGTCTTCCCAGTTCTTCTTCTGAAAATCATCGGCATTAATTAACTTGACATTATAACTATCATATATATATTAATGAGAATAATAAAATAATATATATATTCATAAAGAAAATTAATAGTTATTTGAATAAATTAATTAATTAGATATATAATCAATGTATGAATACATAGAATTAAATATAATACAATATAATATAATAGTATATAATATGATATAATACAATAGTATATACTATAATATAATATAATAATAATAATATGATATAATAATAATAATAATAATAATAATACCATGAGGGATCTGTGAACATTCGAAGACTGTGCACAGCCATAAGTCGACTACTGACGCCTGCTCCGTCATCAGCATATACATATATATCTTTACGAGGGTCATTCTCACGGATATAATTGAAATGAATTGTATTAGGCTCACTATTCCAAGACTCACTAGATACATCCATATTCGCTATATATATATATAATAATTAGAATAAAAAAATTCTATTCTTTATAAAATAAAATATATATATATATAACATAGTTCACAGCTAACTTTAACATTTATTATCATTCAATAAATACAATAAATTATATAACATTATATATATATATATATATACAGACATCCGGTGCTTTAAGACTACCATCGCTAGTATTACATAATTCATCCCAAATTGAATCATCGAATTCTTCTTCATCTTCTTCTTTTTCTGTTAATTTCTGTAATGAACTCGCACGATCAGTTAATTCTTCTTCTGTTTTTGTTATCGGTACATCTGTTTCAAGGGGATGTTCATTCCATAATCCACATTGTGACGCACGCTCCATCATATCTTCATTTAAATAGGTAACTGAACAATTTGGAAATGCAGACTCAATTCCAGATAATGATTCTGTTGAAGTATTCGCGGAATATACGGGGATTGGAATCTATATATATAGATATATTTGTTATAAAAACATATAAAAAAATATAAAACATATATAAAACATATATAAAACATATATAAAACATATATAAAACATATAAAAACATATAAAAACATATAAAAACAATATAAAACAATATATATATAAAACAATAAATATACATATATAGAATTCCTTTACAACTTCAATAAAAACATTATATATATATATATACATCTGTAAGAAAAGGAACTAATGGTTTAATAGCATTATAATAAGAACGTGGATTTTCAGGTTGTCCAGCAGCAATTGTTGCATAACTAGTTCCTACCATCAAAACATTCGAAAGATTCTCACCCCAATTAGCCCATAATATATTATTGTAGATTTTCGCTGTTTCTGAAGGTAGATAAAACAATGTTTTTCGCAAAGCAAATCTTTTACCATCATAAGGATTCAAATGAGATTCAACACCTAACTCAGAAGCAATACCAACATCAACCTAAAAACAATAAACACAATGATTTTTTTAATATAATATATATATACCTGACCCATAGTTCCGTCGTAAATATCAATGGCTCTAGGAATTCTGAGTTCTTCTCGTAATGCAATTGCCGTAGCTAACTGATACTGCGAGAAACTAGAATCATTAACTGAGCCACAACCATATGCGGCGATACCATCAATATCTTTTATGAATGGATACTAAAAAAATGATCAAAAAGAAGAAAATTATCAAACAAACATTTTTTATAGTAGCTACCAAGTTTTTGAAAAATGGAAGTACTTTAATTTCTTGCGCAAACTTATAGATTTGAGTTGAAATCATATCTAATAATCATATGTATAACACAAAGAATATAAAAAAGAAAAAGATTAAAATAGAGCAGTTATCAAAAAGTATATGATGCTCATAGCGTTGTAGGGAATCACTGTCCAAAAAAAGTCCAGATTACACTGTATTTTTAGAGAAAAAGAGGGTTGAATATAATCGTGATTAGAGTTTTCTACATATTTCTAGAGAGAGAAAGTAATATAGATGATAACTAGTCTAATATCAAGTCCATAATACAGATAATCAAATCAAATTATCATTTATAAATAAAAGGTGGAATAATTCTCTTGAAAGAATACAATTTGATTACTCAAATGACTTTCGTGTTCTTCAATTTAGAATTCTAAAAGAACAGAGTGAGTTATGGAAATAACCGCGATTGTCACAAGGATGATATTTCTATTTTAATAGTGAAGTATCCAATATATAAATGAATGTAGCTACAAAAGTTATGTTGTATGATGTAGTTTATCAAATACGTAATGAAGAAGACATTGTTATTGAACTCGTCGCGTTTTTTTGTCGGAAAGCTATCTTTACTATTGATAAATATTATAATGTAGACTTATTAATGACTATTCTAGATACTTTCAACAAAAATAAAAGTATTTATTTGATAGATTATTGTCAGGATTACTATTTGTAAGCATAAAAAAGTATTTTGACTTTGATAGCGTGTCGACCTATATAGTTTTTAATACAACCAAGATATTTATTCGATTATATATTTTTTTGAAGACTAAAAATAATTAGCACTACAATTTATAGGTTTATTTACAAAAAAAAAAAAAACTTTTTATAAAAGTATGTTGCGTGAATTCAGTGTAATTTTTTATTCTAATATATGCATATTCCTTACAGACTATTATAAGACTACTTTTAATTGAAATTGAGTTGTGAATTGGTATTCATGAGAACAAAAAACTATTATTTCTTTAATAAAAAGTGAAGAAAGATTGTAAGATATATTATAAAACATTTTTTTATACCTTAAAGAGGTTTACGAAGACCTAATGGCTCAAATTGAAGAATTGATCCAAGAAGAAGATAAGCTTTCATCCAGATAGGTGCATTAATCAAATTATATTTATTATGTTTTATTCCGAAGATAATATCATGAGAAAGTTGTTCAGGAGACATACCTAAATTATAAAGAATTTGTTATACATAGAATTTAAAAAAAATTATTATTCATGTATATGTATATATATAACAGTAAAAAAAAACATAAATAAAGAGTAATTTGAATATATATATATATAAAATACCTTTTTCTGTGGTTTTATCCATTTTACCATATGTTTTTCCATCTCCTGTAACAGCACTTAAGGAATGATTTGTCCTATAATATATATAATATATATATGAAAATTAATAGTCATAGGAGAAAATAGATTTTATATGATGATAATGATATATTTATAGAATAATAATAGAATGATAGATAAAATAGTATGATGTTATATATACTTGACATAAGCAGGTGAGACAACCATAATGTGAATACCATTCTTCTTTTCTTCAGCTCTAAGAGCATCACAATATCCTTGAAGAGCATGTTTGGCGGCACAATAACAGGCACGCGCGGGAACCGATAAAAGTCCTTGAATACTATAACGAATTATTAATTAACATTTAAAAAAACATATAGTAACATATCATATATATATTATATAAATAAGAGACATAAAAAATTAAAATAAAACAAAAATTAAAATAAAAAAAAATAAAATAATTAAAAAAATAAAATAATTAAAAAATAAAATAAAAAAAAAAATAAAATAAAAAAAAAAATAAAATTAAAAAAAAATAAAATAAAAATTACAATAAAAAAAAATAAATTTATAAAAAAATGATGAAAAACCTATATATATACCTGCTAATAAAAACAAGATTTCCTTGTTTTCTGGATCTCATACCATTTAATACTATCTTAGCTAAAGCAACAGGTCCTCTGAAATTTGTATTCATTACTTTATCTTCAATTTCTTGTTTAACATCACGACTGTTACTACGAATACCTAAACCAGAACTCATGACAAGAATATCTATTTGACCCATTTGAATTTCAACTTGTTTAGTTTTATCTTCAAAAGTATCTATTTGTTCAATATCTAAGGGAACAACAAATATTTTATTTGTAGCATTAGGTTTTAAAGCTTCAAATTCTGACTTCACAGTATCTAAAGCATCTTGACGACGAGAACTTATTGTGACATTAGCTCCAGATAAATAGTAATCTTTAGCAACAGCTATACAGAATAATATTGTTATTTTATCATTAAAGTAATCGTATATGATACTATATTTTGTATACCTTTGCCAATACCTGAACTAGCACCAATAATCCATACAGACTTACCAACTTGGGAGGGAATTGATTTATATTTGTAGATTAAATCATAAATTATCTTTGCAGCTACAGCAACAAGTGTAGCATATAAATAATTAATTGTAGAAATCATTTTTGATTTTTATATATATAAAAGTAATATAGAATGAGAAGGAAATCAAAAGAAAAGAAAATATTCGAAAAGAAATTCTTTTTCTGAAGTGAATTCATATTCTATTCAGCAGAAACAAGTCATTTTTAAAGTGACAATATTGTTTTCAGAAGGAATCAGTCAAACATTTAAGGGTTTGTTATGAAAACTCTCTCGGGATACAAATTGTTTCAAAAAAAGTTTCATGGGTATTTTTTGGTGTTCAAGCCGTGCGATCAAGATTTTCTGAGGTAGGAAGCTTATGCTGGGTAGAATACGGCGAACTTTGCTTAAAGACCTTACAATTCAATTAAAAAAATTTTAATTCTTTTCAAGTGAATTATAATTTTAAAAAGGAAAAGAATTTGTTATATATATTCTTATTTAGATAATTTAATTCAGTATTCATAAAAAGATGTCTACTCCTGACGAAAGTAAACCTAATTTATCCATAAAACCTGAACAAAGAGTTCCTACATGGATTAAAGAACAAGTAAGGTCTCTTATTCACATGAATAATCAATAATATTTTCTTAAATTTCTAGTTAAATCATGAAATTGAAAGATTGAAGGCTAATGGTGCTAACTGCTTACCTCTTCCTGTCAAATCAATATCCTTCATTGTTTATTTTTTTAAATATTATATTATATTATATATATTATTATATATTATATTGTATATATTCTTAATTATTATATATTATATATTCTTAATTATTATATTATATATATTCTTAATTATTATATTATATATATTCATAATTATTATATATTATATATTATTAATTATTATATATTATATTATATTATTATATATATTTTCTTAATGAATATATACTGGTATTCAGAATGATGGAAGAGATTATTTTAATCGTGTTGATTTAAATACTAGTTTTGATTTTAATAAGTTGAAAATGGTGATTATCTCAGATCCTATTCCTTGTCCACATAAACCTGGTTATAATTATATTAATGTTGTATTATTCACTGAAAAGTTAAAACCTATGATTCTTCCTTATATATATGATACTTCTTATGCTTCCAAGGGACATACTTTAAAGAATTGGGTATTTGTCAATAATCAAGGTGAAGAAGCTTATCATACCATTGATTCTTTTGAAGAAATATAAAAATATATTGTAAACTGTTCTAAAATCTATATGTATTAATTACATTTTTGTTTATTTGTAGAATTCTTATCAAAACATTTAAAAAAAAACAAAACAAAATTTACAATAAGAACAAAATAATATGAAAACCAAAATTAAAGAACTTTCAAACCAAGTGATATTAACAAAAATAGAAAAGTCTGAAAATAAAAGAAAAATAGAATAAAGAATACAGTCTATAAATACATATACAAAAGAAAAAAAATTTTATTTGGTATAAAAATAAAAAAAAGATAAAAATAAATAGAGACGAATTATAAGAATAAAGCAGTAGAATTGGCAACAGGTTCAGCAACTAAAGAAGGTGAATAAACACCAAACGAAAAGATGAGTGCAGTACTTAAAGCACAAATAACAATAGTAAAGATCCATCCCGTAAAAACACTGGCAACAAGAGACCAATTGACACTATTTTTACCTTCAATTAATCCTACACCAATAGTCGATCCAACAATACAATGAGTAGTAGAGAGAGGTAAACCAAGAGTAGATCCAAAAACTACAGTAAAAGCAGCACCAATATCAATAGAGAAACCACGAGAAGGAGTAACTTTAATAATATTGACACCAATAGCAGCCATAACTTTATAACCAAGACAAGCTAAACCAGCAATAATACCAATACCTCCTAAGAAGAGAACCCAAAGAGGAGTTGATTCACCTGCAGTAGTCATACCTGTATTATATATAGATAAGATAGAAGCAAAAGGACCAATAGCATTAGCAACATCATTAGCACCATGAGCAAAACTATTCATAATAGCAGTAACTATTTGTAAATAACCAAAAATACTCTCTGTATAAGGATCAAATTTCTCTGCTTTTTCATGAATTTGATAGACTTTAGATTGTTCATCTTCTAATTGAGCATGAATATTCTGTTTTTCCATTAATGTTTTCTTTTCTATTTTAGAAGTATCATGATGTTCTTCTTCTTTATTATCTGATTTATTAGTAACATCAGTAGAATCAGAAGATACTCCAGCTTTTTCATCGGACTCACTAATCTCAACAACGGTATCAAGTTCAATTTGAATTTGTTTTTCTTTTTTAAGTTCATCAGCAGCATTTTCACGTTTCTTTAATATATTACGTTTCATCTTAGGGACAAATGTATATTGAAGAATAACACCAAATAAAAGACCAATAACAATAGCTATAACTAAACGAATCCAAGGATTGATCATATCAAGTTTCAAAGCGGGTGTACCTTTAAATAAAATAAATGAAGATAAAACAAAAGCAGTAAAACCAATCATAACTGGATAAAAGAAGAAACCACGTTCTAAAGAATTAGGATAACGAAGAATAAATCTACGAACACAATAGAAAAGAATAGAAGATACAAGACCAGATAGACAAGGAGAAATAAACCATGAAGAAACAATTTCAACCATTTTCATCCATTTAACTGATTGCCAACCTTTAGCAACTACAGCCATACCAATAATACCACCAATACAACTATGGGTAGTAGAAACAGGTAAACCATAATTTGTAGCAATAACAAGCCAAGATGCAACACAAACTAACACGCAAAGCATACCAAACATAAGAACTTCAGGTTCATCTGAAAATTGAGTGACATCTGTAATATCAGTTTGAATAGTATCTGATACATGACTACCCATCAAAGAAGCACCAGAAAATTCCATAATAGATGCAATGATCAGTGCTGTTTTCATCTTAAGAGCACCTCCACCAACAGATGTAGCAAAAGCATTTGCAACATCATTAGCACCTAAAGCAATAAAACCTAAATACACAAAATATAAAACATACCAATTCCAAAAGCAGTAAAGAATGCTACGATTGAGGCAGCAATGACTACCCAAAGATACGACGATAAGTCATAAGCCATAATTAGAAATGAGTCTTAATAAAATGAAGATTCAATAAAAATGATAAAAGTATTCTTTCTATAAAACTGTGATGCATTAATTTTTTATGGACACATATAATTAAAATTGCCCTAAATAGATGAAGATCTCCCTAAAGCGATCAATTATTTCGTATATTTAAGGGGTATATTATTTTGTTTATTCCAACAAATTGACCAATAAAATTAATGTATTTTGATTACGTGTAACATTTCTATTGGCTATTCTTATCATTCAAGATTCGATTTGACTGCACAAAAATAAATGCAAAGAAAACTCTTCATAAAGAATAAACATCTTCTGTTTTCGTATATTCTTTGGAAGTCTTTTTTTACTTATTCTTTGGAAACCCTATCTGTAGAAAGATACAGATATATTCGTGGAATAAAATACGCTCAATACGTCAACAAGTCGTTTTCTAATGGAATGATTGCTTCATATAGATATTTTTGCTTTAAATCATATTTGCCATATTAAATTTTATACGAATGAATATGATCTAGTGAAAAGATAATCATACCTGCTTTAAATAAGGTATATTTCTCGAAGTCACATTTTTTTTCGATTTATAAATAATTTCTTTTATCAGTATGTTGTATAAAAGAATATAAAGATTATGTTGATTAAAAAATAACCTTCTTGTAAGTAGGTATCATTTCGAATCTAGTTCATTCATGCTCAAATTCGTATCGAATGTTGTTTATACAACATTAATATGAGTTTTAATATAATTTTATATGAATAATAAAAAACAAAGAAAACAAATTTGAAACCATCCATAAATAACTAAGGGAGTTATCGTTTTATGTTTTGTGTATCTCTCTATAATTCATTTTATGCCTATTTTATTATGGATTTAATAAAAATGATTCATATGAATTGATTTCTGACAATAGGCCTATAATCGTTTTTAATATGTCCTAGAATAGTTAGATTTAACTGCTCAATGTAATTATAAAGCCACTTTAAAAAAATATTAGTAGATTCGATGAATAAATCAAATGTACAGAATTTTACATAAGAAAAACAAAATTTGTGGGAAATAATAGTTTTAGAAAACTACACTGTTTTATTCTCATGAATATCGATTTTTTAAAAAATTATTGAAAAAGGAAACTTTTTGCGTATTTGGAGTATTTTATACACAAGCGATCTCTAATCAGTAAGTTGCTTATATATATATACTTTGCTTATTATGAATAGAAAAGAGTTTATTTCAATGAAAAATGGATAATTATAAAATCAAGTTTACTTTTTGGTTTTATAAATTCATTTTCTTATTCTTATTCATTACAAATACGCAGGCAAAAAAGGTTAGGTAAGTATTGATTACAATATAATTTACATTTATAGGTTTTCGTATGATGATCATAAATTAAGCTATTCTCGAGATTTCTCTGTGATGAACATACGAGATCCTCAAAAATGTTATGTAGAATTTGAATTAATTAAAACAATGCATACACAAGGAATCATTTCTTCATCTCCAGTCGTTTCTCAAATAACAAAAGATGGAAGTCATGATGTATCTCGTTCTTCTTATTCCTTTATAACTCATTTTATTATTTAGATTATTGTAACAACTGAGTCACACTATATTCAAATCTTCGAAAGCAATAAGGATACGAAACCATGTATGATATATATATATTTATTCTATAAAAAAAATATATATATTCTTATAAAATTCTAGTTGTTTCTATTGAATTTGAAGATGTGAGTTTTTCTCTTCCTCCTATTTTATATGATTGTGATGATGATGGTGTGAATGATATTATTACTATAGATGACAAAGGAAATATTAGATGTATTAAAGTATATTTATATATGAAATATAATTATGAATTATTTCTTTAGCTTAATAATGAATTTACTTATGTATATGAATATTTCCTCCAAATCCCCTCTTTTCAACTTCCAGATGATATGTATATATATACAAATATAGTCTTATTATTTTATATTTCTTGGGTATATTTATTATGAATTAAAAAAAAAGAAATTTAGATAATAATAATAAATTAAATACAATTATATTTATATACTCTATTATTCTTAGAACTTCTCTACAAGTTTCTTCACATCCATTTATTAAAATGCCACCTATTCCTCTCGATAACCGCGGTTATACATATATTAATAGTACGAATGAATGGTTTGAACAAAATCTTGAATTTGTATATATATATATATATTATTTATTGTATATATATGGTATTATATTGTAATATTTGAAATTTTAATAATAATAATTATATATCTTTAATCATCATTATATATATATTTTTAATAATCATTATATATATATTTTTAATAATCATTATATATATATAATTTTAATAATCATTATATATATAGGGAATAAGAAAAGAAGGTATTCAGCATAATCAGTTCAATCCCTCAGGAACACCGTACGAGGATACGATGGATCCTTTAACGGAGGAGATGGAGGATAACGAAGGTGAGTCTATATATTCTGAAGAAGAAGAAACAATAGAGGAAGAATTATATAATTATATGAAAGACAATCGATATATTACTCAAGACTCTATAAAAGAATTATATTCTACTATTTATCATACTGTACAACAAAACAAAAACTTTAATATTTTTGTTCATAATAAAACATTTCATCTTATTCCTCAAGTACTGGCGTCCCCCGTGGTTATTCGACCTATTTCCGCCGAAGATCATACACTCCTGATATTCCCTGTAACCTATTCGAAGACAGATGATCTGTATATATATATATGTTATTATATATAAATATATGCTATTATATATATATGTTATTATATATATATATATAGTCTTATTATCTGTGCATTGATATGCTATGATCTGTCTATTAAACAATTTTTATGGGTTCGATTATTGGTATATATATATATATATATATATATATATATATATATATATATAGGATTTGACTTTTGGACAAGATATAGATGGAGCGTCATTATTTGCTTCTCCCACGATTATTGACTTCGATTTAGATGGAAGTCCAGAAATAATCGTGGGAACTGCATCAGGACTTTTGTATATATATATATATTATTTTTGACATTTTAATTATACTATATATATATAGATATATATTAAATTTGGATGGCTCAAATCAACCTCATTGGCCTATTAATACTGGTCGCATTTTATCTCAAATAACCGTGGAAAACTTAGGAAATGAAATGAATATTGTATGTATTAAACATATACTTATTATTATAATTATTAATATATATATTATTATACATATTATTATATATATTATTATACCTATTAATATATATAGATATTTGGTACCAAGGAAGGAGGGGTGTTTATGTATGACGCAGAGGGGGATCTCGTGTGGTCACGATTTCTCTATGGACCAATTCTTATGGTATATATATATTCGATTACTCTATATATATATATAGCCAATTATTGTCGCTGATATAAATGATGATCACGTGCTAGATATAGTTGTATCTACTTCATTGGGAGATGTTCACGTGTTCCGAGGGATTGATGGTAAAGTTGTGAAAGGATTCCCGCTTAAAGTTCCCGGTATATAATTATATATATAATTATATATTATATTTATACATAATATATATTATATAGGTCATATTAATTATCCGTTAACCATAGCGAAATTGACTTCAGTATATATATATATTATATTACTCTATATATATATATATATTATATTACTATATATATAGACAAAAGGTTTAGATATTATTATTCCATGTCAGGATAAATATATATATATATATAACTCAATAAGGTATGTATATATATACTATTAAATATATATATATTATTAATTATATAAATATATAGTGGATGTGTACGTCGTATATACATAAATGATATTGTTTCTGGGCAGGTGCTTGTAGGAGATTTTGAAAATACAAATCATATAAATCTTCTGGTGACAACACATTCTGGATCACTTTTTATATATCGTGTTCGCCCTGTAGAAAATACCAAGGGAATTATGGATTATTCTCTGTTAAATCAGTGGATCCCCGTGAATCAAGGTCTCAATGGAATGATCTATCAATATAATTATAGAGGAGTTTATTTTACTTCGTATATATATATAGAATTATATATATATAGAATTGTTTAGAATTAGTTTATAATTAACTACTATATATATATATATAGGAAATCGGTTATGGATGTGTCAGGTGCGTCATTTTCTGTTACTTTTACTATCGTTGACCAATCAGATGATTATAAGACAACACCAAATAACCACGGGAATTCAAAGTCCTATACTATTCTTATTTCTTATGGATCTATCGTTATATTTCGAAAGGTATATATATATGTATATTTATATTTATATATTTATTTTCTTATATATATAGGTATATTTATATATTTATTTTCTTATATATATATATATATATATATATATATATAGGTATATACCACTACGGGTACATATACTGTGGCCCTCACACTCCCTCAAGAAGGATCATTTCTATTGGATGTTACACTCCTCACGGAACACTATCATTATTCTCATGATTCCATTTCTATTCAGTATATATTTATATCATTTTTTTTTTCTTTTTTTTTATTTGATATATTTTAATTTCCTTAATTTATTAGAAATATAATAATATATTAATTGATTAGATATCTATGAATATATCTATATATAGATACAATACGTCCTTCTACTATTATATTCAGGGATTATTATTACTCCCTCTTCTCCTCCTCTATCTATATATATTATTCACTAAAGTACTCGATACACCTCTACCTTTATAATCCACAAATAACCACGGGAATCGTTGGATTCAAGATTATCTTCTATTTCTATAGTATACACTCTATCTTTTAGTCTATATTATATATGTATATACAATATATATATATATTATATTATGTTTTTTTTTTCTGTTATGATTATCTCTCTTTAAATTCAGGTTTATATATATATAAATAATAATAAATGAATTTAGATTAAAATATTTAGATTTTTTGAATGATTCTCTTCTATTTTTAATTTTTTTTAATTTTTTTAATTTTTTTATACGATTCTTTATGTATTGTTTTCTTCTTATGTCTTCATATGTTTCGCTTAATATATATTATTGTTGTAATTGTTATATACAAATTTTACTCTTTGTTGTTCAATACATATATTTAGTATATATTTTTTATGTTTTTATCAAAGTTATATATATATATATATATAATTTTTTGTTGTTGTGTTTCTGTTTTATTTTCCTTTTTTCTCTCTTTTATTTTATTTTCCGTCAATGTACGTTTTATTTTGTATTGATTGTGCTCTTGAATATATTTCAGTGATATTAGTGGTTTTGTCATATATACATTTAAACTAATTTTAACATAATCAACCTATATTGTTTTTTTATACCTTTTTAAATTTAAAAAAAAAATTATTAAATTATAGATAGTAACTGAAACTATATAATGATTGAAACATTATAAAAAACAAATTACAAAAAAAGAAAAACAAATATTTAACTAACAACAGAAAATAATATTAAAAAACAATAATTATTCAATAGGCACTAATTGTTAAGACAGGAGATATTAAGGAGCGTCACATTTTATCTTTAGGATTTGTATTTGTATTAATGAGATCATTGACTTTTGCTTTAACATTTGACAATTGGTTTTCATTAATGAATAAATGTGTTTGATCAAGGACATACTTAATTATTTTATGATCTTTGTCTAGAAATTCGATATATGTTTTGATTACTGGATCCACAGTAATAAGGATTCCTTTTGTAGCAGTAGCAACTTCTAATTTATTCATCGTTTATACAGTTCCTAGAAAATTAATTATTGTCAAAAGAAGAATAAAAGAGTAATACGAAAAACAAAAATATTTTTTTAAAATAAAAATAAATGTTGTTTCTAGAATGGATTTGAATCGACCAACTCGAATTAATGCAGTAGTTCATTGTACATTATGATTTGAATTATATTTAGTTGATATAGTGGTGAAACAAACGGTCTCAGTGAAACATACTGTTGATTCAATGATTGAAAGTATTCAGCAACTCAATAATTTATATGATGAATTATTTCGGAGGACGAATCTACAATTGGAAATACTATCAAAGCGTTTAGCATCGATCAAAGCAGTATGTGATGAAGTTTTCTTATTTTATTGATAATTTTATAATTATAAACTATTGATTTCATTATTCATTATATATAAACCATTTTCATTCATGTTGTGAATATAGAGAATGATTACTTTGGAGGCAAAGATTGATTATTGTATAGAAAATCAAAATAAAATAGACACATTTACGTCTCATAAACTTACATTAACAAATCCAAGTATTTATAATCAAAATAAATTATTTAATGAATCCGATTTATTATCACCTTCTCTTTCATCCACTTTTTCTACCTTACAATCTGATTTTATTGTATATATATATATATATTTATTATTATATTATTATTATTTTTTTTGTTATTATATTATATTATATTAATATTATATATATATAGATTCATAATATACCGATCTCAGACTATACTCTCTATAATGATATTATTAAAGAAGATTCTTCTCCATCTTATATTGTATATATATATAGTATTATTATTATATATATATATATTATTATATATATATTCTAAATAATAAAATGACTATTTCAAAATATTTTTATATAGTTTCACCATAAGAATAATAATGAAAAGATATTAGAGTATGAGGATAATAGAAAACAATATTCAATAACCAATAATGTATATTCTATTTGATATTCTTTTTTAAATTTATTTTAATTATATGTATATATATCTTTAGATATACACGTCACCATTTGAAATAGAGAATACATTAAAAGGTATATAGTATATATATAAATATTCTTTTATATACCTATATAGATTTCAATGAATCTTTTTCCATAATTCCAAAAAAATGATAAATAATGAAAAAATATATATATATTATTTACTTGGTTTCGTTGTGTTTAAAGTGGTGATTATCACTAAATGAAAAGCAATTGGTATACTGGAAAACCAAAAACCAAAAACGAAAAAAAAATAAAAACTAGAAAAAACGTGAACTATAATAAAAAAGTAATTAAAAAAAGAAAGAAAAGCTGAATCGTAAACAAAGTGATTTTAAAAATATATACTTTTTTAAAAACAAATATTTATATATAACTATAGAAACGATAATTGTGAATAAGAATCCATTAATTACCAATATAAATTGTGAAATAAGATATATAATATATAATATATAATATAAAATAATAGAATAAAAAGCGATATACAACGACAATATATCTTTACCTTTTGATAAAAACAAAGAATAAAGAAAACATATATACTATTTTTTTATTATATAAATAATATAAAACATATATATATAAGAAATCAAGTATACCCTCTAAAAATATCTTCTATATATATATATATATGTATATATATATAGATATTTAACAGCATCGATCTCTATCGATAGAAGGACTGATAGAAGAGAGAGGAATAGCGCTATCATCCTTCTCATCTTCCCAAAGATCTGAATGAGAAATAACTACGTTTAATAACTCCTTTACAGAAGATTCTAAATTGATATTCAATTTTGCAGAAGTCTAGAAATGATATATATATATTGTGTATTCTTATAGATAACTACATAAATTATTAATAATATAAATAACTTATATCTTACAATTTAAATAAAATTAAAAATATATAATAATAATGAATATAAAATAAAAAATATATATAATAATAATGAATATAGAAATTAAAAAAAAAAAATGATAATGAATATATAAAAACAAAATATAAATATACTTTTTCCCAACCAATGAATCCATTATCCTTAACAAATTGATCTAATTCGTCAGGATTCGTTTTACTCTCACTTAAATCGCATTTATTTGCTAAAAGTAATACAGGTAATGGCTTTCCATTAGGTAATGTTACTTTACTATCAAGTTCAGTTTTCCATTTCTTAATCGATTCAAACGAATTATCACATGTTGAATCATATACAATAAATGCACCGAAAGCTCCACGATAATAAACTCTTGAAATATTCTGATAACGGTCTTGACCAGCTATATCCCATAATTGTAATCTATAAGTTACATCACCAATGGCTAAGATTTTCAAACCAAAATCCACAGTTGTTGTTATATGATAATTTTCAGAGAATAAATCATGAACATATCTTTTGATTATACTTGTTTTTCCAGTTTTAGCATCACCAATAAACAAAAATTTAATTGTTTTTTCTGATTTATTTGACATTTTTAATGAATCTGATGCTCAGCAACTAACAATCAATAAGATATTTTCTATTCTATTCTATATACCAGAATATATTCAAAGATCTAAATTGTTTTTTGTCTAACTAACAAAGTAGGGAAATTTAACTGATAACCAGAATAACAGGAATAATCACAAAATCACCATCATTCTTTGTAAAACCGCGGGAACTCAAAACATACGTTTAAAAAGTTCTCCTTCTTCTTGAAAAAGAACTTTTTCTTCTTTTATTCTATTGGTTTCATGAGAATCAAAACATATTACACTTAAAATTTAATTTTATTTCTGAAAACATTATTCTATAGAAAAATACAAACAAACAATATTGTTTTGTATTTAGTGTTTTCCTTAATAGTATCATTTGCTTGTCAACAATACATGAGGGAATATGTCTGAACTATAAAATCTCCATATTTCTTGACAACTCCACACACAATTGTCATCGTGGTAATCACAGATAGTGATAATGTTCATATTTGAATGAGATATACATTATTTCCAAGAGAATGATCATAGTTGAATTTATAATTATAAACATTTTCTTCAATTCCAACAAATTAGAGTATAAGTTTTCATATATATATATATTCTTTAATATCCAATCACCATGGAGAATTCCAACTGATAACTCTTAAAGTACATATCGCTGAATTTGTAGTCATTGAAAAACACTTGAAAAAATGGATTTTCGATTTCATTTTAATAATGGTGCGATTTCGCAATATCATATATCGGACTCAATAGCATTACTCAAGTATTGAAACATAACAAATAGTATCACTGTTAAAGTCTATCCTTTTAAGATCATTTTTAAAATCATATATTTAATTAACAAGATATAACCCAATAAAACATATGGATTTCTTTAGAAACATCAAATATAAGGAGAAAATTAAATAAAAAAAAGAACTCAACAATGAAAACTGAATTTATTTAGTTATAAATATTCTGATGTTTTTTTTTAATGGAAAAGTGAAGGACTACAGTGAAAACAAAACATTTCCCCACTATTATTGATGGATGTTTCCATAAAAAAAAAGTCGTTTTTTCGACTGTCGTCCCTCACATTCCCACAAAAACGGGAGAACTCCTTTCTATAACAGAGTTATTTTCAGTCATTAGAAGTGTCTATATCTTTCAATAATTCTAAATACTAGGTAGGTATGTGATGTTAGTAATCATAGAATTATCACGAATTTCTAATTTTAAAAACTGAAAAAAGGAATTTTTTTTTTAGAAAAAAAAAAACAAAACTGAATCTTTGCATGGAGACTATATGCGTAAATATAAACATATTTATTTTGGATATATCTTTTATGTTCCAAGTAACAGATTCATATTTTAATGGGGTTCTACGTCTACAAGGAAAAGTTTACTCAATCATTAGCAATAATTATTTGTTTTTTCTCCTTGTCGTCTTGATCACAATTGTTTCTTTTATGTTTGTCGTTCTTACTATCAACATTGTCCAAGAATATTATATTATCTTGTCTGATGAGAACAATACTGAGATTTATGTTCTTGAAGAAAATGCCGGTATTAATATTGATATGGGCAGAGAAGATCAACAACAGATAGATCAACGTCAATGGAATCTCTCTGAGTCAACAGCACCTTCTCAAGAAGATGTTGATTCTGAACATTTATGAAGCATATAAAATTTGTAGAAGTCTGACTGTTATTTTTATTTTACGCTTCATTTTGTGTTCAATCTGTCTATATATCATTTTTCCCTTTTTTTTTTTAATTTTGCTTTTCCATTTTATTATTTTCATATTATATAATATGTATTTGTTGTGTTTTTTATTTTAATATAAACATAATACGCTAACTATTAAATGAGAATCATTAGAAATAACCAAAAAGTCAAAAAGAAAAAAAATATAAAAAGATTTAAATGATTCTTAAACACATAAAAAAATAGACAAGTTATTCTATTTTGACATTATTATGTAGATAGTTGAATATTTGTGATATCTGTTGAACATTAGTATATTTGAAAATATAATGATCAATGATAAATCCATCTATCGACAATTCATAATGATTCATTGGTATATAAAAGAAGTAAATAGAATCATTTTCTTTTGATTTTTCAATAGCAGTAATTTCTTTCTTATTTACTTGGAAATCAATATGTAAATAATGTTTATCTGTATCGACAATAAATATATAATTTCTTGTAATAATAATTACCGATATATTCATAATAAAATATTGAAGAACTGTTTCATCTTTATAGTCACCATTTGAGATTCTATATAATATTTCTCGTATCATAGCCGTTTCCTTATTATATAACTATAGAAAAAGAATTATAATATTATTATTAATTAATTAATAAAAAAAATAAATTAAAAAAAAATATATATATATATTATTTTAATAGAAATAATTATAATAATATATAAATATAAATTAATATCTTGTCCTTCTTCTAATAATCGCGGGGCTCTCTTTCGTTTATATTTATATGTTGTATCAATAAGACCTCCTCGAATTAAGTTTAGCATATCTGTTATTAAGAATAAGCCATCTGAGATATTATGTGTTAATTCACTTACATACATATATAAATAATCTTTCTTTGTTGCTATATGTTTATTTGTTATTTGCTTTCGAGGAATCACTTTAAGAAGTGTTGCTATATATGATAAATATGTGATAGGAAGATCAATGATCCAACATGAGATTCCCACGGTTATTTTCCATAAACTATTATAAAACATTTCTACAAGCGATACTCCAACTTGAACTCGATTCTTTGTTTCTTTTCCTTTCTTTATACTTTGTGATATATTTCCAAATAAATCATATACTAAACTTGTTAAATAATTATAATTACCTAACAGACCAAACGATAAATAAAATTGTAATTTCTGATACATAATAATATCTTTAAGATATTTATTGATAACGGCCTTCTTTAGAAGATCTAAAGTAGTAAAGATATTCT
Source organism: Blastocystis sp. Blastoise (assembly GCA_039096225.1). Taxonomy (NCBI): domain Eukaryota; class Bigyra; order Opalinata; family Blastocystidae; genus Blastocystis; species Blastocystis sp. Blastoise. Next base: position 341,914 of record JBBPEB010000003.1, read on the forward strand.
CACGATGGTACAGATTAAACGTCAATGGAACACTATTTAATTGATAACTATATTGAGAAGGCGCTATTTTTGATTGAATTAAATACATAGTAACAATGACTTTAATATAATCAATATATAATGATTTTATATAATAATATTGTGTTCGTTGTAATCCTTGAGATAAGGGTATATCTATACATCTATAGCAATAATCCATATAATCAGTAGAAGTAGTAATATTAAAATTACTTAGAGATAAGTTTTGTTTTGATATACGATTATATACAGCTAATAAATTAGTTACTAGAGCATCTTCAATCATAATTTGAAAAGGAAGCAAAGAAACATAGCAACAAGAAATCGTATTATTATTATATTTATCTTTATCCATATGAAACGCAATTGTACAAATACTACGAGTATCGGAGTCTGAAAGTTGCTGAAGCACGACTGGATAGGAGGTTGAAAATGACTGATTATCCAATTGAATATGTTTTATATGAAGTAATAATGATATTGAAATAGGAGACTTTAAAAACTATATATATATATAGTTAAAAAATATGATATTAGAATACGTTTTCTATTCAATAGAAAAGAAAATTATTGACTCATGTAGTTATAATATATTATATATATAATGTATGTTGATAATAATAAGTATCATAATATATAATAATATCATAATATTATAATAATTCAAATATTATAAGTATAATAAAAAAAATATAAAAAATATAAAAAACATAAATATATATAATAAATATATATATATACTTGAAAAGATAGACCAGATATAATAAGACAAACAAGTTCTTTATTATATTTATCAATACAAGATATAAATATATCTTTAACTTTAATATCTATATTGAGAATAGTCATAGTATTACATGCCAACTTTTGTTTCAAATAATATAACATTTGAATCATATTAATATGTTTACTACCAACACATCTTGACATTTCATCTTCTTCTCTATTATTCTCCTTTTCTTTCTCTTTCTCTTTCTCTTCTTCTCCTCCTCTATCATTCAATAAACCTGCTAATAAATTCATATTCTTCTCCATTTCTTCTATATATAAAACTCGTTTTCCATTTTCTATCTTTGTATGCATCAAGATTATCACGGTTCTTTTCTCTTTCTCTATATGAGCAGTCAAGAATTCCCGCGGTATTTTATCAATCTTCAAACATTTACGACCAATTCCTTTCTTATCAAACCAATTCACAGACGTATATATTGTAACATCTATTGACTTATCCCCACGGGGATTCTCCCATATATAACTAGATACATATAATAATTATAATTATCATTTAATATATATAGAACAAAGAATAGTTATTTCTATATATATATATATATATATATATATAATTCATTTTCTTTTTAGGTTGAATATAAGAAATATATTTCTCTCGATGTTGCTGGATTCCCACGGTAAATGCAGTTTCATTAACATATATATAGGGTAAATCTTCTTTATTTTCATCATATATAGTAATATAACTACATCCCTGGTTAACATTAGTAAAGAAATCTATACCTATATATACAATAGCACTCTCTCTAATATTATATATAGGGAGAATTAGACTATTTAGAGAGTCCATATTTAAAGTAACACTATTTGTATACATATATCCCTCACCATCAATACATAAACAGAATCTCTCATTTAATTGGCTGATAAACAAGAGAGCACGTGACTCCTGTGAATTGACTAATTGTGTTTCTTCCTCAATAGCTCCTTCTTGCTTGATTTTAATCGTATATTTCGAGTTATTACGTAAATAGATTGAATCTGTAATAGAAACAATAGTAGTATTATAAAGTAGAGGAATAGAAGGAAGAATAGAAAGTGAGTATTTGTGTTGCATTCGTGTTTTGGGGGATATCGTTGACGTATGGAAGGGAGAGGGGGATGTGAAGGGGATTCCACGTGACACTGAACCATTCAAAGATAAGATAGAGAATGAAGACTATATAGATCCATAGTATAGATATAAATAAATGTAGAAATACATTTTTCTCTCCAAAGAAAAGTGGTAATGAACGATCAATATCTTTCTATATATATAGATATACTAATATGTATATTTATAATATAATAAATTTAATAATAAATAGAATAATAAATATAATATATATAATAATAAATAGAATAATAAATAGAATAAATAGAATAATAAATAGAATAATAAATAGAATACTAAATAGAATAATAAATATAATAATAAATATATACTTGTTCGCATAGGAATATAGGTTCTTCAGGAGTAGAGAAACCAAGGAAGGGTTGTGTATCTTGATAAGGAAGGTAATTCCCGTGGGAATCGGAGATAAGAATGGGTTCTTTGGTATTCATAAAGAAGAGATATGGAATATAAAAATAGATTTGATAGGAATGAACAGAGGGAGATAACTATATATATATATATATATATATATTCTTCTATATATCAATTATTATTTAGCATATATATAATATCCTTTTATTCTTTAAACTCTAATATATATATATACAACATCCATTTGAATATACATCATATTCCCGTAAATATCTTGAATATTTGCTTCAAAATTCTCAATTAATTGTGGTATTTCAGGTTTATTTGTCTTTATTTTAATAAGATCTATATAATGTTGTATTTGAGGATTAATATTAATATAATAATTCTTTTCATTCAAATGAATATCATTTAATATTTCTTCATCAAAATCAATAGTACTTGAGTTCAAATCATATGCTAAATCCGTTGTGATTTTCAGATTATATAAGTCAATCAGAAAGTGTCTGAATACTTCTCGTTTAATCTTAATATTAAAGTCCGAGAGTATGTATATAGGAAGTGATATAGAAGAGGATATAGTATATTTATTAAGAGTAATATATAGAGAGGTCTGAAGGGATAGAGAATATATATCGTAAGTCGATTGAGAAGGAATACAAGTGAAATCATCTATATATATATATATCAATAATAAATGAATAAATAAATAAAAATATAATATATATATAAAGAAAAAGAAGCAATTGATTCATTAATAAAATGGATATCATAATAATATATATATATATATATATATATATATATATATATATACCAATTGAAGAGGGTTGATTCTCAGCTACGCACGTGTATAACGGAATAGAAAGTGAATTAACAAATGAAAGGAGAGGTGACAGTGTGACGCATAAGGAAGTTGGCGAATAAGAATGCTCCAATGTACTATACATATACAATATAGTAATAAATTTATTGTATATATATATATACCATAATAAGTGTATATCTTCAAATGACGCTTCATGATTATCATTTTTCTGGAAAACCATTGGCTGAACCACCTTTGGATCACGTGTCACAAAAATACTATTTAGTGAATAGTCCGTTTTATCTTGATCTTCTCCATTATCCCCGCGGTTATTACATATACAAAATGTATATTTCATATGTTTTGAAAATGTATATGGAGGAAGATAGAGGGAAGAAAACGCGGGAACAAAAAGTGAAGTAATTCTTAGCGAATGGAAATAACCATGGAAATATATAGGATACTCTATATATATATATATATGTATATTATATATATATATACTTGTTTGATTGATAAGTTGAACTGTTGATTTTATCGTTAAAATACGTTTCGACTGTTCAACTTCCCATTGTGCAGAAATGTAACAGAAAGAAATATCGTTAAAACATGACGGATGAAGTGTCATTGGCTGTACATGTGCCAATGTATTCGCCATAGATCTATAGATATATATATAATATATACTATTTAAATATTCATAAAGAATATAAATTATATATTAATAGTATATTAATAGTGTATAAATCATATATATATATATACGAGGAGAGTTGTTCCGATTGTTTACAGTACAAAGTGGCGGGAAGTTTGGCGGCTAAAGAGAGGGACGTCGGGAGATAAACCCCCTCGGCGAGAAGCAGAGAGAGACATAGAGAAGGACATCTATATAGTTATATAGTCATATAATCATATAAATAGAAATAGAAAGAAAAGACAAGAATATGTATATGATAACCGCGGGAAATAGATACATACGTAGAGATTGTTGTATTTGGAGGTAAATCAAGTTGGAGGCAATCCTCGTGAGGGACGTAGACGTAGGACGCGTCAGAAAATCCAGCTCTATATATATATATATATATATATATATATATATATACTTTAGAGTAACATTAGTGAGATTTCGTATATATATAGAAGCATTCTTCGAGTTCTGAATGGAGGAATGACGCATCATGTGTCGATCCGATGACAGAGATCCCACGATGGGGGATTGTGAGGGATTTGAGGGTGTTGTCACATATAAATAAAGAATTTCAGGAATATTAAGATTTAATTCAGCTATATATATATTTATAATTATATATCTATATATACAATCGGATAGAAAGCTGACTGATAATACATTTGGTTTATTCTATATATATATATATATATATATATTTAATATTTATATAATATAATATTTATATAATATAATATTTGTATAATATAATATTTGTATAATATAATATTTGTATAATATAATATTTGTATAATATAATATTTATATACTTCGTTCTGAGATATTTCCTTTTTTAATTCAACTTTAATATATATATATATATATATATATATATATATATATATATATATATATATATACATGGATAATCTTCGAGTATATATCCTTTTTCTGCTTGGAGGGTGTTTATATATTGAATATATAGAGAGGAATATAAACTAAGGAAGAACTATATATATATATATATATATATATAAATTATATATATATATATACAGAATCGAGTTTATTGTTAATTGTCAGTTCATTTCCGTTGAGTGCGCACGTGAAAAGGAGGGATGAGGAATGAATATACGTGAGACATATTAACGGCAATGAGATCTATATATATTATATATATATATGTTTATATATGTATATATACATATAATGAGAGTGATTGCTTAGGTTTTTGTTCTATATATATATATAGATATATAACAATTATTATTATTATATACCTGAAGAGGAAGAAATTTTATTTTCTTGTTTATTCCCGCGGGGAAAATGAATTTGTTTTAGAAGATCCATAATATATTGAGCAACATGTTTTCCCGCGATTATTTGTTCTTTTGAAACAGATCCCACAATCTCTTCAACAGCAATTAAAATTTTTGGTCTACATATTATATATATATAGTTATATATAGTTATATATGTATATAATATATATATAGTTATATATATATTATGTATACTATATATATATATACAGAGAGAGTGTTAAATTGAGATCCTGTACTCGGAGACTGGGACGTGCCGCCAATTCCTCTGGAGGGAAAATAGATAAATGTATATATATATATACCTTGAGATGAAGTCATAGAATCAAATGATAATAAAAGCGAAGATAACTATATATATAGTTATATATATATAATTATATATACATCGACAGTTGTAACAGTTGATGAAGTTGTTAATTGATTCACGTGACCAGAAACATAAACATACATACACTATATATACATTATATATATAAATATATATAAATATACATTATAAAAAGAGGCCGTAGGATTACGAATGAAATCTGATGAATTCCCATGGGAATTTAATAACTTTATTAAATATATATATAAATGAATATTCTTTACATCGATATTCATCTCTTTATAGGCAACTATATATATATATATATATATATATATATATATATATACGTTGTTGTTCAGGTAGGGATTGTATTTCTGTCTGTTTAAATGATTTGCCGGCTTTAATAAGGTTTTGGATCACAATTATATTTGGTAAAATCTGATTGGCCAATATGATAACGTCTTCTATAACTGTCAGTTTAATTGTGTTGATAACGATATTTAGGCACGTGTCATCTGGCCATTCAATTGAAAATACTGGAATAGTAGATGTACTATATAATAATAAGAATAATAAGGGTAATATATATATATATACCCATCTAGTAAAACACAATCTTTGTATTTTAATTGTAGCGTATCAAACGAGAGGGACCGTACAATATCTTGTAACGGCATGTGACAGAAGAGAAAGGAAGATAAAGATAGAGATAAAGATAAAGAAGGAATCACTATTTTGCCGCCAATAATAGAAACTTGAATGGAATTTGGAGGGGAAACATCTGAGGTCAGGGACTATATATAGTTATAATTATATATAGTTATATATAATTATATATAGTTATTATATATATACTTGAATAGAAGATTGAGGGTAATGAGAGGCATAGAGCAATGAATCATATATATATATATATATATATATATATATATATATATATATATATATATATATATATATATATATATATATATATATATATATATATACAGGAGTTCATGACATTAACGAGTGGCGAGGGGCGCGTCATTATACGAATGGTAGCTATATATATATATATTATATATATAACATATATATAAATACAAATGAAATCAGAAAGATCGTTTAAATACGTTGTAAATGTAGTGAGGGATTCAAAATCTGCTTGTAATACTATTTCATCAAGAATAATCTTTATTAATTTATTATTACTATATATATATATAGATTTATACAAAATAAAACTATAGAATAAAATATACTCGGTTTCTGAGAAGAGTATTTCGATGTCCCCCTTGGCGTTATGAATTATGTACAATGAGCGATCTCTATATAAACGTAAAGAGTGAATATGAATTTCTTGAGATGGACGAAGATTCCCGTGGGAATCTGGATGTTTATGAAAACTATAACTGACATTTGGAGAATTGAAACGAAGGGAATCCTATATATATATATATATATATATATATATATATATATATATATATATATATATATATATATATATATATACTTGTTCATAAGGAATACAAATAGTAGGATTAATCACGGTTATTTGAATATCTAATTCAGTTTGTGTTTGTTCTGCAGGAATCTGTAGTTCCCGGCTTTCTAATGGCGGGATGCCTGTTGTATTAAGTGTATTATTAACCGTGGGACTGATAAGATTATTCATGGTACTGATGTTCGCTAACGTCACATCAAATGACTCGTCAAGCGCGGGATTTATAAGACTAGGGTTAATAACAGTAGTAATAGTGTTATTATTATTATTATTATTATTATTATTATTATTATTATTATTATTATTATTATTATTATTATTATTATTATTATTAGTTGTAAGCCCAGGATGAATAAGTGCTGGATTCACAAGTGCCGGATTAATACTATTAATTATGTTGGCCGTACGAGCATGTGGATGACGCGTCGATGAGTTAACGTTAGGATTATTCTCCTTGGAATGGAAGAAGGATGTATAGAGAGAAGGAGTGAGTAGAGGAAGAGAGAGAGCTGCAGGAGCAGCGACAGACCTCGATATAGGATGAAGAGACTTATAGATCTATATACATATATATATATATTATTATTATTATTATTATTATAATTATTATTATTATTATTATATACTTGATAGAGTCTACTAACAACGTTAATTAAATGTTTATAACTGAGATATAGAGATGGATTATGAAGTTCTACTGATAAATCTAGTGATTTCCCGTGGGAATTTGGTGATAGAAGAAGGTTCATTTTCATATTTTCACCTTCTTTGTTCCAAATGGATACTAATTTATAACGATGTTTTTCTTTCTTATTCCCGTGGTTATTCTCAGTTTTGAGAGTATCCATAGAAGTAGATATGTAGATATTTGAATTCTTATAATCAACAGACATCGAATTGTGTTCCTTCTTCAGGATAATTGTGTTCCCCTTGAGACACAAATCCAGTATATACCCTTGAAATGTATATATACTTATATCAATGGACTCCTTCTGATGGTTCAATTCAGAATATACTATATTCAAAAAGGATGAATAATCGCGGGAATCCAAATGTTGTTCTCGTTTCTGTTCATAGAGTGTTATAGACGCATAATTGAGGGAAATATCCAAGGAGAGGATAGAAAAGAGAGAATTACCGCGGCTATCTTGATCATTAGAGTCTTGAAGAGCAGTTGGTGACGCAACTATTGACGTTGGTGTACTGTTATTTATAGGAGTGCACATGGAATCTATATATATACATATAAACATAGAAAATAGAATAATAATAATTACTATTATATATATAATAGATACCAGAAGATGGTATGTCATCCGTACAAGATGACGAATTGTTCGTAACGGCATTCTCTTCTTGAAGAATATCTCGAAGAGATGGTTCAATGATAGTGATATTCCCGCGGGGATTCGACTGTGGAGTGTTTGTTGTATGATATAGAGATTGAGAGAGATGAATAGAAGAAGAAGAAGAAAAGGAATGCACGAAAAACTGGTGCTTCCAATAGTCTATGTATATATCTTCAATTTGTGTTTGTATTGTATTCGATATATATTGATAATATTTCATTTGTTCTTTTACTCTATGTATATACTTAAGTATATAACTATAAAACTGCGATGTGAACGAAATATATAAATTTCCAATAGATAAAGAACCGCGTAAATCGAGGGATCTATGACTATTATTATCGGATTCCCGCGGTAATTGAGAAGGTAAGAGAGTCACTTGTAGAGATATCGAAGGAGAAGAAGACGGGTGTATTATATGCAATAATCTATATATAGAGATAATATAGTATATAATATATGTGATAATCTATATATAGAGATAATATAGTATATAGTATATGTGATAATTTATATATAGAGATAATATAGTATATAGTATATGTGATAATTTATATATATATATATACCTTGTTTGTAACTGCTGTTTAAAATGATCCACAAAGAGGGTTTGTACAGATAGAGATACCGCCAATTCGTTGCCGGCAATAGAAGCCGTTCCTTGGAGTCCGTGTAGTGTTAGAGAATTAGCATAATACTATATATATATATATATATATATATATATATATATATATATATATATATATATATATATATATATATATATATATATATATATATATATATATATATATATATATATACATTGATATCATGCACATGATGATGGACCAATGAAATGGCATGAATATTAATTGTGAATGACGAATGTATTGTACGGAGAGGGATGTTATATGCTTCTTTGGCGGGACGATAGAGTGGTATATCAGATAAAAATGAGAATGAAGATATCAACTTTGAACTCTATATATAGTATAGATATTACACATATAATATATATATTATATATTATATATTATATATATTATATTATAGATACAGTATATGAAATATATATACATAGAATAGACTATATGTGAATGTATTCATGGATGCATCACGCTCCAGGGGGGTACTACTAAATGCTAGAGATAGGGGAATATATATACACATATTCTATCAATATATATATACATATATATGATCAATAGATATAATATATATATCTATATATAATAAGCATATAGCTATTCTATATGTTCAATATATATATATATATATATATAATATATATATACAGTCAAAATGTACAGTATCAAAGGAAGAGCTTCTGCCTCGTTCTTCATATATATCGGTATCACTACTTAATTCCCAAGAAGCACTATCAAAGGAACCATCCCCGCGGGAATCTATGGACATATCAACGTAACGAGAGGATATATGTTTATTAGTATTCTCTAACTTGTCTTCAGAACTATCCTTGTGGTCAATAGATAGAATAGGAGACTGAGTGTTTTCATTATCTTTAATATTATTATTATCTTTATTATTATTATCTTTATTATCTTTATTATTATCTTTATTATTATCTTTATTATCTTTATTATTATCTTTATTATTATCTTTATTATCTTTATTATCTTTATTATCTTTATTATCTTTATTATTATCTTTATTATCTTTATTATTATCTTTATTATCTTTATTATCTTTATTATTATCTTTATCCTCAGTATCATGTGCCACTTGAGGGTTTGGAATAGTATTCCCTTCAAATATATCTAAAGTCGATACTTTAGAGTTAGCCACATTTCCAGAGGAATCAGGAGAATTATTACGGGAATCCTTGATATTCCCGTAAATATCTTGATCTTTATATACATTCATTGGACTTAACGAAGTAGTTCCATCCGAGAAATCTATATATATGATAAATATAGTAATAATTATAAAGAAACAACAATATACTAAGCATTATTCTTATTCTTATATATATACATATATACCTTCAGAATCAAGTTCATCACAACTCTCAAAAACATCAGAATCTTCATCTTCTTCTTCCATTAAATCAATTTCACCTTCTTCTTCTCCTTTCTCATCTATTTTACCGCCATCTAAAATGGAGGGAGAATGAGCAGTATCTTCTAAACTCCCTTCAGAATAAACAGTAGGAATAGCGCCAACTGTGCGCGGGAAATGAGGAATTGATGTTGTTGTTTTGTTTAGAGGAGAAAGAGACACATTAAGAGATGAAATAGAAGGTAATTCTTCTTCATAAAGAGATATACATCCACGATTAGGAATCTCTGTATCCCCGCGGGAATCTTCATTTTCATCAAAGAGAAATGAACTTGATATAGGGATAGAAGGAAGAGAGGCGCGTCGACTTATAATAGGACTGATATCCGCGGGAATATGGAATTGTTGTAGAGGAGGAGGAGGAGGAAGTAAGAGTGAAAGAGATCTCTCTCTTAGAGGAAGAGTAGGAGAATTAATAGTATTAATAGTATTATTATTATTAGTAGTAGTAGTATTAATAGTATCATTATTATTAGTAGTAGTAGTATTTATGTTATCAGTATTATTATTGTTGTTGTTAGTAGTAGAAATATTATTATTATTATTATTATTATTATTATTATTATTATTATTATTATTATTATTATTATTATTATTATTATTATTATTATTATTATTATATTTATTATTATTATTATTATTATTATTATTATTATTAACCAAATTATTATTATTATTATTATTATTATTATTATTCAAAGGCCCGGTATAAACAAGAGGAGGGAAATTAGAAGTTTCTAAAGATGCATCATTTGTCATACTATTATTTCCGCGGTTATTCTCAGTAATAGGTTGACGAGAATCAGTTTTTGTACAATTCATTGATAATTTGTGTTCTAGTGACGAGGTATGCGTCATAATATAATTATGAATTGATTGATAGATGCGTTCACAGTCATCTTCAGAAGCCTTAGATGTATGTGAAATATCATCATTCCCGTGGTTATTATGCGATTGTTTTAAATGTTTATCATAGGAGAGAGTAAGAGAACGAAATAGAGACAAGAGATGACGATATACTCGGTGATTAGAGTGAAGGATCATATATATATAATATATGTATAATTATTTTATATAATTATTTAATGCACTCGATCAGATATATATAATAAATAATAAAATATAATAATAACTAATAATCTATAACGATTTACACAAAAACAATACTAAATAAATATGCATAATAAATAATAATATGCATAATAAATAAAAATATACATAATAAATAATAATATTAATATATATATATAAAGGATATATCATAGGACCTATATTGTTTATATATATACTTATGTATATAGCTAGAGATATGAAGAGAGTGATTAAACAGAAATACCGCGTCTAGAGTGGCGGGAGAAACACACAAATGTACTGGAGAAATAGATGCCGTTATCGGCAAAGATTGTGTTATTCCCGCGGGAGATGCGGCAGAAATGGGAAGTATCATGGAGATCTATATATATATATATATATATATATATATATATATATCTTTGATAGATAGAGAAGTGAATGAAAAGAGATAATATATATAATAATACATATTAAGAAATAATAAATATATGTGTATATAATATATACAGAAAGAGTGGTGTTCTCAAGTAATAAATCGGAAGAAGAAGACGTATTCAGACTTATAGATAAATCTTCGATTCCCACGGTTATTTGAGGTAACTTCAGAGGAAGAGAAGACGTAGAAGAGAGTGATGAGGACTGACGTTTTGATTGTGTTCCAATGACAGAGAGTTCGTCACGTTCTTCTGTTGTTAAAAGTGGAAATGATACAGAATCTATAGGAGATATAAAAGGTATATATATACATATATATTAATAGTCTATATATACCATTGTAATATATTTTTTTAATATGAATGACCGCTATAGGTGCCCGCGTAATGTATGTATTGGCGGCAAATTGAATGATTAGTTGTTGTATATTAATAGAAAGGTGAGTAGTAGAGATAAATGTAATAATTGAAGATAAGATGGAGGTATACTTACTATAAATATATATTTATATAGAAATAGGAATAGATTTCTTACTCAATAAGAATGTTTTCTTGATTATTTCCAATATTATTATTATTAGAAGAAGAAGATGAAGATGATAATGATGATGATGATGATGATTGAAACGCAGGAATAGTTTTTAAAGACGTGATAATATCCAAGATCTATAGAGAATATGTATACTATATACTATATATGTATACTTCTGTAATCACAGGAAGATTCAGAATACACTCGGATGGGTTCAGATTCCCGTAAATATCCTTATTATCTTGATGAATACTGATTTTAAGAGAAAGATGATAATTAGTATCTAATGTAAAATCTATATATGTATATATATATATAATTATTAATATAAATAAAGATATATATACTTTCCAGATCTGTTCTCTTTTTAATTACATATACTTTTCTTCTATTTGGATTCATATAACTATATAGTTGAACACTTTTTGTTCCTATATATATCTCCTTCTCTTCCTCTCCTGTATGTATATATCCATAAATATGATTCAATTTTAACTCCAATAATCGATTTAACCGTGGAAATCCATTCGGATCTTTAGAATCCATCGTAAGGATTTGCTTATTTGCACACAGATTCCCGTGGGAAAATGATGTGTTTGCAGCATAGGACATATTTAATGGTTTTGAAAATCGTTCCACGAAATAGTATTTCTCCTGAAAATCAGAATAGAGGATAAAATCAAAACGGTTAACACGTGCGTGAAGTGTGACAGATGTGTGTGTCGGCGTAACATTTTCAGAAATATAATCATAAAGAGATCGTCGTGGAGAAGATGAAATAGAAGATTAAGGAATATATATATGTTATATATATGATAGAATATATAGTATATGTATATAGTATATATATATATAGAGGATACTCTTTGAGAGTGAACGATGACCAGATTGAAGAGAGATATCCAGTTATCTATATATATATAATGTAATATCATATATATATACCGAAGAATTATTTGAATTACTTTTGTCAACCTAAATTACATATAATATATAATATATAATATATATATATAATACATAATATATAATATATATATACATATAGTTCATAGTCGGCCATATTTCTCCAGAACATCAGTGTTTCCGCGGGTAAATTGCGCTCTAAAAGTAGCAGTTCTACAGGAAGATGTAAAGAACTATATATATATATATATACTATACCAATATATATACTCCATATTTTTTTTTGTGAAAGATTTATAAAGTGATTTATATTGAAATCCTTTTGTTATAATTGTATGCAAATTTCCGCGGTTATAGCGACCTTTGGTTTGAGAAATATCCTCAGAAATACACTACAATATATATAATACCATATATACATTTCATAAGCAAATATTTACTTAATATATATATATACACTATATAAATATTTCCACATATTTTTCGGTTGACGATTCTGTTCAACATCGAACGCTAATCGATCTGGCGCACGTGCAAGTCTTGATTGATGCACGTGCACGACAGTAAGCAAGCTACTGATTTGAGTGATAATATTGGCTGAAATAGAAACATAAATAGAAGAGAAAGAAAGAAGTCCAGTATATGTAGCGTTGTGACTATATATATATATAAATATATAGGATTCAATAATGTAATATATATATATATACGTATCTCTTTTATTTTTATTGATAATAATACTCATAGAAATGGAGGGAAAGTATACGATTTGGCGGGCTTGATGTTTATACAGTTGAATATAAAAAGATAATTCTGAGGACGAGAGGGAGGTCCAGGCTATATGACCTATATATATATATATATTAGTATTATTCAACTATAATATATGTAAATTCTTATATATATAGACTATAATATATAAACTCTTATATAAATTCAACAATAATTACATAATAAAAACATTTATAACTTAACAATGATATCTTATTAAAAATCAGTATAAATAATATAGAATATTACTATATATATATACTTTGTTTATTCTCAATTTCTTTATAAAACAAAGAGATTTCTCCGATATCTATATATTTATTGATATTTGGGTATGTAACAGATCCATCAAAATCATTCTATATATATATATATATATATATAATAATAAGTATAATAATAAACATATAAACATAATAATAATAATAATATATAATCATAAAAAATACATTTAAGGAAATAGTTTCGATATAGCATCCTAAGAGATATTTCTGAGTGCAGAGATCATCTTCAATGCATACATATATCTATAATATTATCAAATATTCAAGATATTCAAAAATACTGTAGAAATGGTGACATTAAGATTATTAATGATGTTTTCTATGATTCGTTTCATAAATGTATTTGTTTCTTCTTTTTTAGAATTATTTTCAAGAAACTGAATGTTCATTTGTCGGAGAACCTCAGCCATGTCAACTTGAGATTGATGATTTTTCTAAAGATCAATGAATATTTATTATATATCATGAATACCATAGATAAATCATATAATTCCTGTGATGTAGTTTTACTATGAGGTCGGACAATAACGTTAACATCACTAATCTAAGGAAACAATAGCGTTATCAACGTTTGAAACTTACTTGTATACGAATAGGTTCACTTCCTAATATAGAACTATAGCCGAATTCTAAAGATAAGGTTCCTACAAAACCTCGTGCCAATTCAAAAGGAAGAGATGATGATTTTAATATTGATTTATTTATTTCAAGATTATTTAAACATAGATGTCCTATATTAAATAAATTAGCAAAGCAAATAATATGAGATTGTACCACTAATTAAATTAGCTTCAATATTTTCTAACTTGAATGTAGACGGTTCAAAGAACC
This sequence comes from Blastocystis sp. Blastoise, assembly GCA_039096225.1. Classification (NCBI taxonomy): domain Eukaryota; class Bigyra; order Opalinata; family Blastocystidae; genus Blastocystis; species Blastocystis sp. Blastoise. The sequence continues at coordinate 357,036 of JBBPEB010000003.1, forward strand.
GACTCATGTAAGTCTCGAAAATGTTCAATAGAAGTTTGTTGAACATTTTCTAATCAGTATAATAAATAAAAAATTTAAAAATGTTTTTCTTTTTCCTCACAATAAATATTTATATTGAATACTTTTAGTTTAAAAGGTATATCAAATTCTTTCCTAATCATTAAAATAGTTTAAACAAAGACGAGTATCAACAACTGAGAATAGACCTTAAAACACATAAAAGAAAGTAAAAAAAAATGAAAAATGGAAAACGAATGTAGAACAAGGAATAAAGAACAATTTTAATAGAAAAATGAAATAATACAACAGACTAATATACAAATAACTAAATGTTATTGAAAGAATAAAAAGAAACATATATATGTATATGTATACATATACCATATAATTAATTAAAAATATGAAGAATAAGAAAATAATATATATATATAAGAAACGGATCAACCAAATAAATATAAATAAAAAAAAAAGTAATATCTTATGAATTCATTTTATATAAATATACTACTGGTTGGGCTTAGACTACATTCATATTCTAATAATTTAAGTTTTTCATTTAAAGCACTTTGTTCGATTTTGGGATGATTTTCTTTCCATCTCTGTATTAATTTCAATAAATCATTTTCCCAATGTAAGTATTTAGAGAATGCAATGCATCCTTCATCACAATCTCCACAATAAAAAACATCACGAATATTCTTGTAATTTGACACGAAACTCTTAGAAAGAGAGTCAAAATCAAAATTAGATTTAAATGGTTCTACGGCTTCTTTGTTTATCAATAATCGGAGTGTATTTAAAGGAATTGAGTTGACTAACGTAGAAATGGGTTCCACTTCTAATGAAGTACCAATGATAATCACTAGATCGCAATTTTCCATATCTTGTTGCCATTTACCTAAGTAGTCTTGCTTAACCCCTTCACCGTAGAACACAATATCTGGTTTGACATATCCAATGCAGTTGTTTGTATTACAATGTTTTACACAACCTATATGTAAAATTATAGTATATATTCTTAGCAATGAATCATTTAATAAAAAAAAAGAAAAACGGCTACATGAAAAAATACTAAAAAAATAAAAACTCAAAAAAAAAACAGAATTTTCATATAAATAAATAAATACCTTTCTTAATATAAGAAGCATATTCCTCCTTTTTGAATTCCTTCTTGCAAACAAGACAATGTGCTGTATCAAATGTACCATGAAGTTCAACTAGTTTACTATTGTCTTGAGTAGTAAATTTGGAAATTGAGTCAATATTCTGTGTATAATGACGCACAAGAAGTCCTTTATATTCAAACAACTCAATAAAGAAATGAGTAATTGTTGGTGCCACTGGTTTTGGAAATACAGCCTAAATATGATATAAGAAAAAATAATGTATATTTTTATTCAATAGATTCAATTAAATATATATATATATATACCTTAGCGAAATCCATAAAGTCACTTGGTTTCTGTTTGAAGTGATTAAAAGAGAAAATATCCTCAGGTTGATCTAACTTATATTTATCTAGATTTTTATATATTCCAGATGTCATAGATCTGAAGTCTGGAATTCCTGCTGCAACACTAACACCAGCTCCTGTGACTACGACAATTCTTTTGATTTTATTAATAAGGATTTGAGTTGCTAAGTACTCTAGGGTTAATACATCATGATGTACAACATCGATATCGAAGTTATCTATGAATGAACTTTCAACTTGACCCATTTTGAAGAAATAAAGTGAGACACATACGAAAACCATGGGTAGAACTGCACACATAGACGAATAGCCCAATAAATAATGATTTACATTGATAATCAAGAATATTTCAAACGTTAATGAGGAATTATCCACTTTTCCCATTTTATCCGCATTCCGAAGCGAGTAAATGATATGTCTGAAGATGATTGGATGATTTGAGATTCTTTTTAATAATTGGATTAAAAAATATGAATTCATGACGTAACAGAAAACGAATGGTAGTTTTTCGAATAACGAACAGGGTGTGCCAAAACTGCGCTTTAAGCGCAAAGTGCGCTTTTCGATGTTGTTTTTGCGCTTAAATCTTTTATTTCATTTTTCTTTTAATTTTTATAAATCTACATAGAATAAAACGTTTAATAATTTTTAGAGGATCGAGATAAGCTCAATAATGATGTTTTTGACATTTTACACGAGGTTTGTGTTTGTTGATGTAATTTGATTTGTTGTTGAATAAATAATAACCTTACACATATTATAATTAGAGAGCAAATTGAATTTTTTAGCATTTTTAGAATGTTAATCATGTAGTTATAATGATTGATTGTCTTTAAGTATTTAACAATTAGGAAAAAAGCGTGATTATGTGTAGATCTTAATAATATAGTAGTAGTAGAATCATAATAGCAATACATGCTTCAAATTTTTACAAAACTTTGAATTCTTTTAAATTGGCTAAATACTGATTATTAGTGGTCAAAAAATTTTCAAACTCAGCTCATCAAGACGCATTAATTTACACACTTTTCATGAAAAAAAGACCGGGTGACATAAAAAAGTAATTCATTCATTGACTATTATACTATGACATGACAGTTTTTAACTTAAAACATATTATTTTGATATATAATGTATAAATGTTTTGAAATAAGTCATCTAAGAAGATTTTTGTGACACATGTTGTGACAGATACATGACTTAAAAGTTCATAAGTCATCAAATAACAACAAGTATGATTCCTATATTTGACTATTTGTGTTAATTTGGGTGACAAATAAAAATTATTTTGTGACAAAAGTCAATTGCTTAAGATATTCTTTTGTATATTATTTTAAAGACTTTTATTTATGTTTATAATGAAAAATAATGTCAATAAATACTAAAAAATATTATAAAAAATAATAATGTAATTAAAAAGTTTTTATTTTTATAAAATATCATGAAGTAGTCTTGTAGGGACTGTACAGATACATCCTGACAAGTAATAAAAATTAAATAAACGAAAAGCATATTAAAATATTATTTTTCAAAAATCAAACAAAAAACAATACAATGAACAAAAGCTGGATTTGAAAAAACAATACGTCCAACAAAATGATTTTTAATAGCCTTATAAAATGGTTTTAAAATGTATTTTATATGTAGAATAAGTCACACAACACATTTATAATATTTATATTATAAAATATATTGTTTTTATGTTTAAAAATAAAAAAATAAAAAAACGGTTAGTAGTCACTAGCTTTGCAATTATTATATGACTTGATGAAAAATATTATAAGGGAGTTGTTTGGTCAAATGGTCAGTGCGTATAAAATTTTTACATAGTGGACGGATCGAATCTTACGAGGAACTATTTTTTTAAACTTTTTCTTTTGACTGCTATTTACAATGATTTTATTTAAAATCAACTTTGTTTCATTTTTATTATCTGTAAACATTATTTACATCATTGATATCTGCTTTTTAGTTTAGAATCAACATATCAACAAACTTTTTTTTTCAAAAAATAGTAATTATTGTTTAAAAACAATTCTAAGTATTTCTAGAATGTTATAAATGTAATAAAAGAGCATAAATATAATATTTGAAGATATCAAATAATTTTAAACTTATTATATAGAACACATGAAAAAATAAAATTGAGAAATCGGTTGGTATAGTTGACCAGCGCTGTAGCTATTATGGTAATTGTCGCTGGATCGAATCTCGCAAGAGGCATTTTTATTTTTATTTCTTGGAAAAACATCTTTTTATGAAACTTGTTCTTTTATATATTTATTTTGATTATCTCTTGATACGATCATTTATTTTGGTTTAATTTAATTAACTTAGTTTATCAAGAGTATTCGCCTTGAGTATTTATTTTAATTTTTATAATCTGCTTTACTTAATTACTTTCTTTCTTTAGGTATCAAGGCTTTTAGCTTTTAAACAACTCTTTATACTGTGAAATCAGGATCTATAGCATTCCAGATGGTTCAAATGGATCAACAAATATTTTTTGTATATAATTCGTTTCTTCATTTGTAATATTTATTTGATTTATCTTTATTTTATAGTGCAGGATGATCAGTATTTTTCAAGAGTATTTATTGTGCGTTATCTATAAGGTTTATTTAGTATTTATATTAATTATATTATAATTGCTTTTTATCATTATTATTTCATTGATTTATTTGTATATTAGTTTATTATAGTGATCGTTATTTTCTTATTTATATTTAAAAGGAATATTATTTCATTTTTGATAACAAATTATATATATAGATATACGAGGTCAATACTTTAATTAAGTGTGGCATTCTTTCTATGTTTAGAATTATTTTATGGTCCTTTAATGTATAAAAATATTGATGAGTATATATTTATTATTATATTTATTAGTATATTTATTATAGTATTTATGATATTTATGATTATGAAAATAATATATATATAGTTCAACTATAGAATTATTTCCAGTTGTTATCATTTATTATTTTATATATATATATATCAACAATTAGTGAACAATAGATAAGGAAGCTATTCAATTATTAAGCCAATTAAATGATAAACGAGATTGTATATATATATTATTATTATATTTATTATATTATATATACTTATTATTATATATATATATAGGTTTATATATGGAGAATGAAGTTTATTGGTCAAAAATTATTCATTATATATATATAAATATTTTTGAAAGAGATACTATTACGGATTCCTTACAACAACAAGAATAAGTATATATATATATTATTATTATTATTATTATATAGTTATTTTCAATATTATCTGAATTGATTCCTATAAATTAAAATAATTCTATGATTTTAGCTACTTTTGCATGTATATATATATATATTTGATTATTATACTTTATTTATATTATCTATATATTAATACTATTTATATATATATGTATAGATATATATACATCATTATCTTCTGAGAGTCCTTACCTTTCATCCTCTCGCCTTCAGGCCCTTATCCCTACCCTCGCACCACTTCTCGCCTCCCCTTTACATACACATCGTCTCCATGCACTTCGTATTCTAAAGAGCTTCCAACAACTTGATGTATATATATTATTTTATATAATAATAATATTAATAATAATAATAAATATATATATATATATAGTCGTCTTCAACCTATTGAAAGATCTACCTGTATATATATATCTTCATAATCATCATTATATATATATACATTCTTATAGTTACTTCTTATAAGTCCCTCACTGACGCACTCCTCCATCCCTCAAAGAACATTAAAGCACGTTATAATTCCTATACTATTAATTGTATATCAATCTATATATATATATATATATATATATATATATATATATTTATAGCTGATTTATTAATTGTTATGTATTCACGGGAATATGGTCATGTATCTAATTTTTTTTCTTATTTATTACCTCGTATCCCTCTAAATGAGTATAAAACAGTAGCTATCTATGGACAATATATATGTATATAATAGTATATATAAGTATATATAATAGTATATATAATACATGAATAATATATATTCTGTGTATTTTCTGCTAATCTTCTTATTATATATGATCTATATATATATATATATGTATATAGAAATACTGGTTTATTGACTGTGAAATTGGCGGGAAGTCTTGCTTTGATTCAATTCATCAATATTAAGCCACTTTTCAACAATATATATGCTCAATCAACTCTACAGAATATGTCCGATATACATAATATATATATATATGTAGTTCTTATGTAACTAAAAATACATTAAATAAACTATATCAAAATGGAATAAAGACGAATTCTTATATATATAATCAGATACTAACAATGGACATGATATTAAGTTTAATTGAACAATCTAAAGTCAGATGGTATATATATATATATATATATTCTTTTTTAATCTATTTATCAATATATATATATTAGGACTCTATCTGAAGACTTATATGCTTCTTTTCCCTGTCTTTATATACATATATACAATTACCCCCTATCTATACACTTATTGATACTATGCATCAATTATACACAGATCCCCGCGGGGATCTGATGAGCAAAGAAAGTCAAGGCCGACTTCTTCTAGACAATCTTGATAAGTATATTATATGTTATATACTATTATATATTATTATATCTTATTATTATTTATTATTATATACTATTATATTATAGGTATAAGAATAACAAAGATTACACTCAATTCTTTAACGATATTATAAGAATAGTATATAACTATATATAACTATATATAACTATATTTATAACTATATATAACTATATATATAGGTGAGTGATGGTATTGCTCTTTATTCTCTACTCCGATTGGGTCTCAATTCTACATATATACCTACTCTTATTGATCTGTATATATATAACTAATATATATATAACTATATATATAACTATATAGGTATTTACAATTACCCTTTGATTTGATGATTTCCCGTGGGGTTGAGAATATTCATAGTCGTAATCTATTTGTAGATAGAATCAATGGAGAAGCTACTATGAAGTATATATATATATGTATAGTATTTTATATAACCATATATATCTATTTTTTCTCACTATATATACCTATATATACTTTTATATATAGTGCCATTATTAATTATTTATCGTTCAAAGCACGTCCTATATCTGACAAAACTGTTCTTCGAATTCTAAAGCAAAATATCAAAGTAGATCGTCGTATGTGGCGCATACTGTGACATTCTCTTATTTTTCTCTTTTTATACTCTATTATAATTACTTATTATTGTTATTCCACATATTATTATGCTTATTATTATATATATTCTAGCTATATATTCCTATATTTATTCTAGCTATATATTCCCCTCTTTTCTAGTCATTTCTCCTTCTTACACTGGACATCCGTCAATACTTCACTTCCTCTTTCTCTCTCTTCTCATTCATTATGATTAATAACAATGAACCTCTCGTGACTTCCTTGGCGGCAACTATCGACGCGGGAACCAAATATAAGAATGTATATCTATTACAAGAACAATTGAATAAAGATAATATACATGATTTATATGATAGTCCTGAATTCCTTAGATATCAAGTATATATATATAATATTATCTATTATTACTATATTTATTACTATACATATTCTACATTTATTACTCTATATATATTACTCTCTATATATATATATATATATATATATATATATATATATAGTATGTAGATATTCCATCATCTTCCCTCCTTCTTCTTCCCGCGGAATCCCTTAATGAACTGCTCTCCATAGTGATGACTACTTTCCTATCTCTTAATTCCCCGCGGGACATTCTCTTTGTCTTACAACATTCTTCGATGATCCCTCTATTTATCCTTCTTTATATCTTGTAGAAGACACTGTTTAAGGTATATATATATATAAATTAGTTTGAATTATGATGTCATTCTCTCTTATTCTTTTAGTTTTATATATATATATATATATAATTTTCCTCCCCTTTACAGATTCTCCTGTTGTTCCACTTCGTTACTCGCTCTCCCTTCATCCCCGCCCTATATACAAAGACTTTACAAGTATTCTTAGATAGAGTTGGATTAGCGAGTAAAGACTCTAATTATGTATATATATATAATAATAATAGTATTATTATTGTTTTTGTTTTTTTCTATTACTCTCTATATATCATTAAAAACATAATATTAATACATATATAATTATATTTCTCTATAGCACAAAACGTTACTCTCTTCGAACATTCTTCGTATCGACATACAGAGCGTCATTCGACCCATACATCATCATTTCCAATATAAAACGGATGACCATGATTGTACATATACCATGACTATTAAGGCCGAATATGAATTTATGGAGAAACTAAAGAAGAGTCCAGATGATGAAACGGCACAACTTATTGTATCTTTAATAATAATAATAATAATAATAATAATAATAATAATAATAATAATAATAATAATAATAATAATAATAATAATAATAATAATAATAATAATAATAATAATAATAATAATAATAATAATAATAATAATAATAATAATAATAATAATAATAATAATAATAATAATAATAATAATAATAATAACTAAGATAATAATAATATCTCAGATAATAATAATAATAATAATAATAATAATAATAATAATAATAATAATAATAATAATAATAATAATAATAATAATAATAATAATAATAATATATAGGTATCTTTAACAGAAGAACGTATAAGAAATGCTATAGAGAAAGCAGTTCAGATGCTATTAACGAAATCCTTACCTGAATGTTATCCTATGTGTTTAGTATATCATATATTTGGTCTTTATTATTTAAAATGGAATCGTTTTTGGCAGAAGCTAACAGAATGTTGTGTAAGAATTGCGAGTTTTGATAATAAATTATATTGGAATTGTTTTTATGAAAAAGCATATCTTATTAATGGTTATATAGATATAAATATATATGATCATATAGGATATAGTATATTATCTAAAGAAGAAAAGAGATATGGTATCGTCTATGGTTTAGAACGATTACAAGATAGATATAAACATTATATTAAATATTCTACACTTACATTTGTATTGAAACAACGATTATCGATGGGAGAAGAACTACTTTATGGGTATATATATATATATATATATATATATTATTATTATTATTATTATTATTATTATTATTATTATTATTATTATTATTATTATTATTATTATTATTATTATTATTATTATTAAATATATATATTATATAGTTATACAGATGTTAATACTTATTGGACGTCTTTATTCTCTTCTCTTACTGATGTAGCTACTTATATTCGTCCATATAATAAACAATTTATGGGATTCTTTATAGATTTCTTAAAGAAGAAATATTATGGTTATCGAATAATCTATGATGTTGAAGCTCGTGATGTGATGAAACCAATTCATACTGAATTCGAAGAACTTCTAAAACAAAAGAATATTACTACTCCTACTATTATTCATAAAGAAGAAGAAGAAGGAAAAGAAGAAAATCAAGTAAATAATGAATTAGAATATATGTATAATTATACGTTACGTCCACGTGATGCTGATGCTCGTCTGAAAGTCTTCTTAAAAATATTCAGTAATTGGCCTGGTATTCAAAGTATTTATTTAGCTGATTCTTTAAAGAATATATGTATATTATTATTAAATAAGAATGATTCTTCTTTACAGAAATTATGTGTTGAAGTATTATGTTGCTATAGTAATTTACCTACTGTTCTATATAAGGAAAGTTTATTAGGATTATGTGATGAATTGAATTATCGTGATACTATGTTAGGATTATATATAGAGAAAGATCAAGGAGTTATCAAAGTAGAGCATAGAGATCTTATTATACCTATTATAGAACGTATTTTATATGGTAGACTATTAGATAAGAAGATGAAATCGAAAACACATTATTATGGAAACTTGCTGCTATTTTAAATTATTTATCTATATTAGATTATGAAGAATTAAAGCCATTATTATTTATGATATTATGTTCATTTACAAAAGATTTATTTATACCTTCTGTTCAATCAGAAGAAGATGTAGCTATATTATTAACTCATATATCTGTAAAGAAAGTTCCTGATACTCGTAAATTAGGATTTTTGAATAGTTGTTATGATTTAATACGATATATGAGAGATCGTAGTAGTTCTTTTATTCATTATATATTAGCTGCTATAGGATGTAAATTAAAAGATAGTTATGATAATAAAGAGAATTTAGAAGATTTATTAAAAGAAGATGAACAAATAGATACAAATGGAAATGATGATGATATTGAAGATATTGAAGATATTGAAGATGAAGATGATAATAATAATGATAATAATGATAATGATAATAATAATAATAATATGAAAATTGAAAATGAATTATCTACAGATGCCACTACTATTGCTACTACTTCTTCTACTACTTCTAAAGCAGATTCGAATAGAATTCGATGTAAGTTTATTCAACGTCGTATACGTGGTTTATGTATAAAGAGAATAGTTGAATGTATAGGTTATTTTAGTAGTTATAATTATAAACAATGGAAATCATTATTATTTGATCCATTAACTCCTTTGTATGAAGTATTACATAATACTATATTAGGATTAAAGAAAACACCAGTATTATTAAATTACCTCATTTAATATCATTTTCTCCTTCTTTATATTATTTATATGATATTCAACCTTTATTATTACCTACTTTAGTGGAATGTTTATCATTAGGTATTGATTCTGGTAAACAATTAGGTGCTAATATTGTTAATGATATTATTGCTACTATTAATAATATATTAGGTATTAGAAGAAGAAATGGATAATTTTGAGAAATCAACAAAGAATGAAAATAGAGAAGAAACTGAAATGAAGAATAAGATGAGAAAAGAAATGAAAGAAACTGATAGTGATGATGAAGATGAAATCGAAAAATTAAAAGAAAATATTAAAGAAAAAAAGAATAGAAAGGATCAACGAAAAGGTATATATATATATATATATATATATATATATATATATATATATATATATATATATATATATATATATATATATATATATATATATATATATATATTTTATTTATTATTTTATTATTATAATCATTATTTTATTTATTTTGGTTATTATTGCCATATTTATTACTATTATATATATAGAAGAATTATTAAATCGTATGTTGACTAGTAAGGTTATAGCTTATATTTCATCTCTTCTTGATTCTATTCTCTCTCATATTCAAAGCAGACTGAAACTTATACATAATTTTAGATCTGGTATTAGCGTTAGTATGCTGATATATATATATATATATGTATATATTTTTTATTGTTATTTTATTATTCTTTCATATATATATATACATATTAAATGAAACTGGGTTGAATATAGGTATCAAGAAGTACCTAAATGTGATTAAAAAGTTGAATAGTTTCTTTTCTTCTGTCTTTTGTATATTAATGCTTAAAGTAATTATTTCATTGCTTCGTTTAGTTTGAATATGTTTGATGGCTTATATCAAATAAATGATAGCTTTATTTGCTCATTTATAAAGACATTTTTTTTATATTTAGGTTAACTTTGTCAAAAATATTATGATTTATGGCCATGTATACAAATAAGGTGAAAAGCCTTTCATTCAGTCTGATGACAAAACTCATGAGTATCATATTTTGTTACAAAAAACTTCCTTATGTGTTTGATAAATTCAGCAGAATTAAGCATGGCTGAAAAAGTGTCACAAAATTTGGTGGCAAGTGTCACCAAAGTCAGGAAAGGACTGACTATTTGATTATTTTTAAAACTTCAGTCATTCTTTAAAAATTTCAATGATAATTTCATTCTTTTGTTAAAGATTCAAATCAGAATAAGATTATTGCCTATAATATTTTTTCAAACTTGCTTTCTATCTGCTTTCTGAACTAATAATGGTTTATCATTAAGATTCATATTGGTTTTTGTTGCATTGTGAACTCCTCTTAAATACTAGTCAATATCTACTACATGATGATTTCCCATTGTTTGTTGATTGCTTTGTTACGTACTTGCTCGTTATGATCAGTGTTCAATACACATATCTTACAATGTGCTACGTGATGGATACTTATCAGTTACTTATTCTTGGAATGATTACTTGCAATGTATAATTTTATGAATATTTACAGTTTGTTGCCTTCCATTTATTATTTACATCTGATTTGGTTACTCACCAAACTTCCTTACTTCTCTTCTTGAATTAGTATACTCATTTTTCTTTTTGTAACTTTGCGATTAATGAGATCTTTATTTATGTTGTTTGTATGTTTGATTTTATTCGACTAATGTGCTTTTGATTGCTTGTTCTACTTTATAAGTGCTAATTATTTTGTTTTTGTTTTTTATTTTTCTGATACTTCCTTTTTTCATACTGTATTATAATGGTATTTATATATAACGATGACATTTTCTTATAGATTTACTTATTATGAATTTTCTTATTCTTATTCTAGTATTTAATAAATACTTAAACACTTCATCTCTGCGATTAATACTTACTATGGTTACTAACATACATAAGTTTCTACTGAAGATAGTAGCAGATTAGTAACAATTGATGTTTATTTCTTTTCATCCTTAAATCCTTTTGTCTATATTACAATATTATCATGTACTCTTATTCTATCAAGTTTACTATTATAAGTTTTTGAATGTTTTAGTATCTTATTGTGTAATTCTTTAATATGCTATTATACAGGAAAGTATCTATATGATATTTCTTTGTTGTAGTTTTCTGTATAAAATTTTTGAATTTCTTTTTATTCTTTGTATATATTTTCATCTTGGTTAATTATTCTTCAACTTCTCTTCATGTTATCGTTAGTCTACTATTATATATTGAATTTTTAGTTATAAACCTTATCTTATTTCCTTATCTTATTTCATCTTTTGTTCTTTTAAGGTATTATAGCATTACATTAATTGTATTAGTTTTCTGGTTTTTCAGTCTCTTCCTATCTTCTTCGTATGGTATCTTTATATTTATTAGACTCTTCATTTCTTCTGGTGCTTTTCAATTATTATGTGATCATTCGTAATACTTCACCTGCATGTTCTTTTCCCTTTATTAAAGAGTTTCTAGATGTGCTATTTTTATATTACTTTTATATTATCCTTAGTTGATATTCCTTTTTCTCCTATGATAGAATTCTTTATGTTCTTATGTTATTCTAATAGTCGTTTCATATTTCTCTATTAAACATACTATGAGATTTAATGACGATTTTCTTTTCCTTTAATAATTACAAATTCCTCACTATTATATATTATTATATATCTTAGTTTTATTATTCTAACAGATTTATTTTTATATTTGTTTCTATAATTGAAAACATACTCAATTAATTTATTTTCATATTTCATTCAAATATACTCTTCATATACATATTCATATCCTTCATTTATGGTTTTCTTCGTTTTCTCATGTTCTATATATTATCCCATGGTCTACTTATTTTTGTGCCTATTTTTAATCCTATACTTCCTCATTATCTCTATTTCTTTATCCACTTTTCTTTTATTTCTAGTGCTTCTATTGTGTATATTGTGTGCTCATTATTAGACTTATTCATTTTAATACTGCTTCATCATTATCTCTCTTCATATTCTTTAATGCTCATGTTTATTGTATTTCCTATTTACACAGTTATTATTTCAGAAGCATTTTCCATTTCTTGTCTAAATAATATGGGTTTGAATATTTTTATTAGTCCTATTTCTTACTATCGTTTTTTATAATTCTTCTCGTTCGTTTCCTTTCTTTTTCTTTCCAACAATTTCTCTCTTGGCACTACTCATCATGGATTTTAGTAATCAAAGTTAGGATTTGTTCTCATTGTTGTATTACTATTATCTATATACCACAAAAGATATTTTTATTATTTCTCTTCATTCTAAGGTTTTGCTCTTTTTGTTACTTAAACATATTTATATGGCTACTCTTATTTATTATTATTGTGTACATTCTCTTCTTCTTATTTAATTTTTTATAAAAGCCTAGTATCTACACCTTCTATTCCTTCTATTCTTTCTCATTTCTAATTACTCTCATTTTCCAAAAATGATATAATTATATAATAGGATCTATGTCTCCATATTTCTTTCGTACTGTTATTTAATAAAATACTATCTCTATTTACTTTAAACCATTTCAACTCCCTTTAACTTATTATCTATATACATCTTACATTCATGCTGATATGAATACTATAATACTATTTGTATTTCTTCTATTTTGTTGAATACGGTTGAGGTAGTTCTCGAATTGTTTATTTTCTAAATTTATTTTCATTTCTATTACTTTAGATATTATATCTTCTTAAGTGCATATGTACATAATTAATATGCTTATATATATTTACACCTGCTTTTTCCGTTATCAGCCGTTACTTCATATTATTTATACAATGTCTAACTATTATATACAATTTACTCCGTTTGTTCTTTTACTCATGATGATATAATATAGAAATCAACTTCTTATTACTTCTTATGGTTTATTTATTGTATTTCTATTTATAGATTTATATATATTTTTATACGAATATTGTTCTCTCTTCATGTTATTGTCTTTAAAAATATACTAAAAATAATTATTATCGTCTCTTCTACTCATTTATCACTGCCGATTATAAATTCAGTTGATATATGCATTCTTCCTTCTTCTTAACTTCAAATTTTATTTACAAGTTTTTAGTTATCTTCTTTATGATCTACATATATAAATATATTCTCATTAAGTCTATGTCAATCTTTCCAATAATTTTTCTTCTGATAATCTTTCAAATGCTAACCTTTATATAATATCATGAATCTTAATCTAATACTTATTTCATGCTATTATAATATAAAATCCACATTACTTTCTATTATATCATATATTCTAATACTCTTTCGGATATATATAATCCCTCATATGATACTTAATATAGATATAACACATCTTGCTCTTTCCTTTTGAATTCATGTATAAATATAAAATTGTTGGTGTAAACGATTTAAGATTCCACTTTATATATATGTTTTGGAAAATAGTATATTCTTTAGGAACCAATTGTTATCACTCTCTTTGTGATATTTGATTGATAAGTCAGGTAAATGATTTTAGTAGTTATTTGGTTCTTTCTATTGATACATTATGATTGAAAATATATTTTGCTATTTATTTATATATTTAATCTTCTTGATTAGATATACTATTTGATTTAAGAAGAGTATACTTTATAGTTGTATATTATACTTTTGATTGAATAAAGATTCTTATTAGTATTGGATATTGTTTTAAAGTATTATACTAGAGAGATTAGTATATATGAAATAATTACTTCTAAAATAATATTTATTTTTCATATAAGTAATAATATTTCTCAGTTATTCGTTTGATCTGAATATAATAGTACTTGAAAAAGAATATAATTAGAAAAATAATTGAAATATAGATAAAAATTATTAAGGAATAGTGATTCTAATTAAGAAACTATATACTATTGATATAATCAAATATATAAAGGAATATTCAATGTCATCTATTTATAATTATATTTAAAAGATAACAGTATATCTTCTTGAGTTAATTAAAACAATACAAATTATAATGTAACAATAAAACATTATGGAATACAAATAGTTAATATAATGAAAACAATATAAATATATAAATATTAATAGTAAAAGAAATCAATGTACTTTGTAGTATAAATACAGTAATTAAGTAGTTGGATTAGATTAGTGATTTTGTTGCTAGATGTTATCAATCGAGTTTCTTTTTCTTTAATTTATCTATATATAATTAAGAATAGATTCTATATTATGTGAATTATGAATATAATACTTATAATATACATACGCTCTAAAACAGTAGTTATAAGTGATGAAGAATCAATGATATCAGAAGTTAATCCAATTGTCATTTGGGTTGTTGGATTAATAGTGTTTCTGTATTTGTTTTTTATATACACGAGATGACTGAAACCGCTCTCACAGAGATATGAAGTTGCAAAGGGAAGAAAACATTTCTTGGCTATATCATATAATAATGGAAAACGACTCTTATGGCTTATATAGAACTCATCTATTGGTACGTTATTAAATTCTTCTCTACATGTTTTATCAGCAAGTAAACAGAAATACTCTTCTTTAACATGAAACTCCATTTTATTTTCGTCAGCTACTTTTGAAAATGGATTAGTAATCCAATATAAAGAATGATCAATAAGATTAGTTGTTGGTGTATTTTTTGGTTTTTTTATGTTACTATTCGTTTTCTTCTGCTTTTTATTCTTTTGTACTTCTCCTTGATTTGTATTATTACTTATTTCATTTGGAATGATTGCCCCAAGAGTTATTATACAATTGATATTAGCCTGAATTATATTTATATTACTAATGATTCCATTGTATTGTCCTTGAATACTACTATTAGGGAAATTATTAAGAACACCAGAAATACTACCTAAAGTGTATCCATATACTAAATATGGAAAGTCAATTCTAATCGTTACTTGAGTTTCTATTAATTGCTGAGTAACTATGTCAACATAGGTTATTAAGCCATTTACAACTCCATTTGGAGATACGCAACCTTGTAATGATCCAAGAATATTAAATTGGTTTGATACTACTGATGTATTGTTATTAACATTACTATTCACTTCATGAGATATATTTGATGTATTATGTGTATTTTCTTGGTCTATTAAATATTCATTAAGGTCTTGAAGATACGATTCATCACTACCAATATAATTTAGTATTTCTGGGAAATAATTCAGTAAATTACGTCGAAGAGTTATTAGATGATTTTTGATATAAAATATGATTGAATTAATATCAAGCTTGGTTGTAGATACATAATCCTTAAGTTTCGTAAATGATGAATAATCGTTATTATTTATTAGTCTTTCTAATCTCAACGATAATTTTATAAATAAATCCTTCATAATGTCTATTAACCCAAATATATATCTATGCTGTCCTTGCATTGATTTATTACAATCATAGAATAAACTGGTAACATCCTCAAGGTATAACATTGAAGCTATGAAGTTAGTATCAATAATGGTGTTATATAAGTCCTTCTTTTCTTTATCCTTTTTTATTACTAGTGTTATTCCATTTCTAAGTAAATTAAATCTTTTAATTGATGAATGGCATGAAAGCCATCTTGTAGGGCAATAAAGGAGAAGTTTATAACTTCTAATATTTTTTTCCTTTTTTTCTTCCTTCTTATCATTACTATAAACTTCATGAATATTATTATCTATATTATTATCTGTATCAGATGTATCTAAAAGGGATTCAACTACTTTATTATATTCTATCTCTAAAGAAGATATATTATTAGGGGAATCAGGTATGTTATCTTGAGGAGAGAAGATAGAAGAGGTTAATGAATATTCATTATCAATATTGTAATTATTGGATTCGTCTTGTCTAACAGCAGACTTCTTTATATATGAAATTATCTCAACAGCACTTTTGAATATATTAGTGAAGTATTTTGGTAAACAGTTTACACAGAGTTCTTCTCTATGAAGAAAACAGTGGATGAACATACAATTCTTATTCTTCTCTAGTACTCGTGTTTTGAAGGAGTTTTTGTCTCCATTCATATTCGAAGCACCGTCAAAAGTAGCTGATACGCAATTATTCCACAGAAGGTTATTATTATTAAAGAAATTATCTACCATGTTAAATATATTATCACCTGTTTTGGAACTAATCTGAAAAATACTTAAAAATGATTCAGTAAACTTTTTATTATATTCGTATCTAGCATAAACGAGTAAATAGGATTTCATTTCTATGTCAGTTGACTCGTCAAGCTGAATAGAAAATGATCCTGATTGTCTTATCCTATTTATTACTTCTTGTTGAATTGTCAAAGCAATTTCATCACTTTTTCTTTTGATACTGCTTGAGGATAACGGAAGATTAGAAAGGACTTTGACATTCTTTAACCTTTCATATTCTTCAATAATAGGTTTAACTAATTTTTCTCCAGTTCTGTAGCTGTATCCATTCTTTGAAATGGAGTAGGCGATGAAATATGAAAGCTTACTGGATAAATCTGAAAAGCTAAAGAGAGAATTTGAGTATTCTGTGTTTTCATTATGATCTTTTAAGAGTTCTTGAATGTCATCATATGTATATTTGCTTAACCCATGTTTATTCTTGAAATGAGTGAAGAGTTTTGAGGCTTCATAACCTTTACACGTGAGAGTAGACTCACAGATTAAACAAAAATAGGAGTTTTTTGTTAATTTTTTAAATCCATAAACAACTGGATTGGCATTATATCTTTTAACTCCTTCTTTTACTTCACTATAATATTTGGATTTAGGATTAATATCTGGTTTATTATTCGTTTCTTCTGTAATTATGTCATCATCTTTTTTTTTTTCGTCTGTTGTAGACTTGTCAATCTATATATATATATATATATTACTATTAATATACTTGTAATTTTTTAAAGTACTGTTCCATGTATTTAAACAATAAAAAAAGTTTATCTAATATAGAATGTTCTTTTTGGTTTAGCAAAACATTTTCCCTTATATTTTTGTTTTTCCCGTGTTTTCATCACTTAAAATAACTATGAAAATCACGGTAATAAAAAAGTAACTTTGTTATTTAAGCGCAAAAATTTTGGTCCTTTCGCTTAACGAGTAACTACGTGGTGACCCCTGATAACGAATTGTCTATTTGTTTTTCTATTGGATAATACGCTGATTCTTACCAATAATTTAAATGAATCCAACAAGAACATCTGTATGAAGGAATGATGTAATCAACAAAGAGACAGCGTATTTTCTATTTAATTTATCCATTTTGTGTTTTTATTGTAAAAATCTAAAATAGATCATTCTAAGATGTTCTATGAATATGAAAGACAATTCTTTACTATAATCATGGCCTTTCAAGAAGACTCTTTTGTCTGTCTTTCTTTTTGAATAGTTGGTTTATTACTTATATTTGAAATTCCCTGAAGTATCCATTTTTTTGTCAACGTTTATTATAGATTTAGAATCTAAAAAATCAATTGATCGAGTTTATTTGTCTACAAAAAAACATGGAATTATATATAGTAAAACAGTGTATATATTTTAAGTTGAATACGATGTAAATTGTCAACAGACATAAACTGAAACATCTTTTTTACTTCAATAGATCACGTTATTCTATGTCACAAAAAGTGTACATTATATATACGAATACTTGAGAATATGTTTACATAAAAAAAGTAAAATATTTTCCAACTCCAACGAAATCATATGTTTGTCGTTACCTTATTATATTAATAGAAGTTTGTCCATATTTCTCTAGGCGTATAAATTATATCTGAATCTTTAGAGACGATGAAAAAGAACATTATGTTTTTTCAAAAATAGAAAAGAATGCTAATGCTTACATTGAAATAGTTGATTCATTTTCTTATATCATTTTGTTGTTTTTCTAAATGAATATTCATGTTGGTAATTACTTTCTCAAAACTGACCATTAGAACTATTTTGTTAAAAACATATATATATTGTTGTAAGAATATAAGGAAGCTAAAGAATGTACTATAATACTAAAATAGTATTAAAATATATACAATAACAAAAAAAACAAAAGTTTGAACAATTGAGAAAAAAAACATATGCTTTTTAACTTTTTGTTTAATTATTTATGCATAATACCTGTTTTTTTATTTTTAATAATACTAATAAATACAACTTTGTATTATTTTCATATTGTTTGACTCATTCATGCTATATATATGTTGTTTCAAATATAGGCTGGATGATAGTATTATTTCTTTTAATAAAATTGTAGAAATTACATTTTCATTTTGTTAAAAGAACACTGATGAAATAAAAAATATAACAATTATTTGATTTCTTTGATAAATTCTTTGTTGTCTAAATGAATCTGATCAAGAAACTCAATTTATCATATATATATTCGAATAGATCTACATGTCCAGAATTACATAAGATAATTTATTCATATTAATCTTATAATTCAATTAATGTATAATTATATTATTGTTGTCATAAAACATACTTTTTTGTTTAAAATACATAATATTGCTATTGAATGCTTTTTAAGATATACTGGATGCTAAATAAAAAAATTCCTCTTTAGAAAAAAAATCAATCAATGAAAAGTCTCTCATTATCTAACTGGTTACATTCACAAGAACTTCTAAAACAAAAAGAACACAAGCATAATAATTTTAGGTATATATAAATTCAAACAATCATTCATATTTTCGTTGCTATTTTTGTTATTTCAACAAATAAAACTCAATTTCAATTCTAGGAATTGATTCACTTACTATACTTTCAACATTCTTATGATTAATTCAAAATGTCTTTATCATGAAATCTTTTTTGTTTTTATATACTTACATTGCATACATCTATGTTCTACATACTATTTTATATAAAAATATAATATTTAAATAATGATATCTATTACGAAATTGATTTCGAAAACTTGACACTTTCCCGCCAACTTTATTCCCAACTTTTTTTGTTTCTTATCTTTATTTTAATAATTATTCTTCAGAAATGTATATAAAGAAAGTTATTATTTCTGGATTCAGAAGCTATCGAGATCAACTAGAGTTTGATAATATTGATCCTGGGTTGAACATCATTTGTATGTATTGTATTGTTTATGTTTTTATTATATAGTGGGTAAAAATGGATCAGGAAAGTCTAATTTCTTTAATGGTATGAGTTCTATACATAATATCTATTTTTCTTAGCCATTCGTTTCGTCTTAAGAAATGACTATGTGAATCTTGATGAAGAAGAACGAAGAAAACTTCTCTATGTATGTGTGTAGTTATTTATTTAGTATTCATTTATTCAGGAAGGGTCTGGTGCTCCAACTGTTTCTGCATTTGTAGAAATCTTATTTGATAATTCTGATCGTCGTTTTCCAGTATATTTATCTTTTATCATTATTAAGCGTTTCTATAGATCGATGATGATGAAGTCACTATTACACGTTCAATCAGTATTAAGAAAGATGAATATTATGTGAACACGAAACATTATTCAAGAGTATATTATAAATTCTATTTACATTATTAGTATATATAATTAAACTGACATTATTATACTATTTAATGTTTTTGTATCTATAAATAGAACGATATTGATAATTTACTAGAGAGTGCCGGGTTTTCCCACGATAATCCTTATTATATCGTAGAACAGGGGAAGATCAGCACCATCGCTGAAATGACCGAAGAACAACGATTAATTCTATTGAAAGAAGTATATATATATAGAAGTGTTACAATTTTTAATGTTTTTATTATATTTTTTTTATTATATATTATATTGTTTTATATTTAGTTTATTTTTATAATTATATATATATATGTATATTTTATTATATATGTTTTATTGTTTCTGTCATATTTATATATTATTTCTCTTCTATATATATTTATTTACATATATTTATTTATTTTATATGTATATACATTAGATTGCTGGTACTCGTATATATGAAGAAAAACGATCGGAAACCGCGGGAATATTAAGAGAAACAGAGGGCCAACAAAAGAAAATCACGGGAGTCATCGATACTATGTCTAAGAAACTCTCTGTATATATATAATTACTTATTCAAGTTTATATATATATATATATATAGGAGTTAGAGAATGAGAAGGAAGAGTTGGCGCGTTATACTGAAAAAGAGCGGGAACGTCGTGCTATTGAATATACTATATATAATCAAGATATATATAGATGTAATAATGAAGTATATATATATATATGTATTATGATTATATATATAGTTAGAAAAAGAAGATAATCGAAAACGTCTCGTGACGAATGATCTTAACGATATATATGCACAAGTATATATAATTATTATTTATACATAAAATTATATTGTATTCTATTATGTGATTATATATATATATATATATATATATATATATATATATATATATATATATAGTATGAGTCCATACATAGTACACTTGAAGATCTTCGTGATTCCCGCGGGGAATTGACTCTTCAAAAAGAGAATAATACCGCGCGTCTCGAGGAGATCCAGCGGGAATTGGAGGGGATCTATAAACGCGTCATCGAATTAGAAGGCGGGAGAAAAGAGCGGGAAGAGCAGGAACAGGAAAGAGAACAGAAAAAGGTATATATATATGTTATATGTTATATATGTTATATATATATATATTATTATATATTATATGTTATATATATATATATATATATTATATATATATATAGTTGAGTATTCACGGCGAGCTGGAAGCCCTGGAACGCGATCTTTTCGCTCATAAACAGGAACTGGAAACATTGCTACCTTCTTATACTGTATATATATATATGTATTAATTACTCAATAGTATATTATTATTTTCATATATATATTATTCCATATATAAGTTTAATATACATAGGATCAATTATATATATATATATTCTTTTTATAGTATCTTTTTTTTTTTCTCTCTCTATATATATAGTCCTTAGAGTCCCAATATAGTGATTTACAACGAAAACAACGAGAAATACTGTCTTCTATAGGTATATATATATATGTGTACATATATATATATATATATATATATAGATGGTCACGATAGACGTGTAAATGTATATAACGGTTTTCAATCCGAACGCGAGAGAAACGAATATATACAAACGGAATACAATAAATATATGGAGATGCACCAGTCCCGCGGGGATACTGTAAAAGGATATGGCGAGGATATTGAGGGCATGAACCGCGATATAGAGGAGACAAGGGAACAAGAGAAAGAAGATAGTTCTCTTGTATATATATATATATATATATATATATATATATATATATATATATATATATATATATATATATATATATATATATAGATAAAAGAATATAAAGAACAAGAAAACCAATTTAAACAGAAACTTCAGTCGATTCATGAGAATCGTGGGAAATTATCGGAACAAAAGAAAGAAATATGGAATTCCCGTGAAAAATTATTAGAAGATATTTCTTTAAAAGAAACAAAATTGGAATCTGAGAAGCGAAAATATAATCATATGGTATATATATATGTATATATATATATATATATATATATATGTATATAGTTGCCCTTGGAGGTTCGTGAGGGTCTTGAAGCGATTAATCAGTATGTTCAACTACATGGTATTAAGGGAGTGTATATATATATATATAATCATTATTATAAGTATACTTGTATTCATTTATATAATAATAATAATAATAATATATATATATATATATATATATATATATATATATATATATATATATATAGATATGGTCCTTTGATTTCCCTCTTGTCCCCCAAAAAGCCCGGGTATGCCACGTGCATCGATATTGTCGGAGGAAGTGCTCTTTTTAACTGCGTCGTTGAAAATGATGAAATAACCACGGAACTCATGGAATTCTTACGTAAAGAAAACCGCGGGAGAGTCACATTCTTACCTTTAAATCGACTAGTTGAACGAAATATTGTATATCCGTCACGTGATGATGTTTACCCGCTGATCGACACAATAGACTTTGATTCTAAATACTTTAAGGCAATGAATTTGATATTTGGTGGTATATGTATATGCGAGTCGCTCTATATATGTAGTCAGGTGAGTAAGGAGTATAATATGGATACTATCACCTTAGAAGGAGATAGAGTATATAAGAGGTATATATATATATGTAGTTAATATCAATAGTAATAGTATATATATATATATAAATGTAGTTTATATGCTATTCTATATATATATATATAGAGGGGGTATGCGAGGTGGTTATTATAATCCTGGGAATAACCGACTTTTTGTGTATAATAACTTGACGTCACTTAAACAAGATTTATCTTCAAGTCACCAGTCACTTGACGAACTCGATAAAAAACTGGAAACTATTAAACAAGTTATATATATATATATATATATATATATATATATATATATATATATATATATATATATATATATATATAGCAAGAATTGGATTTAATTACTGATGATACGCGAACACGTGATCTGTTAACAACCGTTAGAAACTCACTGGAATCCACATATTCCCGCCAAACCGATCGCGCCAAAACTATTCGTGTATTACTTGAGCGAAAGACTCAAACGGAACAGCAACTTCAAATTGAACAAAGTAAATATGATGATATTGACGCGCACGTGCATGAATTGGAGCGCGATATACAAATATATATCGAGAAGAAAGATGACACTGAGGTTGAGGATATAAATACAAAACAAAACGAATTGAGAACTATTCAACTTCAATTAAAACCCGTTTCAGCGCAATATACCGAGATGCGTCAGCACAAACAGGAACTGGAAACATTTATACAGGAAATATACTCGAGGAAGAAGACCGATTTGGAAACAGAGTTAAATACAAAAGAAACAAATAATGGTATATATATATATATATATATATATATATATATATATATATATATATATATATATAGATTTGGATATTGATGGAACACAATTACAGACAGCACGTGATCAACAGAAAGATAGAGAGTCCCAGCGTGATATTTTAAGTATATATATATATATATATATATATATATATATATATATATATATATATATATATATATATAGAGCAATCGATTGTGGAATCTGATAAACAGTTGGCTGACCTCAACGTATATATATATATATATATATATATATATATATATATATATAGGATGAAATATCCAATCAGGAAGCACAAGAAAATGAAGTTCAAACGGTAATTAACGGAAAACAAAAAGAGATCGAAGCTGTATATATATATAATTATATATATATAACTATATATATAACTATATATATATAACTATATATATATATATAGTTACTTCATAAGCGTCAGATCCGTCTTACGAAAAGGGATCATATATATGGATATATAAGGGGACTAGGAAATGTGAATGTGAATGATATAAATAAATATAAAGATCTCTCTATGAGTCAATTATTAGCGCGCCTGAAGGTGATTCGCGGGGAATTGACGCAGTTCGGAAAGAGTGTGAATCGAAAAGCTGTTGAGCAATATATACAATATAATGATAATGTATAATAATAATAATAATAATAATATATATATATAGTATACAGAGTTTGTATCCCGCGAACAAGAGTTGGAGGCGGGAAATGAAAGTATCAACGATCTAATTAAGACCTTAGATCTTCGTAAATCGGAAACTATTACTCGAACTTATAAACAGGTTGCTGTTAATTTTGCTACTATATTTAAACAGTTGATTCCCGCGGGGAATGCTGAACTTATATTGAAGTTGGCACCAAAAGATAATCACGGGAATGATGATGATCCTAATGATAAAGATGATGATAACCACGGGAATAATGATACTCCATTAGATATTGATGATTATGTGGGTATGGGCATGCGTGTTTCTTTCGACGGTCACGTGACGTACTCCTCTCTTGGCGCGCTCTCTGGCGGGCAAAAAACAATTCTTGCACTAGCTCTTATCATGGCTATTCAGGTATATACATATATATACATATATATATATATATTCTTTTTTATCACTATACATATATATATATATATAGCGAAGTGATCCAGGTCCATTTTATTTATTCGATGAATTGGACAGTAATCTTGACGCTACGTACCGTCATCAGGTCGCGTCACTCCTTCAGAAACAAACAGAACAACATACACAGGTATATATATATATATATATATATATATATATATATATATATATATATATATATATATATATATATATATATATATATATATATATATATATATAGATCATCATTAGTACATTTAAACCCGAAATTATTCCGGCAGCCAATCAAATATTTGAATTATATACGTTAAATAGAGCCAGTTCTGTTCGAACTGTCTCTATTGAAGAAGCGGAGGCCTTTGTTAATCAAGAGATTGAGAGAGAAACCGGAGAAACCGGAGAAGCCGATGGTGTTCCAGCGGATATTGATATTGATGCGAATAATGAGGAACCCACGATGGATATCGAACCCTAAATATATATATATATAGTTTACATATTATTATGTTATTATAAATCTTTGTTTGGTTCCTATTTGTTTAAAATATAATAAAGGGAGTATTTTATTCAAACTAGTTGAAAATATAAATATTGAAAATAGTTTAATTGGATTTTTATTATTTAAATATAGGGTAGTATTTAAGAATATGAATCTCCTCTTTGTCCTCTATGACTTTTAAATATATATAATTGATGATTATAAGAGTGAATTAATCTTTCAAAACCTAATTTCTTATTGTATATTTCTCTTTTATGGATATAATATTTTTGTTAATTTGCAAATAGAATTGTTATCACCTTTTATTCTTTTTATAAGTATATAATAATATATATAGTATTGAAGCAAACAGAACAAAACAAATAATCATAAAGTACATATATATATAATAGTTTTTAGAGGAATTGGAATGCATATAGCATAGCAGACTTACTACGTGGATTTGACTCAATTTCCCGCGGGGATGGAGTCAGAGGTGGATGTGTTAATACTTTTAGTGTCTATATATATATATATATATATTCTCTTCAATGATAATATAATAAATGAAATTATAGGATCATAGTTATTTATATATGTATATATAATATTGATTATAGTTATGTATATAAATGATATCTTCTTTCGAGTATATACTCGTATTTCCGTGGGAATTTGATATACATCCGTTTCTAATGTTTGTATATTTGTATAATTATATACATATTTCTTGAGTAATTTGATTTCCAGCGAATGAAAACAAATACATATAAATATACCCCCAGGGGAAAGAACGGAGGGAAGTGAAGATAGAAGTGTCTATATATATTTATTTAAGAATATATATATATTTTATATATATAGAAGAATATATATATATATTTTTATTCTTATAAATATATTTATTTATAAATATATAAATATATATATATGTATATGCCTCGATATGAGAGAATTCTTTGTTGACAGCAATTCGAAATCCTTGGAAGATCTGATTATATCTTTCTTTTGTTGCAACCTGCTTATAGGGTAAGATATTATCCAATAGATCGACGAGGTCACCGACAGTTTCAAACGGATATCTCTATATAAACAGTAGTCTTAATAATAATCAATATAATAAAATTAACAATAAATACTATAATAATAAATTCAATGATAATAAATATAATAGAACTATATATATATACACTTCTTCGTTTGATGATTTTATTGGCAATAAATTTACTTTGACTTCTGTCGATATCCCCGTAAATATTCATGATTTTCATGAGATCGTTAGCATCGAGATGGTTGACAAGATCAGCACAAGTGGCACCCTCTCTCTATAGAACAGGAAGGAGAGGAGGAGAAGGAGATATATAATAATAATAATAGTAAGTATAATAATGAGTATAATAATTTTTATAATAAATATATATATATATATATATATATATATATATATATATATATATATATATATATATATATATATATATATATATACTTGATTATATCTCATATCTAATGGACTTTTCTTATCGCTATAACTAAACCCGCGGTTATCTTCATCGATATGACGTGAATTGAAACCGATATCTATAAATATACTATCCACTTTGGAGGGTAATGCTATATATATATATAATACAATATAATATAATATAATATAATATAATACAATATAATATAATATAATATAATATAATATAATATAATATAATATAATATAATATAATATAATATAATATAATATAATATAATATAATATAATATAATATAATATAATATAATATAATATAATATAATATAATATAATATAATATAATATAATATAATATAATATAATATAATTAATAACAAAAGAAAAATAAGAGAAGAAAAAGTAGATATGATTCAATATTTAGAAATATACACATTTTATCAAGTATTGTGGGAATATTACTGAATGAATCGCATGCTAGATAGGTTCTATCAGCGAAGTCTGATAATGTATTTTGTAAAATGGGTATATTTGTTGGGTCTCTATCAATACATAGCAACTTTGATGTTTTAAATTCATTCAATATTAATTTGGAATGACCACCGCAACCAGCTGTACCATCGACAATAAAAAAATCTTTTTTCTTGTTCAATTGCAATAATTTTAGTACAGAAAGTACCTGATATATAATAATAACAAATAAAAAGTTTGAAATATATAGAATGGTTAGTTACTTCATTCGCTAAAACTGGTGTATGAGTATTTGGAGGCCTAAAATGAGGTATAGTAGCTGGTATACGCATTTATCTCTGTGAATGATAGTTTAATAAAGATATTCTTGTCCAATAAAGTAATTATTAAATTTTATTTATTCTATTTCTGTAACTAAGAATCAAATGATTGTCTTATTCGTTTAAACTAATGAATGAAAAGATAAAAACATGTTTTTGGTAATAAATTCATTATTAATTAGAAAGATTGGTGTGTCAATTGACTATCATTTTTATATTTTCTTATTATTGATGGTGATAGATAAACTGGTATTTAATCATGATGCATAAAATACATTGAAACTTTATAAATATAAACTAAATACAAAATGATGAAAGGAAAAGTACAAAAAAGTATCTATATAATGATATAAGAAAAAAAAAGAATAATATAAATCCATACAATAGTATACATATTCAAAATTGAATATACAACATCAAAGAAAAAAGAAAATAAATAGATAATAAATAGTTTACCAATATATAATGATTATATATATAGATATATAGAATAGAGATAGACCTATACTGATTACTTTCTTCTCTTTAATTGTTGTAATGCCTTTTCCTTTGTCCAATGATTATCATTTAATGCCTATATATATATATATATATATATAGAATAATGATCAATAAACATGCTTAAAAGAAAGGTATATATATGTATACGTTATGAACTGCATTCTTTGAATATCCTAGAGCCATAAGAGAAGCAATCTATATTAATAATAATAATAATAATAATAATAATAATAATAATAATAATAATAATAATAATAATAATAATAATCAAATATAGATAACATAGATAATACACGCTAACATAAACATAAACATTAACATAAAATATAATAATAATAATAAGCATATATATATACATCAGCTTCAGCTTCTGTGAGAATGTTTTGTTTGGCATATTTGGCAGTCCATTGAGCTGCTGTTTCTGTATATTCCTTGAAATTATTCATATATTGAGAAGCAACTTGAGCATCCTATAAGCAAAAAGTGTAAAAAAGAATCAAATTGAAAATAAAGAATTAAATAAAAAAAATTAAATATAAAAAAAAACATAAACAAAAACATGAAATATACATTATAAATATTGAAATAATATAAATAAATATATACTTGAGGATCTGTAGGTTCAGCAGCTGTTAAAAGAGCTTCAATAGAAAGAAGAGTACTCTTTAAAGTAAATGCAGGAGTCCATGCATCTTTAAGAATATCAAGACAAATGGCACCAGTCTACTCAAAGATTAATAGTTAATTAAATGAATTAGAGATATATATGCATATAATAAATAGGAGATATGATCAAATATTAAAAAAAAATATGTAAAAACCAGCTGGAAGTACATACTTGAGAACTAATATTAGGATGCCAAATCTTTGTTAAGAAACGAACCTTTGGAGCTTCATAAGGGTATTGAGGTGTAATGTGAATAGCTAATTTGAAGAATCCACCTTGAAAGGGAGAATCTGAAGGTCCTTTAATAAAAGCAACAAAGTTACGACGATTCTCATCAACATCAAGAAGACCAATATCTTTTAAGTCAGAGCCAGAAAGCATGGTCATTTCCTTCTTCAAACGAAGATCTACGTTCATATTTACAGTATCTATTAATAAAGAGCAAAAATTGACAGAGTCAATCACACGAAAAGAAACTATGTTTTTTAAGATGTTTATATCGAAATTTTTTCTTTAGAATAATCATGGAAACAGAATATTTACAAAAAACAGAAATGAACAAATCCATGTTGGGATGTATTCCTTATTCTGTATTGACTAGGCTTTTTAAAAAACTTATCTTCTTTTTGTATTGGAGTAAAGATATATTTTATGGAGTTATCAGTCTTCAAACCTGTCTTCGTGAAGAAAAACAAATATGTACAAATATATCTTCGAGGCTATAGAAAGTTTTTGATGAGATTATTTTCTTGAATATCGTAAATATGCAATATGAATAATAAGTTTAATACAAGTGAAGCTCAGATAAGAACGAGCTGGAAATATAGAATTTTCACATAGAAAAAGTATGTCTTTCTTCTTTAATGTGTGCTATAAACATCCAAAAAATGAGTTTGTATTATTTATTTTAAATAAAAATATACTGAAAAAGAAAATTAGCAGGATGGCACCATAATAAAATAAAAAATAAATACTATTTAAAGATACATAAAGAGATTTTGAGTTTATTTTATTTCAAAGTAAAGCTTATTTGGAAAATCATATTCATGCTTTCATGCAAATGAAAAATGAGCAAGAGGATATATATTTATTTTCGTATACGCTGCCAATTATGAAAAATGTAAAATTTTTGCATGACAAAAAATTAAGGATTTACTTGGAGATACAAATATGTACGTCATCGTTATAATATATAATTATCTTGCAATATGCAATTGACAATTATATGGATACATTTGTGTTGATGATTCAATTTTTTGTTATATTATATTACTTAAATATCTTTTATATAGAACTATTATATCTAGATATTATAATAAAAATCGAATAAAGTAGAGATTGATAAAAGAAAAGTCTTTAGAAGGCGGATATAAAAACGGATCCTATTTTACTTATTTGAGAAATAATGATATATTTAGTTATTACGGGGTCAAATCCATTATGAAGCATAATAAATAAAATTACATCTTATTTCTAATATGGAGCGATTGTCAGAACTAACAAATAGGCAGTTGTCATTTGTCATTGAACGATTGTCTTCAATTTATTCAAACGATAGATGTATAAAACGATATTCATATAATAGAGTCATAGAATATTATGTATAGCTTTATATTCGTTAATACGTCATGATAAAAAGGAAATTGACATGTTGTTTGTGTTTTGGTCATCAGCTATGGAATTCTGTATAAATAATGATCTACATATATTTTCAGTTAATGGAAGGAAGAATTTTGTTATTTGGTATATAAATATCTTATATATCCTTTTTGAGATGTGTATAAAGTTGGAATCTAAATAAATATATAGTGAACTTATCGATATTCAAAAGAAAAGTAAATTAAGATTAATATCAAAGTCACAGATTAATGGATTATTTGATGCTTTTAATTCTTTATCTACAACAATAAATGTTATATAAATATATATTATTAATATTTATATTCATTTATAAGTTCATATACTATATATATATATATATATATATATATATATATATATATATATATATATATATATATATATATATATATATATATATATATATATATATATATAGTATACTCATTCAATTCTAAAAATGGTACAGAATATGCCGAAAGCAGTATATATAATGATAATTATAAATAGTATAATATATAATATAATAAATATTATAATATATAATATAATATAATATAATATAATAAAAAAGATTAATAATAGAATAAAAAATATAATATAATAAATGTTAACAAATATAATAATAATATAATAATATAATACAACTATAGCCAAAGTATCGAAAGTTTATATACATATATATATCTACATTATCATCTGAATATAATTTAAATGAAGAGAAACAAATATATACATTCTTATGTAGACATGCTGATAAGTATATTATATATATATATATATATATATTCTAAAGAATCATAATATATATATATATAGACATCGTCAATGTATATATATTTATTGTAAATATATGGAACAAATATCATTTTTATTTCAATTTCATTTCTTTATTTGTAAAACAATATCTCTTGGAGAATCAAGTATATATATATATATATTTACCTATCTAGATTTACTTATCTATATATAATATATATAATTATATATATTTTCTTATCTATATATATATATATATAGATACTAAGTCAACTCTTTTTTTTATTATGTCGAAATCCATTATATATCAATCAATAGAAAACAACGTGTTATGTTTAATTATATAAAATTATTATGTGAGAAATATAGGATTGTCTTATTCTTTATGGATAGCTCTATTTATATATGTTTTCTTTTTTGAATCTATATAAATGATCATTAGTATAATAAAATTGTGTGTTTGAATAATGAAATCAATCTATTTTTATAAATAAAAAACATATATGTTGAATGTGACAAATACTTAATAGAACAAAATACTCTATATAATAATATATTTGTTTTTCTATTTTAAAATAACTCATGATTATATATATATTAATATTATTATTAATTTGGAATATCTCGAATGCCTCGTTGAGTTATAATAAAAGAGCGTTTTGAGACGGGTCTGGAGGCTGATACTAATATATACATATCTCTAACTATATCGTCACTTAAACCCATACTCTCACTATAGAAGAAGAATAATATATATAGAAATATGTAATATATAATATAATAATATATAATAATCATATATAATATAATAATAATAGAAAAGCATTTAAAACAATGAGAATGACAGAAACAGGAATATATATATATATATATATATATCTATATATATATATATACTCTTTAATAATGATATCAACAGGCACTCCTTCGGGATATGAACTCTTTCGTCGACATAACATATAACTATATATATATAGAAGCACATGAATTTATATAAAAACATAACATTATGAATAATGATGATACAAATAAACATAATAAAATAATGACTAAAATAAGCATTATATATATATATATATATAAATTTCCTGAACGAAAGATGGAACAATAGATCCAAGAGCTGGTTTAATAGGATGACCATATTCGTAGAGAGAAGGAGAAGGAGAAGAAGAAGAATCTGTAGTAAATACATTGGACACCTATAATATATAGAGTATATTATTATTACTTGTATATATATAGTGAATGATCAAAAAGGAAATAATTAAATATTATTATATTTAAAAAAAAAAGTGAATCTAATACATATATATATAATGATAAATTATATATATATACTTGATTAATAATGATAAATGTGAGATCGTATTGTTGACAATAACTACGCAATAACGTAAATAATTGAATCAACGCTTGTTGCTTCTGTTTAGATGCCTATTTTGTATTATATGTAGGAAAATATTTATATAGTTATAATTAATAGATTTATGAAGAATATTTATTAATTAATAATAGAATAAATAAATAAATAAATAAATAAATAAATAAATAAATAAATAAATAAATAAATATAAAATAATAAATAAATAAAATAAATATAAAATAATAAATATATATATATACATTCTTATACATTTCTTCCCCTCGAAATAACGCTGTCAAAGAATCTAGAATCACTAGTCGAACTGGCTTCTTTTCTAAAAGGGGTGGAATACTATTCTATATACATATATAATCATATAAAACACTTCATTATTATGCATAATTATTGATATTCTTAAATATGTAAGTAAATAATTACTATGGAGGAAATCAACTGGTCGAATGAATTAATTCTCTTTACTAATATATTATCTGTGACATTTGAATTCGTGAATTCTTTATTTTCCATCTTTAAAGTATTTAAATTCAGTTATATATACTTTAAAATATAATGAACAAAAAAATAATTAAATTTATAGGAATTTAACAAAAGATAGAAAAAATATGTTAGTAATATAGATACTATAAATTCATTTGCCATCTCAGCTAATCGATCAGATGGAAATATCCCTTCGGAACTCAAGTATATGGGTATTCCATTCAATCCTCCTTTTTGTTCAGAAAGTAAGCACTATATGATTCATTTTAGTATTCAGATAACATACCTGTAGACAAAGCTGCAAAGTAAGCTGAGTTTTACCTGCTGAGGACTCACCTGTGATCTAAAAAATAATTTATTATAATCATAAATACATTATTTTAAATCAAAAACAGATTACCTCTGTTATTTTGTTTCTCTGAATTCCACCCCCGAGTAATTTATCCAACTCTGGACAACCAAGTGAGAGACAATGATTTGGTTTTTCATCTAATAATTCTTTAACTGTTTTACATCTTGATAATATTTCATCTTCAGTCATATTCTAATGTTTTTTATTATTCAACTGATTTCATTAATGTGTTAAACTCTATACTAAATTAAGTTTGAAACTTCTAATCATTTTTCACTTGTATTTCTTACTGTTTATATAGCCAAAATAACAATGAAATATCACCGGATTAGTAGCGCAATCTGTAACCTGAGCAGGGGTAGAATCGTGGGATTATTCGGCTTAGTACCGTTATAATTGTAGTCATGTAGATAGTTTGCCTGTCTGAAGACGGGGGTAACCACGGGAATCTTAGGGTAACCTGAGGTGAACTGGGTTTTAAATAACGGGGGAACGCTGGAGGCTGGCAACAGAGCACAGAATACCCGTAGCCTTTGTGGATCGGATAGATTACAAGCTTGAATGATGGGTTATAAGCTGGCTGGGAATTGGATAAGACCTCGGTTTGAACTTCTTTTTTCCTATGCTTTTTTTATGTTTATTGTATTTATGAATAATCATGGTTATTTTTTAGGCATCATGAACCGGTAACCAAAATTATTTATAAGAAATGGCTTGCTGGATACATATAATCTGGAATAAGGGTTTAATGAATTATGAATGAAGAAATTATAAATGAATTTCCCATTTGCAATTTCTTTATTGCTTTTTTTTTGTATAAAGTGTACTTATATTTTTTTCCAGCTGATAATGTAAAAGATGGCGTAAATTATTTGTTGAAACAACATTCGTTTAATTATTTCTAGACAATTATTAATTAAAAGTGTTAATGATAAGTATGTTCCAGTGGCTGGTGTTCATGAGAAGGATGTAAATATGGTTTCTGCACCAATCCTTATTGATGAAACACCAATGCAATACACTGCTTGTTCCTATTCGTTAGAAGTGCCTGAGAATATGCGAAATACTTCTGATGTTATTATTTATATTAATTTACCGGATTATGGATTTCAATTCTGGGATAATGGGAGGCAAACTTGTCAATTTATACAGTGCTGTAAAAATTTATTCCCACAAACTGAGCTAGAAAACTCTAAATATAACGTAAGTTTCTATACTATTGTATTTTAGTTGATAACTATTGAATATATTTATATACTCTATAATATATTTGTATCATTGTAGGAGTCTCAAATACTTGATGAATATGATAATTATCATATTTCCATAGAATGGGAAATAGTGAGTGATGAATCGATTTCTGAATCTACTTTTCAGTTAGATGAAGATATTCTTAATTGGTCTGAAAATCTTAATGAAGATCGCATTCATATTTTTGGTAAATGTATGTATTTTTTAAAAAATATTTTTATTATAATATATATGTGTATGTTTATTCTTATTATATATGTGTATTTTTATTATAATATATATGTGTATTTTTATTCTTATTATATATATGTGTATTTTTATTATAATATATATTATGTTTTTATTAATATATATATATATATATAGTTTCTTTGATGCCAAATCAACGCCATATATATTTTTCATTTAATTATATATGTGAATTATCCCCTGATAATTTAATTATATTTCCTACTTACCGATATATATCTACTAAAGATATAGATATTACTAATAATAATAGTAATAATAATATAATCAGTTTATCTCATCATTGTTTAATATCTATTAACTCCTCTAAATATTATGGTATATATTATTATTATTTTGTTTATTATTCTGTTTATGATTATTATGATTATTATGATTATTGTTTATTATTATGTTTATGATTATTATTATTATTATTTTGTTTATTATTCTGTTTATGATTATGATTATTATTATGTATTTTTTATATTATAATTATAACTCTATATAAAGGTACAATGAATGCAGGATATACACCTGAAGAATTATATAAGCAGATGAAGACATATCAATCAAGTGGATCTATGTCTTCTATTGTATATCATTCTCTCTCTCTCACATCCCTATATACTTCTTTACCTTCTTATATTAAAACACAAGCTAAAATGTCAATCGATTGTATACGCATGAAAACTATTAATTATATTGCTGGGAGGCCAGATTTCTATGTACAAATACAATGTTGACTATCTGATCTATATAAAGACATTTGGACTATATATTATTATACTCTATTTTATTATGAAATCCTTATTTCTATTCGATGTTTTTATATATCAGAATATTGGTTTATTCTTTATTCTCTATCGAATTCTATTTCTCGCGTTGGATTTCTTTCTTTTTAATTATTATATTTCTTTTTGTCTTTTTTTGTCATATGCTAGTTTGTTGCCGTTCTTTAATAAATATATCTATTTATATATGTCAATTTATTTGTATTTATTTTTCTTTGTATATTGGGGTTTTAAATCTTCTTCACAATTTTTTTTTCCTATCATAATCTTCTTGTTTTGTATCCTAATATTTATCTACTTATCTTATATAAAATACTGTCGATTGATTTATGTACTCACTCAAGTAATTAAATTATTAAAAAAGTAAATTCTAATGAAAAATGAACAATAAAATAATAAAAAAATGAGAAATGAACAATTGAGAATAGAATTTTTTTTTGATAAAAAAGAATTATTATTTTTCTTTAATTGTTATCTCTAAATCTTTCCAAAAACAATGTTGAGTTCCAGAAGAAGAAACAGAAACATTTCAGAATTATTGCAAAAGAGTATTGAAGACAAAGATTATTATAATGCTCTTCAGTACTATAAAACTCTTCTCTCCAAGTATTGTTATTGACTTCATGAGTAAATAAACATTATTCTAATTGATATAGATTTATCGTTGGAAAAGAATATGAAAAAGCTGAACAAATGTATGAAGATGGTATCAAATTATTTTGTCTTAATAATGAGGTTACTTCTGCATATGAATTGGCAAATAATTATCTTCAAATGTTAAAGGATCGTCATGTTGAATTAGACGAAGATCATGTCAGTCAATTAGTTCGTTTAATTAATTTCTTCCCTCAATCAGATTATAAAGTCCAAATTTCTAAAACCTATGCTATGTATATGTTTATATAATAATGAAAAAATCAAAATTAAAAAATATAATAAATTAAATAATGGTCATTATGACATTATGTTTTTTTAGTTGGGCAAGAGAAGTTTCAACTGTTCCTGGAGGTAACAAAGATTTAAATAAAGAAGCAGGATTAGCATTATGGTCTATCAATTGTAATTTATATATTATTATTATACAAATAATGTTTATATATATATATATATAGTTGCCTATGATGAAGCCAATAATTATTTACTTTATTGTCAGGATTGTGAAATGTATATATTATTATTATTAAATATATGCTATTGTTTATATATATATATATATAGATATGGTGATTTCTTAATTGATTGGTGTGAACAGGGCTATAAAAATGAACAAGATTTATATATAACTAGATCTATCTTAATGTATATATATATATATAGTTTATTTTATGTATGTTGTTACTATATATATTATATAGTATTGTTTAATATATTATAAATATAATAATATTAACTCTATTTATATAGTTTATTAAGTTTGGGTAATATCAAGTTTGCAGGTGAAGTTTATAGATATTTACAGAAGAAGAAACCCATTGATACTCCTCTATCTCATTTCTGTGAATATCTTCTCTATACTGTAGAAGTATATATATATATATAAATTTCTGATCATATTTATATTTATAATAATATATATAATAATATATATAATAATATATATAATAATATTTATAATAATATATATAGAGAGATGCTTACCCATTATTTAAGTTATTAACTGAAAAATATCAAAAAGGACTGAATAGAGATCCTTCCTTCTCTTCTGTATATATATATCATTCTTATTGTTAAAATTATATATATATATATATATTTATATAGTTATTGGGTCAAATAGCAAAGCGTTATTATAATATTCAACCGATCTCCAATAATCCATTCCAAGATATGTTTAAAATGTTTATGAAACAATAAGTATATTCATATTATTATTATATATATATTGAATCGATTCGACATTATACTATTCTCGAGTTATATACTTGGTTTTAAAAAACATATTCTATTATACAAATTATTAATAAAAAATAAAATAATTTTTTGTATATATACATTATAATTGAGAGAAATAGATAATAATAAATAGTTGACTATATATACATATAACGAAACACATGGATAGAAGACAATAGAATTGATGTCAAACAAGGACACAAAGACAAGAACAAATAAAAGTTGACAATAGAATCAAATAATAACAAAATAAACAAGTGTGACAGAAAATAAATAAAAAAAAATAATGATATTAATAAACTAAAAAAAAAAAAAAAGAAAATTCTAAAAAGAATAAATGTATTCATATAATGATTATATATACATATTAGTAACAAAAGAAAATATACATATTAATAAATAAACATATATATATAGACAAACAAAAGATATATATAAGTATATAAATAAAAAAAGATAAGCAAAAGATTATATATATATATATGTATATATAATTAAATAACATCATTCCTTGAGTCTTCAGAAGTCGTGGATAACGTGTCATTTGTACTGTGTTCCGATAGAGATCCTGTATGTATAGAATCTGTATTGCCGTTAGAATTCGTACAAACTGAAGAATTCTGCTCAGAAATAGTATTTCTTTGTGTTCCCGAAAGATTAACTTTATTTAATTGTATATTTGTTTGTGCAAGAGATGTATTTAAAGACACATTAGGCACCGAATGCAATGAACCTGCTATTGTAGATGTATTAATAGTAGTAGTAATAGTATTATTAATATTATTATTCATATTACTAGTAATAGTAGTATTAATACTAGTATTAATATTACTGGTAATAGTAGCTAAATTATTACTATTCATATTATTATTACTACTATTACTACTATTAGATTGCAATGTATTCATAGAAGAGAAGGAGAGAGGAGTAGAGAGAGACGACATTGTTTGTAGGGTCACTGGAGGCATCATATTGAGGTGAGGTAGGGAATAGATAGAAGGAAGAGGGTCCAAGAGGAGAGGAGTTGACATAGATAACGGACTATATATATATATATGAGGGAAATGTATATATATAGATATAAGAGAAGTATATAGATTAAGAGAGATGATTTAAATATATAATAATAAACATATAATAATAAATGATATTATATAAAAACGAGTGTTATTATATACTATTATTATTATATAATTATTATAATTAATAACTATTAGTAGTAGTATATATACATTTTATGAGACATGTCCTTCTTCATGGAGGACCAGTATTGGTGCGTCATATAACGTGACTCAGAGAGAGACGGGTCCTCAAGCATAAAGTTCTCTACACTCTATATATATATATATATATATATATGGTTATATAATAATAATAATAATAATAATAATAATAATAATAATAATAATAATAATAATAATAATAATAATAATAATAATAATAATAATAATAATAATAATAATAATAATAATAATAATAATAATAATAATAATAATAATAATAATAATAATAATATACAAATTCACTAGCATCCATCTTTCTTCGTTTCGGAATACCATTCATAGACTGATCTTCATTTTCAGCCTGTTCTGAAAGATGCTGAGAAGTCATAACCACATGCTCAGGATCATTGTCATGAATCCCATTTGTATTTTCAGAATGAACATTTTGATTGGCAGATACATCCATGGGTGAGGGACCTGAGGGATTTGTAACGGAATTTATAGATTCATGACGACGTTCAGACGTTTCGTCCATGAGCGAATTTCCCATCTTTTGATTTGAGGGAGAAAATAAATAATTCGAAAAGAAGTTCATAAACTATACATACATAAATATAATAAATATAATAAATAAATAAATAAATAAATAAATAATAATAATATTAATAATATATATATATAAATAATAAATAAATAAATAAATAAATAAATAAATAAATAAATAAATAAATAAATAAATAAATAAATAAATAAATAAATATACTTGCATAAGGAATTCGAATTTATCGGCTCCAAGTAGTTGGATGATTTGCAGATCGTTCTCCGTACCAGTAATGTACGGAAACGGATCTGTGGGTTCGAATCCTTTTTCTTTTTCAATGGTAAGGCACGTGTGCAAGATCTCTATCATTTTACTATCTGTTACTTCCTTATCACGCATGAGTCGCGACAGAGAGGCTAGAGGGATAGAGAGGGATTGGTGAGGGACAAGAAACAATAATAATAATAATAAATAATAATAATAAACAATAATAAACAATAATAAATATAATCAATATAATAATCTACACATATATACTTGAAGGTTGAAGTCGTTTTCTTTTCTTTTCTTTTTCCATAAATCGTTGAATGATATCACGAATGGATTCGTCAGCTTCTTGTATATTCACTGTCCATAGACCATCATCATCTCGAATAAAACAACGAAGGGAATGCCTAGAAGAATATATAGAGAATAGAAAACAGAGAATAGAAAATATAGAGAAAAGAAAGATAAAGTAGTATAAATATAACAATGATTATATTAAGAATTATACATTATTATATATTATGATTACTCTAATTAACAATATAAAACAAAAAAAAAACAAAATTAAAAGAATAACTTAAAATTATATAAAAAAATAAATATATACAAAGCTCCGACAACAGTTCTGTCTAGACTTCCTTTATATTTTGAGCCATCAGGTTTAATTAATAAATCTTGTCTACTGGCTATTTCATATGATAAGAAATCTGTAGAAACTGGCTTAATACTTTCTTTTAATATTTCAATTAAGTGATATACAATCGTACGTTTTGTTCTTTCAACTGCGATTGCTTCAATTCTACAAATAAAAAATAATAAACATATCAACTCAACAAAAAATACTCCATCATTCTAGCATCTTGCTGGTATTGCTGCGGAAAGAATGTTTCTTCTCCAACAGATATCATCTTTGAATCAACTACTTGATTAGTGAGATCTTGCTGAGGTTGCATGACTTTACAAACTTGCTATTCAGAAGGATAAACGATTCACAGTTTCGGTTGGAGAGCTAATAAAGTAATTATACAAAATCAAAACTGTTCATTTTTTTCTGATGGAATATTCATGATTATTTCTAATTTTTCTCCACCATTCTTTTTCTAAAACAGATAAACTGACAAAATTTCCACCACAAAGAATACTGTTGCACTCTAAGTATAGAAATATTATATTTGTTTTTCTTGTTATCATATGAGATTCAAACTATAATGAAAGTATTTTGTGTATATTAAATGGAACAAATCACTCATTTTATTTTTTCACTTTTTTACATTGTATATAACCCATTCTTATTACAATCCGTGGAGATTTGTGAAAGGTAAAAGGAAATGAAGAATCTAAGAACGGCCTTTAAATCAAATATATATCACTCAATTTATTTAAGTAAGAAACTGGTGAAGGATATAGCTTTTAGTGTGCAGTTTCTTGTATTTCTTTTCCTGTCGACAAGAATTCAGTGTAATAACAATTAAAGATATATGAAAAAATAGAAGATGTTTGTTTCAAATGATTTTAATAATATTTGCTATTTTACCTTTTCATATGTCTTGAAGATATACAACACATAAAGTCACAAATACAGTTAAAACATATTAAAAACAAAAATAAAAATAGTAAATTAGTAGAAGAATAAGAAAGAGAAAAGAAAAACAAAATAAAAAAAAGAAAAAGTTTATATGAATAAAATATGGATTCTGTTTATTATTTTTAAATAGATGCAGTAGTGGCAGGTTTTCCTGTATTAGTACTAAATGAGAAACCAGTAGTAGCAGCAGTAGAAGGAGTTGTAGTAGTAGCATTAGTAGTATTAGTACCAAATGAGAAACCAGTAGTAGCAGCAGTAGAAGGAGTTGTAGTAGTAGCATTAGTAGTATTAGTACCAAATGAGAAACCAGTAGTAGCAGCAGGAGTTGTGGTAGTAGAACCAGTAGAAGGAGTTGTAGTACTATTAGTATTAGTATTAGTACCAAATGAGAAGCCAGTAGTAGCAGCAGGAGTTGTAGTAGTAGCATTAGTAGTATTAGTACCAAATGAGAAGCCAGTACTAGTAGTAGTAGAAGGAGTTGTAGTGGTATTATTATTAGTATTAGTACCAAATGAGAAGCCAGTAGTAGCAGCAGGAGTTGTGGTAGTAGTACCAGTAGAAGGAGTTGTAGTACTATTAGTATTAGTACCAAATGAGAAGCCAGTAGTAGCAGCAGGAGTTGTGGTAGTAGTACCAGTAGAAGGAGTTGTAGTACTATTAGTATTAGTACCAAATGAGAAGCCAGTTGTAGAAGGAGTTGTAGTAGTAGTACCAGTGGTAGTATTCTTATTAGTACCAAATGAGAAGCCAGTAGTAGCAGCAGGAGTTGTAGTATTAGTACCAAATGAGAAACCAGCAGTAGAAGGAGTAGTAGTAGAACCAGCGGTATTCTTATTAGTACCAAATGAGAAGCCAGTACCAGTAGTAGTAGAACCAGTTGTAATGGTATTATTATTAGTATTATTATTACCGAATGAGAATCCAGTTGTAGAAGTAGTTGTAGTAGTAGTATTAGTACCAGTGGTAGTATTATTATTATTATTAGTTACTCTTAGTTCTTCAATAGGTGCTTGTATCTTTCGTTTAAGTGATTTGGAATTGAAAGGGTTGGACTCATAGAGAGGGTCATATACCATATTACGTTTACCGGGGACTAGAGAAATAAGAGGCATCAATATATATATATATATATATATATATATATGTTATAATAATAATAGAAAGAAATAAATCAATGAATATAAATACGTGTATAGACAGGAGCATCTTTTGCAATTCGTTCATTTCGAAGACGAATATATTTCTTCTTTAATTCAGATAATTGATTATTTGTTTTGTATAATTTACCTGCTATCTTCATAGAAATAGTATAATGATTTTTCATTGTTTGTTTAACAAGGTATCCCATATGTTCTAAATAAGATCTATATATATATATATATATATATTATAAACTTATAGATTATAATAGTTATTTATATACTTTGTAATAGGTTTCTTGGAACTATCACGTTGATAAGCTAAACTAGATCTTACTATATAATAATAATAATAATAATAATAATAATAATAATAATATATACAGTCTTCAATTCGTTTAAATACTCCTTGATATTGTTTAGTCATATTTCTCATATGTATATGTAAATATTGAGAGGCATCAGCATGTATACTACTAAAGGGAGTCTGACTGTTAGCTTCAACTCTATATATACATTTATAACACATATTATAATATATATAATAATAATAATAATAATATATATACGGTTTGATTCGTTCTACTTGTGAATACTGAATAGTTGACTTTTTATATAATAAACAAGTCTTACGATGATCTAATAATTGGTCATTCTCGGAACGAAGGATGGACTATATATATATATATATATATTTAATGTAATAATAATAAATATAAAAAAAACATAATAATAATAAACATAATAAACATAATAATAATAAACATAATAAACATAATAATAATAAACATAATAATAAGCAATATAATAATAATAATACCTTTTGAACCTGACTCTTCGTGGAGATTAATTCATTAAACTGATTGTCTTTAATGTTCTTTATAAGAGTTACATATTGTCTTTGATTAGCTAACATAGTTCTATATATAATAATGAATATAAATATAATAAATATAAATATAATATATACTGTATATTAGCCATATATAGTTGTAAATCTTGAGGAATATCTTTAAAATTCATATTAAGAGCTTCTTTATTAATGACAATACTAACATTTCCTTG
Organism: Blastocystis sp. Blastoise; assembly: GCA_039096225.1. NCBI lineage: Eukaryota > Bigyra > Opalinata > Blastocystidae > Blastocystis > Blastocystis sp. Blastoise. The sequence continues at coordinate 400,608 of JBBPEB010000003.1, forward strand.
ATTATTTTCAATTTTTTGATTATTACCAAATACATTACGAGGTGCAAATTGACTTGAACTAGTATTTGAATTAATAGAATAAGTTGGATTACTTAAAGGAAAACAAGAACTACCTTTAAATTGACTAACGTTTATACCATTCAAAGTATTTGATGGATTTGTTGAAAAACCAGACGTATTCTGACCAAAGGTGCTTCCATTACCAAATCCAGTTGTTGTAGAAGCAGGTTTTCCAAATGTATTATTCGTACCAAATCCAGTTGTATTAGTAGAAGGCTGACCAAAGGCATTTCCATTACCAAATCCAGTTGTAGCAGGTTTATTTTGACCAAATGCATTTCCATTACCAAATCCAGTTGTAGTAGAAGCAGGTTGACCAAATGCATTTCCATTACCAAATCCAGTTGTAGTAGAAGCAGGTTTTCCAAATGTGTTGGTATTTCCAAAAGCACTAGTATTGGATCCAAATGAGGGAGTCGTTGAAGATGTTAAACCGAAACCAGTTGTAGCAGGTTGACCAAAAGACGGAGCCGTAGTAGATGGTGTTCCAAAACCACCTGTATTTGAGGGGAATGAAGTATCATTTCTTTTCTGACCAAAACTTAAGGTATTAAAACTCATATCTACTTTTTATTACTTGAAATAGTAGACTAGAAAAAGTGTTTTTTTTTTAAATGAATCAGTTCTTTCCCATTTCTCGAAATCCCTGGTAATATTTTATAAAAAATGCCTGTAATTTGAAAATAATCGGGAAACGTATTTTTTTCTTTTTAGATAAACCATATATTATTTCTTATTATACTCTATAGTTAAGTCTTACTGTATTTTGATTTTTCTTCTATTTATTAATAAATATCATATACAGGGTAATTAAGAATGGCGAATCAACAAAACGGTATGAAAATAGACTATCATTAATTATTTGTATATATCTTTCTAGAAAAAATTGATGAACATGTTCAAGAAGAAGATGAGAATAGTATATAACTATTTTTAATATTGATAGTCTCTTTATTTATTTTGTTTTTTTAGATCTCGAAGGTATGTGTTCATTGTATGTTTTAATTATTGATAGAAGATGAAGAAGTAGATGATTTACCAATGGAATTTAACGAAGATGGTATTTCTATTTTATTCGTGTGCTAATTTTATTTTTTTTAGAGTATGATATAGTAGATGCTGATGAACTTATCAATAAATTAGAAACTCTTGAAGATGGAGGTATTCATTTATTTATTAGCTCTATTTTTTTATCATTCATTGATTTCATTTTTTTTTTTTTAGAAGAAACAACATTAACTGCTGAAGAAGCTAATCAAGAAGGATTAGTCAATGAATCACTTGCTGTATTTAGTTATAATTTAAATTATACTATTTATTTTTTATTAATATTTTAAAATATTTTGTATATATATATGTATATATATATAGGTATTTAGTGGACATACTGATTCTGTACTTGCTGTTGCATTTAATAAACAAAACTGGCCACAAGTATATATATATATATATATATAATAATTATTGTATGATTATAATTCTTTTTTAATATTATTATATATATATATATATACAAGTGGCTACAGGTGGTGTGGATGACAAGTGTTTTTTGTTTAATATAAAGGAGAATGGTATAGAAGAGGAAGGAGAAGGAGTAGATAAAGAAGAAGATGAAGAGCAAGTTGAAGAACCCGCGGATTTATATACTTTACAAGGATTTAATGTATGTAGAGTTTATATTATTATAGTTTATATTATTATAGTTTATATTATTATAGTTTATATTATTATAGATTATATTAGTATATTATTATATTATTATATTATTGTAGTTTATATTATTATAGTTTATATTATTATATTATATATTACTTTAGACTATATTATTATAACTATACTATGTTATATAAATGACTCTATTGTTGATGTTGCTTTCTCCGCTAGTGGCAAATTTTTGGCGGTAGCTTCTTATGATGGGGAAGTTAAGATATATATATATATATATATATATATATATATATATATATATATATATATATATATATATATATATATATATATATATATATAGATATATAATACAAGTGGTAAATTACTTTTAACTCTCTCTGGACCTACTGATGTTGAATATATTACATGGCATCCTAAAGGTGAAATATTGACTGCTGGTGGTGGTGATGGTACTATATATGTCTGGGGTATACCTAGTGGTACTATTATTAATGTTCTTGCTGGACATGTTGATGCTGTTACTTGCGGTGCATTTAACTATAAAGGAAATGTATATATATATATACTATATATAACTATATATATATATATAACTATATATATATAACTATATATATATACTGTATATATATAACTATATATAACTATATATATATAACTATATATATAGATCTATGTGAGTGGTAGCATGGACGGATCCGTGAAAGTCTGGAAGATCAAAACAGGGGAATGTCTATATACATTTAAACCTGATACATATATATATATATATATAGAGTTATATACATATATATATATATAGATATAATTGGCATGAAGATGGAATTGTATCTTTAGCTATTAATCCTGATATATATATATATATATATATATATATATATATATATATATATATATATATATATATATATATATATATATATATATATGCTCCTGTATTAATATCTGGATCACGTGACGGTACTGTCTGTATTTCAAATCTTAAATCTTATAAGGTTATTGTTAAATATAATCATATAAAACCAGATGTCAATTGTTCTGTTGAAACGTATATAACTATATATATATATATAACTATATATATATAACTATATATATAGTTATATATAACACTATATATATATATAGATGTGGTTTCTGCTCTGTATGCAATTGGGTTGCTAGTGGGGGCATGGACGGAACTCTAAAGATCTATGATATAGAAACATCTAAAGTATATATCTATATATATATATATATCTATTGATTATAGTTAATATTATATATATATATATATATATATATATATATATATGTATATATATATAATTACGTCTGACCTTGGAACACGATGGCGGAATCACTAAACTCATTTGGCATCCTTTTAGTCCTGTATATATATATATATATATATATATATATATATCTTTCTAAAGCAATATTATACTCTATATATATATAGATTATCTTTGTAGCTTGCTTAGATGGATGTATATATGTCTGGGACGCGAGAACTGGAGAAAAACTCAAACAAATTAGAGCTCATAATGTATATATATATATATATATATATAAATTAGATTTCTCTAAATCTTTTCCATTTATATATATATATAGGATATAATATTAGATATGGATATATATGTTCCTCCTACTGATTTAAAAACTACATATATACTTACAGGATCAGATGATAAAACATGTCAATTATTCTCTGCTTAATATATATATATATACATGTAATAATTCTTATTAATATATATATATAAATTGTTTTATATTTTTGATTTATATTTATCTTATTCATATATATATATATATGATTTATAATTGTTTTGATTGTTCTTTTTGTCTATATAAATGTTCATATATATTCTTATTGTTTTGTTAATATAAATAAAATCCAAAATATCGAAATTGAATATATATAAGTATTATTGTTTTCAGTAACAAAAGGTTGTGAATCTATATATTCCATTCTTATTCTGTTTAATGTTATATTCTATATATATTCTAAAATATGTCTTTGTTAACCGAAAAAAGTTATATATTTCTGTTTTATGGAAATCTTTTATTAATATTCATTATTAAGAAATAATATTATTTTTATATGGTTTATAAATGATATATTTATATATAAAAATATTGATTACTGTTTTCTCTATGTGTTAAACAATAATTTTCTCTATATTACTTGATAATAAATAATAATAACAGTAACTAGAACTATGGATGAAAAAAACATGAATAGTATATATATTTATTATTAAGAATAATAAAAGAAAAACAGAAAAAAGTGAAAAATGTGAAAATAAAAACAAGTTTTTATTATTATAAAAAAGAATAGATACATGATGAATAATCTAAATATAGTAAATAGACTAAACCCTACATATTAATATCTTGAAGAGGAAGCAGAAAGAAGTCTGTATATAAATTATTAGTATCATCTCCTATCATATGCTGTATACACATCATTCCTTCTTGATTGATACGTATATAACTACGAAGGGAAATAGACAAGGTATTCATACAACGAAGGAAAAACTCACGGTTATATCTATATATAGAAATAATAAGTATAATCATTTTATATATAGGATAATATTGATAACTATATGTATAATAATAATAATATATATATAGGATAATATTGATAACTATATGTATAATAATAATAATATATATATAGGATAATATTGATAACTATATGTATAATATAATACTATATATATATATATACCTATAAATATGATCATTCTCAGAAGAATAGGAAATAATACCGGAATTATCGCTTTTAAAGAATATAGTACATCTATATATATATATATATATATATATATAATAATAATAATAATAATAATATAGAACTAATAACAAATAAAAAATAAATAAAAGAATAAAAAAAATAAAATAAAACATATTCATAATAAATATTGAATAAATGACAAAATAGAATAATAAAAAAACATATAATATATAAAATAGAATCTATAAATATACTTTGCAAATAATGAATCATCTGAAAGTATATTCAGCCCATTTTCAGTGAACTGAATACCTATAGATTTCCCGTCTTTAATTCGATATATATCTGACACTCCACAATCTAAAGTAGAGGATTCTAATATACATTTATTATTCTATATATATATATATATATATATATTAATAAAATAAAATAAAATAAAATAAAATAAAATAAAATAAAATAAAATAAAATAAAATAAAATAAAATAAAATAAAATAAAATAAAATAAAATAAAATAAAATAAAATAAAAAATAAATTATAATACTTAATAAATGAATAAAATTATATAAAAAAAAATAAAAACCCTCACTCCAACTATATTTAACAATCGTAATAATATAACAATTATATTATATATATACTGCAGTTGTGCTATTGAAAATAGATGGAAAATCGATATCTATATTCGTTCCCATCATAGTTTTTATATTACATAAACTAGTAATGCCGCTTTCATCTAACTTTAATTGAACCAAGCCTTCAGAAGATGAATAAATAAGAGTTAATTTTGTATTTGCAGATTTTTCATTTCCATAAATAGATAAACATTGAATAAATTCCATATAAGAAACAGTAATAGAATCAGATTGACCCTCAAAAATGAATTCCAAGAACTTTTCCTTAGCAAAATGAGCATTTACTTGTAGTGTTTTTGATCGATCAATTACTGTGAAGAACAAACCTATTGAAATCAATTAATATAAGGCACTAATGATACTATAACAAACAATAAAAACAAACCTGAATTAGAAAATTCGCATGAAAGTTGTTCATTCTTATCTCCTTTTGACCTATATAATAGTTTATATTCTATTTATCAGAAATAAAAAAGATACATTGTATTTAAAACTCTTAACATTGGTTGAACTGAGTCGATTGATAGAGAACAATAAGTTGTTTGCTCCGCCATTATAATGAAAATCGGTAGTAAATAACTTTATGAATTCCTTTTGATATATTCAATGAGAAATAGCAAAAGTAAATAAAACACAGTTTCTTAGGAAAACCCGCTAAAAATAAATTTCTGGGATATTCAACATAAATTGGGTAGAAAACAGAATAAACCGTGGACATCGTTTATATCCGGTTTTTTATTTTGATTTGTATTTATAAAGAATATCTTACTGATTTGAATCATTATTTCTTATCATCGTTGTTCATTATGACGAAATTAGATGAAATCCAGGAATGGGTTAATGATCTTGGTTCTACAACGGATGAGTTACATAGTTTGAAAGACCATTACACTCAACGTTACTATGAAGAGGAGTCTACGAATAAAACAAAGGATCCAACAAAACGTCATGCTTATGTTGATGATTTGACAACTAGTATTCAAGATGGAATATCTGATTTCAGAGATTCTATTATTAATATAAGTTCTAGTGTCCTTGAAATTTTGAATACACAAGAAACAGAACTTTCTCTCATTTCTACTTCTGTTAAGTCTCTTTCTAATGTATTCATTATTATATAATTATTATTTATTATTATATAATTATTATCTATTATTATGTAATTATTATTTATTATTATATAATTATTATTTATTATTATGTAATTATTATCTATTAGTATAAATTAATCATATATATTTTCAATATTTTTTATTATATTTATGAATATATGTATATATATAGAGAATAAATATATGTAAAGAAGATTCAGGAATGAATAATCAATATATTTGTATTCCTGAAGAAAAAGAATTACCATCAATAAAAGAAGTAGACTCCGTTATTAGTATTTATATTATATATATATATATATATTATTTATATGTATATCAACTACTTATTTTATTGTTTATAATCGTAAATAGGATAATATATATATTTTTTATATATAATAATATTAAGTTGTATTCAAATTAATATATATATATATATATATATATATAAAGATATGCCTCCTCTTCTTATTGAGATGGATACTTCGAATAATCCATTTACCTCCAAAACAATCGTGGGAATGACTTCATTTACTAACACTACATTCACTTTTATTGATCCACAATTGTATATAAAATATATATATATAATATAATAATATATAATAATATATAATAATATATAATAATATATAATAATATATAACAATGTATATAGACAACAAAATCAAGAAAGCCTTCGTGATCGAAATGTATATATATATATATATATCTACATAAATTTTTTCATTATATATATGTAATTATATAGGTACCTCAACCTGTTGTAAATGAACCAGTATATATATAATAATAATAATTATTATTATTATAAACTAAGTAACGTTTTTATTTCCGTGGTTATTTCATTCTTTATTCTCTAGCCTCCACCGCCACTTCCCTCAGTTCCTAAACCGGCACTTCCTTCAGTTCCTAAACCAAAATTATCGGATAGTATCATATATATATATATATATCATTTTAAAAAAAACCCTTTAAAACAATAATTAATATATTTTTCTAAATGCAATATTTTTATTTTCTTATTCATCTATTTATATATATTCTCTATAAATAGTTATGAATTCCTCTTCTTCCTCTTCTCCTTCTCCTGCTTCTATATCTATTCCTTCAAATACATTTGAAAATGATTCTGTTATTCATCCTTCTCTTCCTACTGCATCTTCTTTTTCTACTCCTCCTCCTCCACGACCTATGGCGGCAAAACCCTCTCTTCCTGGGGGTTTTAAACGTGCTACTGTACAAAGACCTACCAAACCTAAACATTCTGCTGCTTCTTCTGTTCCTACTGCTTTATCACCTTTAGCACCAACTCCTTCTCCTAAATATACTACTACTACTTCTACTTCTACTCCTCCTCCTCCTCCTCCTCCTCCATCACAAACTTCACGACCTATATCTACCGATAACTATATGTATAAAACAACAGGTTCTTCATTATCGCCTTTAAATACACCATTAGGTACTCCACTTGAACCTCTTCATACTTCTATCTCTACATCTCCTTATCCATCATTACCATTACCTACTAAACCTTCTAGAGGATCTATTTCAAGAACTCCACCTCCACCTCCATCTGTATCACCTTCTGTTCCCGTCAAATTACCTATGAGACCCCCGCCAAATAGACCTATGTCATTACCGCCAAGACCTGTACCGCCAAGACCTGTACCGCCAAGACCTGTATTAAGAAGAACTTCAAATGAACGATCTGATAATGATCTTTTAGGTATTTCTTTATATTCTTATATTAATACTTATATTTACTATGATTATTATGTTTATTATATACTTATTACTATTATCATACTAATTATTATAATTATGCTTATTATATACTTATTACTATTATAATACTAATTATTATAATTATGCTTATTATATATTTATTACTATTATAATACTAATTATTATAATTATGCTTATTATATTCATTTATAGGACATAATGGGTGGTAAATAATAAATTGAATACAAAATAGAATAGTTATATTGATATATATAGTATTACTTTGATTTTATTTTTAATAATGTATATAAAAAATGGTTTCGTTTGAAATAATATATATTTTTTCTTCGCAGTAAACTTCAAATATTTTGTTATGGTATATACTATTAAGAACAACAAAACAATACAGTATAATAATACTTGATTATATATTCAGAAATATATATTTGTAATAGATACCAATTATATATAAACCTATATAACTAGTGAAAAAACAATATGTAACTATATATTAAAAAAATAATAATAATTTATTTGCATGATTAAATAGAATTAGTTTGTTATGTAATTTATATATAAATAAAATGAAAGAATATATACATATTGAGTAAGAAAAAATAAAATGAAATGTTTAAATAATATATTTATATTTTTATAGAAAATATAACATGCCATATAATGCAAGTTAATAGATAATAAAAATGAATAATAATAAGTATTTCTTAACTGATGAAAATAATTGATTATAATATAATATAAATAAAATAATAGATGAATTATTCAAGATAAAGATATTTATTATATAATTGACAAGTAAGTCCTAAGGAGCTCATTGTTGTACGGCGAATATATCTTGTTTTACTCATTATTTCAATATCAATAAATGTAGCTTCCATAGCTAATGAATATTCTTTACCATATTCAGTACGTGCATGTTCAATTGTACCATTATAATAATATACTCTTCCAGGATATTTCTTTATATACTCTTGTTTTACATGAGTTGAATCTGATATAATTGCAAATCGAACAGTAGGATTAGAAGCATATTTCTCAGCAAAAGAAGGGAAATAATTCTTTTCTAGATCTCTGAGCATATCTACTCTTCGATCATTTCTGAAATCAGCGTCTTTTCCTGTTCTTATTTGTAATCCTAATACATTCCAATCATCCCAATCTTTTGTAACAGCATCTGCTTTCTCGCGAATACTCTTATTTACTGTCATTATCTCATTATGTAAAAAGTAATACATAGTAGACATGATTTCTAAATCAGTCATATTTCCTATAACAAATCCAAAATTTGTTACAATAGGTATATTTGCTTTATTACGTAACCAATGACGTAATATAATACCTTGTGTTTGTACTAGAATTATTCTATGTTTACTATGAAAAGGATCTTCTTTTTCTGCAGCTTGAATCTGACCCCAATTCATATATTTATGTAAAGAACAACTACCAGCACGTCCTATAATAATATTATTAGCAATTTATTTATTATTATTATTATTAATATATATATATATACCACATTTTATAACTCTCTTTTTGAAAGGTAAATCATAATAATTATATATTGTATCCCAATCAAAAACTATATATAATAATATTTATAATAATAAATATAATAATAATAATAATAATAATAACAATATACTTGTAAATACTCTTTTAGATAAAATAGCTAATGCTAAAGTACTAATCATTCCTAATTGACGATTACAAAGACCATCATTAGAAGGAAGGACAGCATCTGCCCATACTTTATCATCAGGAACAGTATCATTATTTTGTATTCTTTTCCAGTCTTCAATATTATCTCTACATTTCTTAGGACAAAATATATCTAAATGTTGCTTCATGGTATCTCCAAGAGGAATTATTAGTGTTCCATTAGCATCTACAATAGCTTTATTCTGATATAAATTCAATTTTTCAATATTTTTATTTGAACCTTGTGCTACAGGTGTAGGAGCAGGAGTAGGAGCAGGAGTAGGAGCGGGTGTAGAAACTGGAGCAGGTGTAGAAACTGGAGCAGGTGTAGAAACTGGAGCAGGTGTAGAAACTGGAGCAGGTGTGGATATTGGAACAACTGTTGGTAGTTGAGTTGCACTTGATGTATGATTAGTTTCATTTATTTTATTATCAGTTTTGACTAAAGACTTTGAACCTAATGTATAAATAAGACAAATAAAGATAACAATAAACGAATATAATATACTTTTAACTGAAAAAGTTGAGAGAGTATTCACAATTCTGTTATTTGATAAGGAGAAACTGTGTAATGTTCCATCAGTATCTTGAACAGAATCTGTATAAAATGACAAAAATAAAATGGGTACTGATACCAATAAAGCAATGGAGAGATACCTAATCTGATAAGAAAGTAAATAAAATATTCAAAATATTACTTTAATTGTTGAACCATTCTTGAATATAAAATAATGGAATGACCTGTTATTAAAGTGAAGAATAATTGTTGCTGACGACAACTTTCGTCGTATTTTTAAAAAACAAGCGTATCTATTGGAGAATCACCAAAAATAGACAAATAGCATATAAGAATATATTGATTAGAGTTTTTCTGCACAATTTTAAAGATTTATCACGTCATTTTACTTAAAAGAAAATAAAGTCCCTGGAAAAAACCGGTCCTCTGGAAAAAACCGGTCCATTTTTTTTTTAATGTTATTTTCATGTAAATAATAATTTTTTTACGGCAAAAAAATATATAACCACGATTTTTAATTTTTTTTGTTTTATACACAGTTTTATCAGCAACATCATTAATATGCGAGTCATCTATATTTCCTTCCATCACTTTTGCAGCACATACCATGATAATAGTTGATTGTCACTTCAACCTGACTTAAATTGACTTATCGAGAATAAATAAGATTACACTGTCAAAATATAATATTATATCGCAGATTTTGGTGATAATTACCACATAACAATTCTGTCAAGTGATGTGGGAAGTGGATGACATATATAGTAATGATTATATAAACAAAAATGTTTATAAAACAAAAAAAATTAAAAAATCGTGGTTATTTTGTTTTTGTGGTTAAAAAAAACCGTATTTACATGAAAATAACATTAAAAAAAAAATGGACCGGTTTTTTCCAGAGGACCGGTTTTTTCCAGGGACTTTATGTTAATTTCTTTTTACTGTCATTTATGTGTATTAATTTAATTTTTATTTTGTTTTTAAGAGTGTTTCATGTATAAAAGTATGCGTATATGAATATTAGTGCATAACATTAAAGAAAGGCACATTGTTACGTCATGTTCTGCTGATTTATTTTTAATATGACGCTTATATCAAAACAGAACTAATATATATATGATTTGAGACTAATTATGAAATGATACGTTGAAAATAATATGATGAAGTCATCATGATGACTTCATCATTTTTTTTATATATAATGATATTTATTCAGGTTATTTTTTTACAAAGATACAGTAACGAAGCACTAAGTTTTCATTTAAAAAATATAGTTTTTCTTGTAAACTAATTAATCCTCCATTAGGTTGTTGCTGCTATTTTTTGTGATTTGATTAATTTTCTATATACTATACTCTGTAGAAGCAAACGTAACAATTTTTAAGAGAACATCTGATGAAATTTTATATTAATTGTCTCGATTTTTTTGTATAATAAATAATGATATGCTATTATTTATTATAGTACAAAAATAATAGACAATCGTAGCATAACAACAAGAATGAAAAGAAAAAAAATGATAAAAAACTATGAATTATTCTTTTCAAAAATAGCGATTATTTTCTTTGTTTGTTGATTCGTTAATTGATTTAAGAATATATTTTTCGCAGGATTTGGATATTCTAATATATGTTTGATATCTTCTTCTTGAATAGGTTTTTCATATTTCTTAATAAATCGAACACGTACTTGAGCGCCAAAAGGTGATTTTTCAGGAATAATATGATTACGAACATAAGAAGATTGATTATTATCCCAACTATATATATAGTTATTTATTACATAAAGCAAAAATAGAATAAATGTTTTAATATATATATATAAACAAAAAAAAGAATGAACAATAAAAATAAAGCAATAAAAAATTGGTGTTAATAATAAATATTAGGATATATATATATATATATATATATATATATATATATACGGTTTAGTCCATGCATCAGGTTCTAAGAATAATCCTGGTTCTGAATCAGCTATAAAAACACCATATAATTCTCTTGAAGAGAAATTAAAGAGAAAAATTCTTGTTTGATTATGTATCTATAAATTATTATACTTATTATTATTATGTTTATTATATATATATGAATAAAAGTTCAATATGTATTATAAAATTATTAAATAATAGTAAAAACCAATATATATATATATATATATATATATACAACATATTGTTGAATGGTTTTAATATGATGGTTAGGAAGACCAAATAACATTCGATCTAAACATTCTTTAAACGTATAATTCTTGGCACCAAATATATATCCATTATAAGGTGAATATTCTTTCTATATATATATATATATATATATAGATTCTAGATAGTATATTTAGAAATGTAATTATTTAATATATTTGTATATATATATATAAATACAGTTGATGAAATAGTAGAAGAGGATGAAGATATTGATGTTGGTATATATGTATGTTCTACTTGTTTCTTTGATTTATATGCAGAATAAGGAATCATAGGTATAGAAGTACTAGTAGAATCTTTATTAGTATATTTATTAGTATATGTAGGGATTGATTTCGAAGATGAAATACTATTATTATTAACAGTATTATTAGCAGTATTATTATTATTATTTATAGCATTATTATTAGCATTATTCTTTTGTTTATAAAAATTAGAATTATTCTTTTGAGCGGAAGCTGATTGAATTGAAGGGGAAGGAGAAAAAGATTGTACAGGATTCTAGAAATATTAAGACTTATTGAATAATAGGTATATAAAAGAAAGTATATAATAATAATAATAATAATAATAATAATAATAATAATAATAATAATAATAATAATAATAATAATAATAATAATAATAATAATAATAATAATAATAATAATAATAATAATAATAATAATAATAATAATAATAATAATAATAATAATAATAATAATAATAATAATAATAATAATAATAATAATAATAATAATAATAATAATAATAATAATAATAATAATAATAATAATAATAATAATAATAATAATAATAATAATAATAATAATAATAATAATAAGTATAATAAGTATAATAATAATAATACATCTATATATACAACTATTTTGATTCCTTGAGATGTTGTTTCTATTTTAGGAGCAAAATTGTCATATATATACTTATATTCTGATGGATTTTGTTCTAATAAATATATACAAGCAGCCTAATAATAAATAAAACGATATTATATAGATAAAAAACAATAATGAATAGAATAACAAATAAATAGAATAGCAAATAAAATTACTATAATACATAATATAAATATACCTTTAATCCATCATAAGTTAAGCTTTTTACTAATTCTACAATACCAGATCCCTTTGGTACTTTGGGAAAATTTGATTTTTTAAATTCTAATGAAGTTGAAGAAGGTACAAAAGAGGGAATATCAAAATGTATTTCTTCTTTTATTTCTGAACTAGATTCATTAGGAATAGATTGTCTATAAAATAAAATTAGTATATAAATATAATGATAATATTTTTAAAAAAGGTGGGAAAATACTGAGTGTTTTGAATGTCCTCTTTTAATTGGTATTCGGATTCAGGAATCAATTTTGATATTATTTGGCTACACATTGGACACTACGTAATAGTAACAGTAATATAACACACAAAAATCAATATTTAAAAAAGGAATACTGTTTTATCAGTTGAATCGTTATCATTCTCTATGTTATTAAAACAATCAGAGCACCTTAACAATCATTGAAATAAAGGAATTATATAAAAAGCAAAAATACAAATGGGTACCACAACAATTTGTTACAAAAGGTGCAGGATTCAACATACAATATGCACAGTCGTGACTCATATTCAATTACTGTAATTAATAATATAAAATCAGTTTAATTATGAAGAAATCAATTGATTTATCTAATAACAAAAAATGTATTTCATTGGAATTCTCACGGTTATTTTTTAAAAGTATACTATGATTATTCTTTGTCACTTTTTGGCTATATTCATTGTAGTTTGAAGACTTTACATATATTCTACAGTCTAAGAGAGTTTAGGGTGTGTCGAGAAGCTTCATTCAAATAAGTTTGTGACTCTATACATTATTGAAATTATCTTTTTATCCATAATAATCCTTCTCTTATGTTGCTTGAAAGCCTAAGATGATTCACGATAAAATATTATAAATATCTGTTTAAAGTATTTCCATGATCCATTTTTTCTGATAGTATGTACATAGATAATATATAGAACTGTTCTCATTAAATAGAAAATAGTGTATAGATATCTATGAAGTGTCTTACTTGATTAAGTTGTTTAATACTTCAAATTCGATTGTTTACTTATTAAAAGAATAAACTATAAATTGAAATATAACGTTTTGAAGAGAATTAAACACAAAAGTTAAAAATAAAATCAATAGGATACAACTATAGATATGAAATATAAATAAATAAATCATAATATTGTCTAATAAAAACATATATTCATAAATAAATAATGAAAGGTATTAAAAAAATAATAATAATTTTCTTTATAAATCATCATCATCATCGTTTTTCTCAAAGGGATCTTTTAATTTTGTCACATCCTCATTAAAAAACAAATCATCTTCATCATCTTCATTATTATTTTCTTCTTCTTCTTCTTCTTCTTCTTCTTCTATGTTTATACTGTTATTATTTTGTTTTCCTTTAATATCCATCCATTTAGGTATAAATCCTTTATTTTCAGATTCATTTAAATGTATATTATTAGGTATACTTCGTTCTATATAATCACCTTCTATAGAATAATAAAAATTGGAAGACTTTTCAGAATGATTACTATATATATATATAGAATAAGATAGAATATAATAATATGATTACATTAAAAATATTATATATAAAACAATAAATCTATATTTATATTAAAAGTATTATAAAAACAATAAATCTATATTTATATTAAAAATATCTAAAAAACAATATAATGAATAACTACTTTAAAATAAATTATATTTCAATATGCATATATATATATAACAATAAATACTGTTTAGTAACAATTGTTTCTTCTATTTCTTCTCCACATGTACAATTCTCATTTGTATGAATATTATCTAAGGGGACAGTATCATCAGTCTCATGACTCAAGACAGTTGCTCTACCAAAGAAATTCCCGTGGGACTCGACGTAATTCTAAGAAATAATTATATACATATATAAATATAGATATCTTTATTCATAATAAAAAATATTTTTATATATGTATATATATAACCAAAATAATCCTATACTATATACATCGTAAATATCTGCTAATTCTTGATATTCTTCAAGAACATCATCATCATTTGGATCTAATTCAATTGCCTATGTATATAAACATATAAATATATATTTTCTTAATCATCATAAATAAAAAAGAATAAAGTAAAATTTATATAAAAAAATATAAAAAAATTAAAAAAATACCTTTTTATAACTAATAAGACTTTTCGCTACATCTCCTAGTTCTCTTTCAATTCTAGCAGTACATAAATAACCATATTTATATTGAGGATTAGCAACAACACAATTTAATGCAT
The DNA here is from genome assembly GCA_039096225.1 of Blastocystis sp. Blastoise. Classification (NCBI taxonomy): domain Eukaryota; class Bigyra; order Opalinata; family Blastocystidae; genus Blastocystis; species Blastocystis sp. Blastoise. Next base: position 416,300 of record JBBPEB010000003.1, read on the forward strand.
ACTACTTATGTGTATTATTGATAGTTTAATAAACATAAATATATACCATATATGCACTTTCATACTGTTCCTTTTCCATATAGACCTAAACAAAAATATTTATTTAACTCAAGAAAATGAGAGAACATGTAAATACTTGAGCAATCATTTCATTTAAAGAATAATCATTTGGAGAATAATACAAAGCACAATTAAAGTGACTCAGTGCTGATTCATAATCTTCTTTTTCAGCAGCTTGAATGCCAAGATCCGTCTCACTTTTTATTTTTTCTTCTTCTAAAAATGAATTTTGATAATAACACACAAAATAATGACAGAAATATATACTTAATCTTTGTCTTGATATTGAATTATCCACTTGACCAAACAAAGAAAGTACCTAATACAAACAATATTCTATATTCATATTCAACATATGCTTTTGCTGGTGTCTTATTCTTCTGTATTAACTTAAAGGGTTTCATTGACGATAAAATTAATTTTTTAAAATTTAACTGTCTTTTTATCGACAATTGTTTAGGAACTCAACGATCAATATATCTAATTAATAAACATCAATGGAATTGTCAATGATGCAAAACCTTTAAATAGTCAGAAAGTCATTTACAGTGAATTGGTGTTCATTGTGTTTCTGACTGAATACATTCTTTAAAACATGAAACTCTATTTCGTGAATCTCATATATAAATTAAACATATTTAATATTTATGTGAAATTGACGATATATCGAAATAGTGTGTCATAATCTCCTTTACAGAAATCTATGTATATATATATAAATTATTATGTAAATATTTTTAGATATTTGTAAATATTAACTATAATATGAATAAATTGTTGTAAGTATCAAAGAAATAAAAACAAAATTAATTTCAAAGTAATAAATAAAGTAATAAAACACAACTTATTCGTGTATACTATTGATGCCATGAATTTGTTTTGAAAAAAAAGAATACACTATTATTATTATAATTGTTCATAGTTGTTAGTGTATTATTGTTATTCAGTTGAAATCCATCGTTTGCCTCTAAAAGAATGAATACCAATTGTATTATCGATAGGAACATCACTCTCAACTGATTTTGATTGACTATATATAAATATTATTAGTTATTTATATATATATATAACATTATTATTAAAAATAATACAATATATATATATACTCATAAGATTGTTTAAATAGATATTCTTTATTTATATTATTAATTATATATTCATAAGATAATAAAGGGCATTCATCTTCTAAAGTTTGAAATAAACAAGGTATATAGGAATTATAATAATGATAGGTGAACACTATATAATATATATATTGTATAGGTTATACTATAAAAGAAAATTTATGTATTATTTAATATGAAATATATATATAATTTTTATATATATAATAGATTTTAATATGATTATAAAAAAAATTATATATTTTTTAATATGAAATACATATATCAATTTTTTTTATATTTAATAAATTTTAATATGATTATAAAAGAACAATAATATATTTTCCATATGAAATGCATATATATACTAAAATATATTATATATATGTATATACATAAGTTCGTGATACAGAGTATAGCTAAGAATATGAGTTGACAATAGAGAATATATATAGAGAAGGAAGAAGGAAGAATAGTTAGTATTATCATATAAATAGATATATATAGAGTAAAAAGAAGGAACGCAAAAGAAATGAATGAATATGAAAATAATTGTGCTCTTTTGGGGGACTATATATATATATATATATATGGAATATATATATTGCTATTTTTAGATATATATATAAGTGAATATAAAGAATATATATATTGCTATTTTTATAAATATATATATGTATAAATATATATATATTGCTATTTTTATAAATATATATATGTATAAATATATATATATACTTCTTTAAATGTTGTAAGAACAATTGAAATAGTAACTGAACTCATGTATAATGAATTTAGAAATATTGATATATAATATAAATAACGAACATAAGGCAGAATCTAGTTATTATTATACAATTAGAGTTTTTATAATTTTATAAATATAAATATATATAAATACATATATATAAATATATTATATATATATATATATATACAAAGTTAAAAAACATGCAAAGAACGTTAATCGACAGACTGTAAAGAATTGTTATTAATCCAACCTAAGTATATATGAAATAATATATATATATATACAACTTGTCCATCAATATAAATAGTTACAGCATTATCGATATAATAATCTTTCTTTATATATATAATGAATAACCAAAAACTAATAAAAAAGAAAGATAGAAGAGAAGGCATGTAGAATGGAAGTGTATACGACATAGATGTATATATATTAAGAATTATATATATATATATATGAGATATATACGAAAATAATATATATATAATAAAAAGATATATTAATTGTTCATATGTAATAGAATTGATAATACCGTTAATAAAGATGTCTATGCTGAAGAATATATTTAACTTGAAAAGTGACTTTAAACGATTAAACTCTATATATATATATAGTATCTATTTATAACAATATAAAAATAAATAGACTATTCTATATACTATATACTATATATATACCTTGTTTATGTATATATAGAATTCTTTGTTGTTCTTTCTGTTGTCTTTCACATTCTATTTCTTCATTATAAATAATCTTCTTCTTCTTCTTCTGTTTCTCATGTTGTTTAGAAGGAGTAACAAGACTCTTTTCCTTTTGAAAAGAAGACAGAGTAGACAGAGAAAGAGGGATTTTTGAAGATATTAATGGCGGGAACTCTTTGGAGGGAACATAAGGATGTATATAATGAACTGAAGATGAGTCTAAAGTTTTGATTTGACAAGGTGTATCTATATATATATATAAATGAATAAAATGAATAATTCATTTTATATTTTTATACTCTTTTTTTACTATATATAAAATATATAGATTGTTCAATATATAATAGATATTTAAACAAAATCATTCTATATATAGTTCTATATATATACTTATAATTGAAGACATTTGATTATCTTCATTTGAGATAGATATAACTTTATTTTTATTATTAAATTGGTGTATATTATCTATAGCTATGTCCTTATTCCCGTGGGAATCTGATGATTTTGAGAGAGTACTATAGGTATCTAGAAATACATGTGTAAGAAGAGAATTTTGAAGTGTATTTAAATATATAGAAGATGTTTGAGGACAAAGAGGAGAAACATTAGATTCAATATGCACTATATATATATATCTAAATAGTTATATTGTTATAGGATAACAGAATAGTATAGTTGTATAGTTATAAACAAAATAATAATAAATAAAAAATAATAGTAAAAAATATAAACAATTATATATATATAATTATACATGATGGATTTTTTTGTTTAAATAATTCGTCTTTATATTGTTCTTGCGAATTCGATTGACTATCCGATTGTTGATTACTTTTGTTTCGATTTTCTAATAGAATTACTGGATCTAAATAAGAAACTGATTCTATTCTTTTACTTGCTTTTATACTATATAATCTATCTTGAGAAGTAAGAGATGAATTGAATTCATTATTATTATTATTATTATTATTATTATTATTATTATTATTATTATTATTATTTGAGATATTATTATTATTATTATTATTATTATTATCTGAGATATTATTATTATCTGAGATACTATTATTATTATTATTATTATTATTATTATTATTATTATTATTATTATTATTATTATCTGAGATATTATAATTATCTGAGATACTATTATTATTATTATTAATTATAGCTTTTAAGTATATAGAATCATTAAGAGACTGTTCTTCTTGTGTTGTATATATACTCTGTTTCATTTCATTAGAACATATTGAATGACCATTAGAGTCCAACTTATTTATATATGTTTGTTCATGATTATTTGAGGAAGGAGGAGAAGGAGCAATATCTATATATATATATATATATATATATATATATATATATATATATATATATATATATATATATATATATATATATATATATATATATATATTATTATTATTATGAATCAAATAGAAAAATTGTTTTCATAAGAATCCTATAAATGTCAATATATATATATATATACATATAAATTGTGAATTTGATTGAGAATTCTGATAATAAAGATCTCTATATATATATATATATCTTTATAAAAATTATATATATATATAAATATAATACTCATAATAATTTGAAATATCTGTTTGATGAGAATTTATTTTTTTGGAATCACTGATGTCACTCCCGCGGTTATTACTGGTATCACTCCCGCGGTTATCGATGATATCATCAGGATTAACGCTATCATCTAATAATAATGACACTAATTCCTTTGTTGTTCTATATTTCATTTGTTTATTTTTATTCTTATTATTCTTATTATTATCAGTAGGAATAGAAGAAGAAGAAGAAGAAATAGAGATATGACGACAACGGTTAAAACACGATGAATGAAATAGTTGGAAATAATCTTTAACTGGGTTCTCCTATATATTAATTCTTATATTAGTATTATTATATATTATTCATATAAATATAATTATATATATGTTATTCTTTCATATCGGTTTTTTTCATATGAAATAGATAATATATATTATATATATGTAATAATAATAATACTAATAATAATAATACTAATAAACAAAGAATCATACATTTACATTAAAAGATAACCACTGTAATGAACAAAAGTAATAAATTATGATGTAATAATGTTAATAAGACTATATAAGCTGATATATATATATATATATATAAAGGATATATTGAATAGTACAGATATACATATTCCAAATGAATAATAATAAGTAAAATAATCAGGATTATCCGAGAAAAGGAAAAATGTATTTATACTTATATCAATGAATATTATTTGAAGGATACTATATATGTATATAAACAGTTATATATATATATATACATAAACATATAATAATCTAGATGTGATTTGATGCATAAATAATGATTGACTCCGTGTATAGAAACAATAATAGAAGTACATATTGAAAGAGACGCGCTAATCAATCTATAGTATTCATCATTATAGAATGGTAATTATTACAAAAATAGATAGATGTATAAAACAATATATAATAATTATAATTGTAATAATTATTAAAAATAAATAGATATATAAAACAATATTTATAATATTTATAATGTATTATAAATATACGCAATAATTCCATTCCACAGAGAGAAGGAGAATATTATTTGAAATACCGAATTAAAGAATATAAATATACATGATACTCCAAAGAAAAAGTGTATTATCATTATATTCTCTATATATAATAATAAAAATAATATATATATATATAATTTACTTTGAAGAGATTCTTTGATAAATGCGAAAATAATCATAAAAATACAACATAAACATAAGGGAAAGGAAATCTAAATAAAGTCTATTAATATAATGTATATATATACAGATAATAAAAATGTTGAAGTTATGTCAGAAGATATTAGACATTTGAAAGCTAAAGAGAAACAGTAGAGACCATCAAGAAACAAGAAGCAAAAAAGTATTAGAAGTCCAAATGAAGTTGAAAAAAGAAAATCAAATCTATCTGATTTCATTTTACAAATATAAATAAACTTATAATAGCTATATATATATTAATACTATATCAAAGTAATATATTTTTTATAGAAAACTTAATTGAAAAAGAAAGTTCTTCTCATGAAATGAAGAATCTTCGTTTTGAAAAAATTCAGTTACATCAAATAATTAAAAATAGTATTTACGCCTATATTCTATTCATATATAAATATAAATAAAGCTAACGAAACAAGCAAAAATAAAACGAAATGTCAAGTATTAATCCAATAATTTTATAATTTCATTAAAATCATCAATAGAAATGGTAGAGTTATCTTTGGGTAATGGTCTATTATTAAATTTAGTATATCTAATGAAACAATCTGATGGTGGACAAGCTTCACTATCTAAAATACCATCACCAAAATTAACTACAATATTGTCATCTTTTGGATATCGACTTTTAATAATTTCAACAACTCTAGCTTTTCCCTTAATATTCATTGTTGGCTGAGTCAAATCTAGATTTTTGTAATTTCCTTTTTCATCAAATTGCATAATATTATCGAAAAGAAAATCATCTGCAACATTGAGTTTTGCCGAAATAGGAGTTTGAAGCTATATATGATCATACAATAACAATAACCATCTATTTCTATATTGAAATTTAAAGCTATTATAATATACTTGTTTGAAACCTCCAGAAACAAGATAAATATCCTTATTCATTTTTCGGAGTTTAGATATAAGATCTTCAACACCTATACAATTATGGTATTTAGAAAGGTTATTTGAATAATAAATAAAAACATTAAGAAATAGTTCATAACCTACCAGGAGCTAGATCAACAGGTGTTTCATTAATATATTTTTCTATTAAATCATGATTTGGCTTTATGACATCAAGAGATTGAATAAGATAATCTTCTAGAACATTTCGTTTAACAACAATATCCATCATGAGAGTATAAACTTCATTGAGTTTGTTGGTCATTTTAGCAAGAGTTTGGACTCCATCGAAAGAAGCTACAGTATGATCGATATCGAAAACAATAGCTCTTGATTTTTTTATCATATTAATAGCATGTGCAGTTGATAAATTTCTTGATGACATAGAAATCATGCGTTTAAAAACAGAATGAAACGTTTTTAAAGAAAGAAAAGAAAATAAAAATATATAATTTTTTCTAAAATTAATATTTTTATATTTTATTTTTCGATTTTGTTAAAAAAATTATTTTATAAATCGAATAAAAATATTTATTATAGAATATGATGTCTCCATAGCAATATTATTATACATACATGATATTTTCTTTTAGGAAAAAAAAAAATTCATTTAGATTATTTCTTTAAGCAATAAATTGCTTTTAGATGATACTTATATCTAAATTTAGATATAAATTGATTAAATAATAATATTATATATAACTATAATGACCATAGACAATATATAAAAAAATGTTTTATAATTATTATTTAAAATAAAACTATATTATATTAATACTATAAATATATTTGAAAACAAAAATGAAAGAAAATAAAATAACACAATAATGAAACTAAAGATACATAATGAATATATAGTATTTATTATAGACAATAGAAAAACATTTTAATAAGAAATAAAAACCATTGGTGAACTAATAGTTGAAACAAAAATAGTAAAAAAAAAACTAATATATTTTTATTATTATATACAACAAGAAAATATATATATATAATATGAAATAATAATAATAATTAAGAAATACTATAATATAATGATAATGTATATAATGACTAATTAGGCTTCATATTTATTAAACATAGAGCATAACAATCCTAAGGAGCTTATCTTTGTACGGCAAATATATCTTGTTTTACTCATTATTTCAATATCAATAAATGTAGCTTCCATAGCTAATGAATATTCTTTACCATATTCAGTAGAAGTATGTTCAATTGTACCATTATAATAATATACTCTTCCAGGATATTTCTTTATATACTGTTGTTTTACATGAGTTGAATCGGATATAATTGCACTATATAATATATAATATAATATAATATAATATAATATAATATATACAATCGAACAGTAGGATTAGAAGCATATTTCTCAGCAAAAGAAGAGAAAAAATTCAAATTTTGATTTTGAAGCAAAAGCATATTTACATGACTATCTTTTTTGAAATCAGCATCTTTTCCTGTTCTTATTTGTAATCCTAATACATTCCAATCATCCCAATCTTTCGTAATAGCATTTGATTTCTCACGAATACTCTTATTGACTGTTATTAACTCATTATGTATTAAATAAAACATTGTATTTAAAACTTGAAATTCTGACATATTTCCAATAACAAATCCAAAATCTGTTAAAAAATACTTAGCTGATGGATTCATAAACCAATTTAAACATATAGCTGCTCGACTATTTACAATAAACATTTGAGCAGTATTATTAAATATTGGCTCTATTCTTGCTTGCATAGTTTGGTTAGCCGTTCTATATTGACGAAATAGAATATTTTTACTCTTCCAATCTATAAATAATAATAATAATAATAATAATAATAATAATAATAATAATAATAATAATAATAATAATAATAATAATAATAATAATAATAATAATAATAATAATAATAATAATAATAATAATAATAATAATAATAATAATACTAAATAAATATAAACATAATAATAAACATATTACAATGAATTGTTCTCTTTTTGAAAGGAAAATCATAATAATTATATATCGTGTTCCAATCGGTAACTATATAAAAAAAAATAAAGAATAGTAGTAATAACCATATATATACTTGCAAATACTCTTTTAGATAATAAGGCTAATATGAATGTACTAAACATTCCTGAAATTCGATTAGAAACACCATCACTTGTTGGTTTAAATATGGCAGCACGAACTTTACCTTGAGGAATCTTATTATTATTTTGTATTCTTTTCCAGTCTTCAATATTATCTCTACATTTCTTAGGACAAAATATATCTAAATGTTGCTTCATGGTATCTCCAAGAGGAATTATTAGTGTTCCATTAGCATCTACAATAGCCTCATTCTGATATAAATTCAATTTTTCAATATTATTAGTATTTAGATTAGATTGAAGAGGAATTTTATTATTATTATTAATATTATTATTATTGTTATTATTATTATTATTATTATTATTATTATTATTATTATTATTATTATTATTATTATTATTATTATTATTATTATTATTATTATTATTATTATTATTAGAACTATTATTATTATAATCAACATAAGAACTATTAGATAAAATAATACTAGAATTCTTCGATAAAATAATACTAGAATTCTTCGATAAAATAATATTAGAATTATTAGACAAAATAATATTATCTTTGAATGGACCACCATGAGTTAATACATCTTGATGAGTATCATTTAACTTGTTATTAATGATTTTATTATGAGCAATCATTTGTTCTTTTGTTTCTAAAAAAAATAAAAAAAATAAATATAGATATATCAGAGTGCCTACCCATCACTGAAGAAGAAAAAACAGATATTTGTTGCTTGTTGGTTGACATGACAACATGTAACTAAATATTTATAATAGATAGAATATAAACGGAGAATATAATATAACAGTGCAAAACTTTACGGTTTCATCTTTCTTTTGAAGTGAATTAGAGTATGAAAACAAAAAAGAATTGAGATTACAAAAACTAAAGTTATTTTAATGTAGCTATGTTTCATTACATAATTAAACGAACAAAATAATAATAATATACATAGTATATTGAGTCATTTATAGCAAACAAAAAAGCTGGCGACAGAATTTTTTTTCTTAATAACCAGAGATTTATTGAAATTAGGACATCCATGTTCTTTGTTTAAGAACCAGTTAAATATATTTCTTAGTTGGATACCCCCGGTCGCCACAAAGACTCTCTTGGTGTAAAAAAATCAAAAAAGATTCATTTTTTTGGAAATAATTTAGGCCCTCAAGGCGTAGAAAAAAACTCTTTTGGAGTCCAGATATTGTTCCAATTCCATTTTGACTAGATCTTTGTAAAACTATGGATAGCTGTAAAGAATTCGTTTTCGAAAAGAATTTCTTTTTTTAATAAAAAAAATATATAAACAATTAAAACACGTTATTTATTATTAGTATGTTATTGATTTTATGCTAGACTTATATTAGAGTCATTATTGATATAAAGTTGAAGTTTATTGCATTGTACCATTTAGTCATGACTCATGCCTATTTGAGTGAAGTGATTTGTTATACTAAAGGATATTTTACAGAACTATAGTATACAACAAATTATTTGATAAAACGTATCTGATAAGATGCTAGTAGCATAGTATGTCTAAAATTCCATTAACTAAAAGAAAAATATTATCAGCGATTTGTTTCATATTCTTACTATTCTTATGGTAGCGTATGAATTGAGACCATTGTAAATTTGGGATATACATAATCTTTGAAAAAATGTATTTCGTTCTTTCCATTTTTAATTTTATAGTACCCTCTAGTCATACTGTAGTCCTGTTATGATATAGTATCACGTTTTGACGTTTTGAATCTTTCTCTACGTTGACTTGCAAATCAGGATGAATACAACAAAAGATCGTGTTTATTTGGTTTCGTTTCCCTCAAAAAAGAAAAAGTAAAATAAAAAAATGTCTTAAGAACATATTTTATTTCGAAACCATTTCTTAATTACAACATCAATTAAATTGATTACATATTAGAAACTTATCCAAATCTTAATTTTATAATAAAAGAGGAATTATCGTGAGATGCAGTTGAATATTACTTAATAATCTTAATATTTTATTGATATACATATATGTGTCTAGATATTCCTGACTTTATATCATTAACTAATAGATCTTGTACTAATATTTGCTGACGATTATTCTTACATAAAACGATAAGATACTCTAATCAATATTTTATTTGAAATATAGAATATGTAACGGAATAATGAACTACAAGTTTCTTGATCATGATATAACGTACTTTACAAATGACTATACTATTATCGATCTCTTAATATATTAGGCACGCCATATACATTACAGAGAATGTAAAAATGCATCTATGCTAAAGAACAACAATAATTTACCGAATAAATCTATAAATCTCACTAATTTCGATATTCTTTTCTTTTCATAAGATCAGCAGCATGAATTATATCTTCGTCATAAAAGGATAAATAGCGTATTAGTAGAGAGGCGCATAATGAGCATATTCATTGTAATAATTGACATATATATAATAAAACTCGTTTATATAAGTTTAACGATGATTCAAATATATGGATATTAATTTATATCAATCACATATATAATAGAAACTTATTTGAGTATAAAAAAAATTTTTTATGCTCCAAAAAATATTATGAATGAATTGTGACTGTAATTTAAAGATAAACCGTGGAAATGTTTCAAAGTCTTTTTTGCATTTCTCGTTATATAAGGTCCGCCCAACTGTAGGTGTGGTAAAAATGAATCCCAAGAAAATTAATCTTTACGCCTTGAGACGACATGAGTATTTGCGAAACTGGCTGTATTGAATCCCAAGAGAATCTTAGTTGTAAACCCTATCTATAAATATTTTAGTGTTCGAATAATACCGAGAGAAAAGTTGTTAATAGCGGTAATAATGATAAAGAATAAATAAATATAAATTGTGTTGGATAGATAGAAGCTAATAGATAGAAAGATAAAAGATAAGGCTAAAGAATAGAATAAGAATAGAATAAGAATAATAGAAATAGGAAAAGAATAAATAGAGATGTCTGATTTTGATTGTGATATATTGAATAGTGGTTATGTTGCTCCTCCTTATTTGAGTAGTGAATTTATAGATTCTTATGATAAAACAATTGATAATATTCATTTATTATATCCTGATCGAGATAATTCTTATTGGAATCCAACAATAGAAGAGAAGAATGGTAAATAGAATATATATAAAAAAATAATAAATAAATAAAATATATAGATTTATCTTCAATATCGATATTAGAGAGTCATATAAGTCATTCTGAAGAAAAGCGATTTTTGAAAGATAAATAGTAAGAAATAGATATTATATAATATAATAATAATAATAATATATAGTAATGTATTATTAGTAAAACGTGATGATTTGATGAAAGAAGGTATGTTTTATTATTTATTATTATTATATATATAGAAGAGAGTGATGGTGAGATGGATCCAATTATAAGTAATTCTGATAATGTATATATATATATATATAATAATAATGAGAATAATAATAATATATATAGTGTATTGATAATACTATGGATATGATACATCAATATGAATGGGAGAATGATGTTATTATTGATGTATATACATATATAAATATATAATAATAATAATATATAGAATGATTCTGAAGAAGAAAAAGATTATTCAATTCGTATTTATATATATATATATATAATAATAATAATATATAGGAGATTTTATAACAAATGATAATGATAAAGTATATATATATATATATATATATATATATTATTATTATTAATAAATATATATAGTGTTATCATTGGGGATATATAAAGAAAGAATCAAGTAAATATTATATAAATATATAAATATAATATATATATAGTAGATAATAATAATAATAATAATAATAATAATAATAATACTAATACTTTATTATCTCCTCGTGCTTCGTCAGTATCAACTACAAAGCCTTCTTCTTCTTCTATTTATATACATACTCCTACTCGATCGATAAGAGGAGTTTTGCCTATAAATGAGAAGATGACGATGTCGATGACGATGTCGATGACACCTCATACACCACGTGATATAGAGAATGATAATAATACTAATAATATAATAGATAATAAAGAAGATAATATAGTAGAAGAAGAGATGAATCTTAGTCCTACACTTCAATATCAAGATCAAATATATAATTCTTGTCATCCTTTATGTATTGATGAACCTACTCCTTATTATTTTGGTATATATACTATTTATTATTAATAATAATAATAATAATAATTATATAAATAGATTTAAATGATCCTCATTTAATTTTTACTTCTGAACAACCTTCTATTCCTACTACTTCTATATATGCAAATAATAAATATAAAGTAACAACAAATACAGAACAAATTAATAAAAGTAGAAAGAAAGATGTATATATATATATATATTTATTATTATTATATATATAGAATAATTTAATTCGAGCTACTCCACCCATGTCAACTCAAACGATTTTAGCTCGTCATTTGAAGTTATTTCCTGTTGATATTCCTCGAAATACTATTACATATCATAAACCAAGAATTGATAATATTCATTTTAATCTTAAAGTATATTCTCCAACAATTAATCGAAGTTCTGATTCTATTGAACATTTTCTTAAAGTATATATATAATATATATATATATAATATATAAATAATAATAAATAGAGTATACATAAAGTAGAAGGATTATCAACAAGTACAGATCATATTACAGTTGTATATATATAATATATAATATATATAATATATAATATATATAATAGGTAGAATATTATGAGCCGTTACCTCCTATATTAATGGAAGATGCTATGCCTGCATCAATAATAACATGGTATAAACCAAAGAATAATGAACAATGTATAGAATAATATATAATAATAATAATAATAATAATAATAATAATATATATAAATAGATCAATTACCTGAAGATGAAGATGGAACAGTATTTCAATTAGCAAAACATCAAAAACCTCCATTTATGGGTACAATAGAACCAGGAAATAGTTTATTATCAATATGTACTCCTCTTTATAATGCTCCTATGTATAAACATGCTGTATATATATATAATAATAATAATAATAATAATAATAATATATATATATAGCAGAATAAGTGTGATTATTTATTAATATGGAATACTCAAGAGTAATAATAATAATTAATAATTAATAATAATAATAATAATAATAATAATATATATATATAGTATAAATCAAGGTCGTTGTTATTTGCGTCATTGTCCTGCTGTTCATTTAGCTGGAAAGATAGAGCCAATATATCCCGTAATGAAGCCCTTAAAAGAGCGTGAGAAAGAGGAGACTTCGATGATTTGGAGAGATTGGAGAGAAGAATATCGTCGATATATGGTACAATCTGTTCTTTATAATGGTATATAATAATAATAATAATATAATAATATATAATAATATATATAAAATAGTACATACATCAGGTCATTCTCTCCAAGTAAATCAATTTGCTGATTTATTTCCTTCTTATTTCTTGGATAGTATGAATCCTTCAGAACATAATTTAATAGATGCTATTGATGATAGTAGAGGAAAGATTCGATTAGAAGAACCAAAGTATATATTATTATTATTATTATTATTATTATTATTATTATTATTATTATTATTATTATTATATAGAGAAGATAAAACATTACCAAGAGTGTATATATATAATATAATATAATAATATATAATAATAGTTTATTATTAAATGATACAAAATGTCCTATTCCTCCTCAATCTCTTACACCTGAAGTATGTTGTTCGATGATTTCTGCTACTGTAGGTAAATTCCTTTTAGATAAAGCAGGAATAAGAGAAATATTAGATATTGATAGTTGTATATAATAATATATAATAATAATAAACATAATATATAATATAATAGATATTCTTCGAAGTAGTGAGGGTTTAACAATATTAAAGAAACATTTGAAGAATCGAATGAATTATCTTCAGAAAGGAAGTGCAAATAAAGAGATATCTCGTATAGCTGGTCTTTCTTATGAGTATAATATATAATATATAATAATATATAATATATAATATAATATAATAATATAAAAAATAATATATGATATAAAATAGACATGAATATGAATTATGTAAGAAAGCTTATGAGAATATGGGATATGAATGTGAAGTAAGTAAATATATAATAGAGAGAGTAGAACGAACTCCTTGGGAATTAACAAATAATTATTGTAAAGGCATTATAGAAGGATCATATAGATTAGATCTTTTATGTGAAAAACAAGATTATGTTGATATATTATCAAAATATGGAGAAAATTTTATATATTTTAAAGAACATCAATTACGTAGTCGTAAGAATACTTTATTAAAAGATAAAAAGTTAAAAGAAGAGAAGAAAGAGAAATCTAAAGTTCGTCATGTAGATGCGAGTGAAGGAACAGGTATAGATATGGATATACAGGATGATGATAATGCAAATGATTTAAGAACATTGAGTGTAAGTTTAATGAATAAATTATTACGTAAATATTCTGTGAAAGAGACAGATTTGAAGAAGATGACACGATGGGATAAAGTAAAGAAATTAAGGTAATTATTTTATTTAATTAATTATATTTACTTTATATAATAATAATAATAATAAATATAACTAATATATATAAATATAGAGAGATGGGTATGCATTATCCTGAAGATGCTGAATTGGCTAAATTTGCTCGATCCTCTCGTGAAACACAGGCAGAGAAGAATGAGAGATTTAATGAACAAGTATATAATAATAATAATAATAATAATAATATATATATATATATATATATAGTGTAATAGTTTATTTAGTAAAGAATTGGATATAATTCGAAGTACAGTGATAGTTGATGATGATGATGATGAGAATAATGAAAATTCTAAGTTTAAAGTTGTAGATCACACAAAACTATTTTATGGTGATAATATGGGTGTTCGTAATAAGAATTATCAACGTGGAAATCGTAATAAAATGAATGATGATGATGATGATGATGATACAACTGTATTGAATATTATTATTATTATTAATATTATTATTATTAATATATATATATATAGAGTATACGATCTACTATATCTCTTATTCCTGAATGTATATATATATAATAATAATAATAATAATAATAATAATAATAATAATATATTTATATAGTATCAGAATCTCAAATGAAAGTAATTATTATTATTATTATTATTATTAAATATAATTATAAATATATATATATAGCCAATATCAAATTCTAAAATAGATTCTGTATATATATATATATATTAATAGATATATTAATAGATATATAAATATATTAATATATAGTTTGAAAGACCTCCTTCAAGATGTATATAATAATAATAATAATAATAATAATAATAATAATAATAATAATAATAATAATAATAATAATAATAATAATAATATATAGCTGTTCAAGATGTACCACGAGGTCCAAAAGGAAGGTAAATATATATATATATATATAATAATAATAATAATAATAATAATAATAATAAATATATATAGACCCTTATTATATCGTCAAACAAAATATAGTTGTGATAAGAGTGAGAATTTTTCTGTAACTGTTACTTATAATAGAAGTCCTTTTTTAATTGAGCAATTGAAGGTATATATATATATATATTATTATTATTATTATTATTATTAATATAATAATGATTTATATATATAAATATATAGAAGAAACTTGAAGAGAAGAATGGAAAAGAGAATCCATGTATATAATAATAATAATAATAATAATTATAATAATAACATATATATGAATAGTTTATGTTGAATGTCATCCTTCTAATCAAGGAAAAGAAAGAGGAAAGAAAGTATATAATAATAATAATAATAATAATAATAATAATAATAATAATAATAATAATAATATATATATATAGATAAATAAACGTAATGCAGATGATGTATATATATATATAATAATAATAATATGATTATATATATATATATATATATATATATATATATAGTATTATATGGATACTCCTCAGACGCGTCGACGTGACACAGGAAGTATTCGTTTATCAAGCCTTCTAAAAGATGTTCTAGATGTGATGATGAAGACATCTGTAGCGAATGATTTCAAAGTGATTCCTTTTGATAAAGCTGATTGGGCTGATGCTTATAGATTGAAGATTAAACATATTATTGATCTTAATACTATTCGTAGTCATATCGATCAAGGTAATTATACAAGTGAAGATATGTATAATGAATTAATGTTATTATATAATAATACACTTGATTTTAATGGACCCAAAAATGCATTTCCTCATAATATGAAATTATTATTATCTATATTCAAAAATGAAATCGAAAAACGAAAATCTGTATATATTATATATTATATATTATATATTATATATTATTTATTATTATTATTATATATATAAAGGAGATAATTCCATTAGATAACAGTGTAAAAGCATCACGAATGAATCATTAAATTATATACTATTCTTTTATTAATTTATTATGATTTCATTTCTCATTCTATTTATATATTTATTTTTTAAATATTATTTTTTGATTTTTTTATTATATATTAAATTTATTTTTTAATAAGAATAATTATTTATTTTTAATTATTAAATAATTTATTAAATCAAAATATTTTCTATCCTTATAATTCAATAGTTATATATTTATTTTTATTATTATTTTTTTGTTATGTATATATATATGATTTTTTTGAGTATTATCTGATACTATTATATGAAATAAACAAATATTTTCTGTGATGTTCACATAACAAATCATTTATATTTACATAAATCATTTCTACAGACTTATATTTTAAAGTTAATTATTCATATGAATAGTTGAACAAAACAATGTTTTATATATTAATAATCATTATATGAATCCAATAATTATAATCTATATATATATTTATAGAAGCATATATAATATATTAATTTATAAGATCATCATCAACTTCGTCAGTTTCTTCAGTACATTCAACAATTCCTTGTTGATTCAGATACTCTTCCTATATATATATATATATATATATATATATATATATATATATATATATATATATATATATATATATATATATATATATATATATATATATATATACTTCAGCTTTTGAAAAAAGATTACACATTCTCTCTAAAGCTTCTGGCTATATTAATAATGTAATAATAATAAACATTTAATAATAATAATTATTATTATTCAAATAATAATAATAATAATAATAATAATAATAATAATAATAATAATAATAATAATAATAATAATAATAATAATAATAATAATAATAATAATAATAATAATAATAATGATAATAATAATAATAATAATAATAATAATAATATATATATGTATACATCAGCTTGATTAATATTATCAGCGGTCAAAAATTCATCATCAGATTCATCTGAGTTATCAGGATCAGGATGTAATCGTTGTAAATTGGATAAATTCGAGAACATTTCATCCAATTGCTCTTCAATTTCAGGAACAAAATAAATTTCATCGTCGTGATTATAGTCATCTTCTGTAATATTAGATGCATTGCTATTCACGTTGGTCTCATCGAAATCGTCTTCATTGAAACACATTTCAGGAATATTACCTCCATTTTCATCATCGCAATCACATGCCAACTAAAATAAGCAAAGAATAGAATTTTAGGAAACTGAGATATATATAACTGTAATATATTAATTAAATAACATCAGAAAAATAAAAAAATTGAAATACTTGACAATAAAGACAAGGTTCAGGATTAACGTCATGTCCTTTACTAATTGCATGTAGCCCTATTTCGTTGTATTGAAGAACAATGGCCTTGTTTTCACTTTCATCATACCAAACAAGGTAACTAAAAAATAATTTAATGAAATAAGTAGATAAATATGCTAAAAGTAGATGCTAACCATACTCATTTGTCATGACAAGGGTTCCTTTAGAATTAGACAGTAAATTCTTTCCTTGATAGCATTTGATGCCATTGTTTTCATATACAATAGGTCCTTGAATATATTGTTTAGCTTCTGTTACAGGGAATATATCCATTTTCACTTTAGAATTAACCAATTTGAGGTAATAATATAAAAAACAACGAAGTTTGTTTTTAGAAATTTGTTTTTTATTTCTAGTTGTTTTACTTTTGGTATTTTTCATTATAATCAAGTATTGTGTTCATATACATAAATTACAATTGAAAAAATTATAAATGGAAGAATTAAAGAAAGGTGCTACCATTGTATCAAAATTTAAAAGTTCCATACAAGAATCTGAGTTTCTCGAGCCTTTAATAGAAAAAATAAGCAAAGAATATGTGCTTAGGAATGATTATGATCAACTTCTTGAAGAAACATTTTCTCAAAATCATGTGTAAGTTTTATCAGCCTATTGAATAAGTCATTTTTTTTAAATATAGAGTTTTTGAAAGAAAATATGAAATAGAAAACGAGTCTATGGAATCAGTACAGTATATAGATGGTACTCTATCTCAAACGAAAAATGATGCTGATTCTGTAGAACTTGATTCTAATGTTGTTCAACACGATAAGAAGACCATAGTTGTTCCTTTAAATCTACTAAGTGATTCTGATTCAGACTCCACTTCATCGGATGATGAAAGAACTGTGCCTTCCGTCGTTGATACAACACGTTCTTCCCTTATGTCTCCTGCTTTTCAGGAGTATGCATTTTTATGTTACTAATAAAATTATAATCATTATTTACATAACTATATATATATTATAGTAAACCTCTGAGTATTCCTTCTCAATCTCCTTTTTCTCTTTCTGTATATATATATATATATAATATTATAATATAGTATATATATATGTAGAGTATTAATTCTATGGATGCACCATTAGTGACACAGTCATATCACGTGATATTATCCCTATTAAATAACGATAATAATAATCTTCAAGATTCTTCTATACCTAAAGAACAACTTATTCAGGTATATATATATATTATTATTATTATTATTCATCAGATACTAAAGTGGTATTTTTATGTTATATGCTTAATTGTTATATATATTCATATATATATATTCATATATATATATATATAGGCAATGCATTATTTGTATGAAAAAGCCGTTACATTTGTAGAACCACCTCCCTATCAAATTACATCAACTGATAGTGTAGTACCTATGGAGGCATATGATAAAGAAGTTGAATTACAACAACATATGGTATATATATATATATATATATATATATATTATAGTTAAATATTATAGTTAAATTAATGATTATATATAATAACTTAATATAATAATTAAATATAAAAGTTCACCATAGTAATACTATATAAAAGTTTAATATAAATATATATATAGCGTGAAGAGATAGCGTCATTAAAGAAGGAAGTGAGTCATCTGCGTCATCAATTAGAAGGTGTGTCATCTCTATTAACTAGTACTGAGGAGCTCGTCAGAATTGGAGAAAAAGAACAAAATAGCCTTCGTAACGATATACAGATGGCATATAATAGAATTAATGAACTGTATATATGTTTTAATTATATATATATATATATATATATATATATATATATAGTACAGAACAATGCGACTTATTATCTTCAGATAATATTCAGATTAAGAAGGAATCTCAAGAATTAGAAGACGCGTTACAATTCTTATTAGATTCCTATAAACCCATAGATATAGAGGAATATATGAATAAACATGATTTATAATATTACATAGTTATATCTTATCATATTCTTTATTTATCTTTTTTATTATCAACATAAATATTTTTAATTATATTTCTTCATTTTTTTTAACGTATTTATTATTATTAATCTTCATCTCTTTCTCTCTTTTCCATTTTCATTTTTCACCTGTGTGACTTTCTCATTTTCAGTACACGACGTATATTCGTATTATTCACTTTGTTTGTTTAACAAATTATGTTTATTTCCTTTTACAATTAAAGATCATAAATCACTTCGCCATATCTCAGATATCATGAACATATGAAACAAGGATTGGCACCTGCGTTCTATGATGCTTGTAAAATTGTTGACGCATAATGGACATATATTCTAAGAGATCCTATATCTATATATTTTATGATGTCACCCAATCAGATATTTCTGTATTATGTTACATAATATTGTTTAATCATTCAAAACAAGACAAAAATGTCTTTTGACCAAAAAATACCTGACACGGAATGTTTTTCTCTTTTTTGGAAAAAATTCCACTTTTTCTCATATTTTATTTTTGTTATATTTCATATTCATCCATGCCTTTCTCTGACTTGTATGTATATAATCGCCACCTTATATATGACTGATCTAAAGAACAAAACAAGTTCTCACACCCTCACCTTATGCTGATTATTTCAACTTCGTTAATCAATGTGAAAGAAATCCCTACACTTCTGAACATCCAGAAAGACCTGTACTTATGTCTGTTGCTGAATGTATTCTGAATTATCCACTTTTCCTTGAAAATTATCCTAAATATACGGAGTTACATCACGGAGACAACGAATACTCTTCCTATCATGGTCGTACTTACTTGGTCGAATCTGTTGCCAAGTTTTTAACTAAATATGCCTGGAAATCTTATATTAATCCTGAGAATATAGTTTGTACTTGCGGTAGTGCTGCTGCTATGGAACTCTTGGCTTGTTGTGTTTGTAATAAAGGTGATGGTGTATTAGTTATTTCTCCTGCGTATGTTGCCTTCCAAAGAGATATTACTATGAGAACACAGACTGCCATGTATTTCGCAGATACTCAACCTGATAATTATAAAATAACAGAAACTGTATTAGAATCATGCTATCAAAGAGCCTGCCAAGAAGGTCATAAACCTACTGTATATATATATATATATATATATATATATTACTGTTTAATTCATGTTTTTCTTTATATATTCTTATTTAATAATAATAATTAGTAATATATGTATATATATATAGATGTTAGTTTATACTAATCCTGCTAATCCTATGGGTGTTACTTATACTAAAGATGAAATGGACATTGTGTATAACTTTGCTATTAAATATGATCTACATATTGTATATATATATATATATATATATATATATATATATATATATATATATATATATATATATATACTTATTATTATAGTTCAGCGATGAAGTTTATGCCCTCTCAATTGATCACGAAGTATATATATATATATATATATATATATATATATATGATACTTATGAATATATAGACTTGTAACTATATTTCTTTTGCTAAATATTTAGAAGATAAACCTATTAAGGATAATGTTACAATGTTATGGGGATTAAGTAAAGATTTTGGTCTCTCTGGATTCCGTTTTACGACTCTATTTACGCATAACGAAACACTCCTTAAAGCTATGAAAACAGTTAATTTATATTATGAAGTACCCTCGGTTGCTCAAACTGTTATTTCTAATGTATATATATATATATATATATATATATAATGGATTGCATAAACTACTCTATTATTTTTCTCTTTATAAACAATTGTATGTATATTATATATTATTGTATATAGATGCTTAACGATGAAGAATATATTAATGAACATTTTAAACGTCATGAAGCACGTGTCAATGAAGCGCGTCATAATATGCAAAGTTTCTTTGATAGAAATAGTATTCCGTATGCGAAGTCAAGTGCTACTTTCTTCTTATGGATTGACCTTAGGTATATATATATATATATATATATATATATATATCATTATTATTTATGTTATTACATTTAATACTATATTATATTCTATTATTTAAAGATAAAGCTGTATTCATATATATTATATATATATATATATAGTAAGTATATGAAAGAGAATACCTTTGAAGCGGAAATGGATCTCTGGAGATATTTAGCAGCCGATTGCGGAGTTGTCCTCTCTCCTGGTCGTTGCTTTTTCTCTGAAGCCCCTGGTTGGTATAGAATTGTTTTCACTATTAATACTCCTGAAGTGACAATGATTGGCTTAAACCGTATGATGGAAGGTCTTAATAAACTCGAGTTATAATTATATATATATATATTCTTTATTATAGTATAATACAATTATATATATTAACGTCTAAAATTCAAAAAAATAGCGTTTTTAAACTATGAATTTTTAATTGTTGTATTGTTTTAAAATTATGCTCAATATATATAATATTAATTATAACATATTATATAATTAAATTAAAATGTAGAAATAATTGGACAAATGAACTCATAAAAAAATATTTTAATAATTTTAAAATGTTTAATATATAAATGGTGTTTTATTAAGACAATATAATAGTGTATACATTAATGAATATATACCTGCTATTTAATAATAATATATAAGAAAAGATACGGGATACTAAAAAATAGGATATTTATAATTAATAATATTTGTTTATTTCATATAATAGTATCAGATGATACTCAAAAAAATCATATATATATATACATAACAAAAAAATAATAATAAAAATAAATATATAACTATTGAATTATAAGGATAGAAAATATTTTGATTTAATAAATTATTTAATAATTAAAAATAAATAATTATTCTTATTAAAAAATAAATTTAATATATAATAAAAAAATCAAAAAATAATATTTAAAAAATAAATATATAAATATATAAATATAATGAGAAATGAAATCATAATAAATTAATAAAAGAATAGTATATAATTTAATGATTCATTCGTGATGCTTTTACACTGTTATCTAATGGAATTATCTCCTTTATATATATAATAATAATAATAAATAATATATAATATATAATATATAATATATAATATATACAGATTTTCGTTTTTCGATTTCATTTTTGAATATAGATAATAATAATTTCATATTATGAGGAAATGCATTTTTGGGTCCATTAAAATCAAGTGTATTATTATATAATAACATTAATTCATTATACATATCTTCACTTGTATAATTACCTTGATCGATATGACTACGAATAGTATTAAGATCAATAATATGTTTAATCTTCAATCTATAAGCATCAGCCCAATCAGCTTTATCAAAAGGAATCACTTTGAAATCATTCGCTACAGATGTCTTCATCATCACATCTAGAACATCTTTTAGAAGGCTTGATAAACGAATACTTCCTGTGTCACGTCGACGCGTCTGAGGAGTATCCATATAATACTATATATATATATATATATATATATATATATATAATCATATTATTATTATTATATATATATATACATCATCTGCATTACGTTTATTTATCTATATATATATATTATTATTATTATTATTATTATTATTATTATTATTATTATTATTATTATTATATACTTTCTTTCCTCTTTCTTTTCCTTGATTAGAAGGATGACATTCAACATAAACTATTCATATATATGTTATTATTATAATTATTATTATTATTATTATTATATACATGGATTCTCTTTTCCATTCTTCTCTTCAAGTTTCTTCTATATATTTATATATATAAATCATTATTATATTAATAATAATAATAATAATAATAATATATATATATATATACCTTCAATTGCTCAATTAAAAAAGGACTTCTATTATAAGTAACAGTTACAGAAAAATTCTCACTCTTATCACAACTATATTTTGTTTGACGATATAATAAGGGTCTATATATATTTATTATTATTATTATTATTATTATTATTATTATATATATATATATATATTTACCTTCCTTTTGGACCTCGTGGTACATCTTGAACAGCTATATATTATTATTATTATTATTATTATTATTATTATTATTATTATTATTATTATTATTATTATTATTATTATTATTATATACATCTTGAAGGAGGTCTTTCAAACTATATATTAATATATTTATATATCTATTAATATATCTATTAATATATTTATATATAGAATCTATTTTAGAATTTGATATTGGCTATATATATATATTTATAATTATATTTAATAATAATAATAATAATAATAATTACTTTCATTTGAGATTCTGATACTATATAAATATATTATTATTATTATTATTATTATTATTATTATTATTATATATATATACATTCAGGAATAAGAGATATAGTAGATCGTATACTCTATATATATATATATTAATAATAATAATATTAATAATAATAATAATATTCAATACAGTTGTATCATCATCATCATCATCATCATTCATTTTATTACGATTTCCACGTTGATAATTATTATTACGAACACCCATATTATCACCATAAAATAGTTTTGTGTGATCTACAACTTTCTATATTATATTATTATATTCATTATTATTATTATTATTATATACAAACTTAGAATTTTCATTATTCTCATCATCATCATCATCAACTATCACTGTACTTCGAATTATATCCAATTCTTTACTAAATAAACTATTACACTATATATATATATATATATATATTATTATTATTATTATTATTATTATATACTTGTTCATTAAATCTCTCATTCTTCTCTGCCTGTGTTTCACGAGAGGATCGAGCAAATTTAGCCAATTCAGCATCTTCAGGATAATGCATACCCATCTCTCTATATTTATATATATTAGTTATATTTATTATTATTATTATTATATAAAGTAAATATAATTAATTAAATAAAATAATTACCTTAATTTCTTTACTTTATCCCATCGTGTCATCTTCTTCAAATCTGTCTCTTTCACAGAATATTTACGTAATAATTTATTCATTAAACTTACACTCAATGTTCTTAAATCATTTGCATTATCATCATCCTGTATATCCATATCTATACCTGTTCCTTCACTCGCATCTACATGACGAACTTTAGATTTCTCTTTCTTCTCTTCTTTTAACTTTTTATCTTTTAATAAAGTATTCTTACGACTACGTAATTGCTATTTATATTATATATAAATATATTATATATTATTATTATATTTTATTATTATTATATATTATCTTTATATACATGTTCTTTAAAATATATAAAATTTTCTCCATATTTTGATAATATATCAACATAATCTTGTTTTTCACATAAAAGATCTAATCTATATGATCCCTATATATTATTATATAGTATTATATATTATATAGTATATTATTATATATATACTTCTATAATGCCTTTACAATAATTATTTGTTAATTCCCAAGGAGTTCGTTCTACTCTCTCTATTATATATTTACTTACTTCACATTCATATCCCATATTCTCATAAGCTTTCTTACATAATTCATATTCATGTCTATTTTATATCATATATTATTTTTTATATTATTATATTATATTATATATCATATATTATTATATATTATATATTATACTCATAAGAAAGACCAGCTATACGAGATATCTCTTTATTTGCACTTCCTTTCTGAAGATAATTCATTCGATTCTTCAAATGTTTCTTTAATATTGTTAAACCCTCACTACTTCGAAGAATATCTATTATATTATATATTATGTTTATTATTATTATATATTATTATATACAACTATCAATATCTAATATTTCTCTTATTCCTGCTTTATCTAAAAGGAATTTACCTACAGTAGCAGAAATCATCGAACAACATACTTCAGGTGTAAGAGATTGAGGAGGAATAGGACATTTTGTATCATTTAATAATAAACTATTATTATATATTATTATATTATATTATATATATATACACTCTTGGTAATGTTTTATCTTCTCTATATTAAATAATAATAATAATAATAATAATAATAATAATAATAATAATAATAATAATAATAATAATAATAATAATAATAATAATAATAATAATAATAATAATAATAATAATAATAATAATAATAATAATAATAATAATAATAATAATAATAATAATAATAATAATAATAATAATAATAATAATAATAATAATAATAATAATAATAATAATAATAATAATAATAATAATAATAATAATAATAATAATAATAATAATAATAATAATAATAATAATAATAATAATAATAATAATAATAATAATAATAATAATAATAATAATAATAATAATAATAATAATAATAATAATAATAATAATAATAATAATAATAATAATAATAATAATAATAATAATAATAATAATAATAATAATATACTTTGGTTCTTCTAATCGAATCTTTCCTCTACTATCATCAATAGCATCTATTAAATTATGTTCTGAAGGATTCATACTATCCAAGAAATAAGAAGGAAATAAATCAGCAAATTGATTTACTTGGAGAGAATGACCTGATGTATGTACTATTTTATATATATTATTATATATTATTATATTATTATTATTATTATATACCATTATAAAGAACAGATTGTACCATATATCGACGATATTCTTCTCTCCAATCTCTCCAAATCATCGAAGTCTCCTCTTTCTCACGCTCTTTTAAGGGCTTCATTACGGGATATATTGGCTCTATCTTTCCAGCTAAATGAACAGCAGGACAATGACGCAAATAACAACGACCTTGATTTATACTATATATATATATTATTATTATTATTATTATTATTATTAATTATTAATTATTATTATTACTCTTGAGTATTCCATATTAATAAATAATCACACTTATTCTGCTATATATATATATTATTATTATTATTATTATTATTATTATATATATATACAGCATGTTTATACATAGGAGCATTATAAAGAGGAGTACATATTGATAATAAACTATTTCCTGGTTCTATTGTACCCATAAATGGAGGTTTTTGATGTTTTGCTAATTGAAATACTGTTCCATCTTCATCTTCAGGTAATTGATCTATTTATATATATTATTATTATTATTATTATTATTATTATTATTATTATTCTATACATTGTTCATTATTCTTTGGTTTATACCATGTTATTATTGATGCAGGCATAGCATCTTCCATTAATATAGGAGGTAACGGCTCATAATATTCTACCTATTATATATATTATATATTATATATATTATATATTATATATATACAACTGTAATATGATCTGTACTTGTTGATAATCCTTCTACTTTATGTATACTCTATTTATTATTATTTATATATTATATATATATATTATATATATACTTTAAGAAAATGTTCAATAGAATCAGAACTTCGATTAATTGTTGGAGAATATACCTATATATATATAATAATAATATTATTATATATATATATACTTTAAGATTAAAATGAATATTATCAATTCTTGGTTTATGATATGTAATAGTATTTCGAGGAATATCAACAGGAAATAACTTCAAATGACGAGCTAAAATCGTTTGAGTTGACATGGGTGGAGTAGCTCGAATTAAATTATTCTATATATATATATATTTATTATTATTATTATTATATATATATATATATATACATCTTTCTTTCTACTTTTATTAATTTGCTCTGTATTTGTTGTTACTTTATATTTATTATTTGCATATATAGAAGTAGTAGGAATAGAAGGTTGTTCAGAAGTAAAAATTAAATGAGGATCATTTAAATCTATTTATATAATTATTATTATTATTATTATTATTAATAATAATAAATAGTATATATACCAAAATAATAAGGAGTAGGTTCATCAATACATAAAGGATGACAAGAATTATATATTTGATCTTGATATTGAAGTGTAGGACTAAGATTCATCTCTTCTTCTACTATATTATCTTCTTTATTATTTATTATATTATTAGTATTATTATCATTCTCTATATCACGTGGTGTATGAGGTGTCATCGACATCGTCATCGACATCGTCATCTTCTCATTTATAGGCAAAACTCCTCTTATCGATCGAGTAGGAGTATGTATATAAATAGAAGAAGAAGAAGGCTTTGTAGTTGATACTGACGAAGCACGAGGAGATAATAAAGTATTAGTATTATTATTATTATTATTATTATTATTATTATTATTATCTACTATATATATATTATATTTATATATTTATATAATATTTACTTGATTCTTTCTTTATATATCCCCAATGATAACACTATATATATTTATTAATAATAATAATATATATATATATATATATATATATATATACTTTATCATTATCATTTGTTATAAAATCTCCTATATATTATTATTATACATATATATATATATATAAATACGAATTGAATAATCTTTTTCTTCTTCAGAATCATTCTATATATTATTATTATTATATATTTATATATGTATATACATCAATAATAACATCATTCTCCCATTCATATTGATGTATCATATCCATAGTATTATCAATACACTATATATATTATTATTATTCTCATTATTATTATATATATATATATACATTATCAGAATTACTTATAATTGGATCCATCTCACCATCACTCTCTTCTATATATATAATAATAATAAATAATAAAACATACCTTCTTTCATCAAATCATCACGTTTTACTAATAATACATTACTATATATTATTATTATTATTATATTATATAATATCTATTTCTTACTATTTATCTTTCAAAAATCGCTTTTCTTCAGAATGACTTATATGACTCTCTAATATCGATATTGAAGATAAATCTATATATTTTATTTATTTATTATTTTTTTATATATATTCTATTTACCATTCTTCTCTTCTATTGTTGGATTCCAATAAGAATTATCTCGATCAGGATATAATAAATGAATATTATCAATTGTTTTATCATAAGAATCTATAAATTCACTACTCAAATAAGGAGGAGCAACATAACCACTATTCAATATATCACAATCAAAATCAGACATCTCTATTTATTCTTTTCCTATTTCTATTATTCTTATTCTATTCTTATTCTATTCTTTAGCCTTATCTTTTATCTTTCTATCTATTAGCTTCTATCTATCCAACACAATTTTTATTTATTTATTTTTTAGAATTATACCCGCTATTAACAACTTTTCTCTCGGTATTATTCAAAAAATTATCATGGGAACAAAATTTTTTTATTATTTTTATTATATTTCTATATATTTAAATCAATGACTCAATATACTTTGTATTTTATTTCTTATTTCATTTATTACATTATTTGATAAAATTTAGATTCATTAAAATCACTTTAATTGTTATAGTTTCAATTCTTTTTTTATTTTTATATTCTAATTCACTTCAAAAGAAAGATGAAACTGTAAATAGCTTTTATATTTGATTTTAAATATTTTTATATTCTATTTGTTATAAATATTTAGTTACATGTTGTCATATCTACTTACAAATCACAAATATCTGGTTTTTCTTCTTCAATACTGAGTAATTAATATCATGTATCTACATTAATTATCTTAAATCTTTCTTAGACTCAAAACATCATATTAAAGTTAATCATGAAATTATTTATAACAAAATAAATTCTACAAAAGAAAATTTATTAACTCATGATTCTAATTTCAAAGATAATATTATTTTATCTAATAATGTTACTATTGATTCTAAAAATAGTATTAATAGAAATGTTTCTAATAGGATTCCTAATAATAATGTTATTACTAATAAGGTTTCTAATAATAATGTTATTTCTAGTAATGTTCCAAATAATAATGTTGTTTCCAATAAGAATCGGAATATTAATGATTTTGATATTAATATTCTTTCTCATAAAATACATATTAATGGTAATAATAATAATAACAATAATAATAATATTAATAATAATAATAAAATTCCTCTTCAATCAAATTTAAATACTGATAATAAAAGAAAATTGAATTTATATCAGAATAAAGCTATTGTAGATGCTAATGGAACACTAATAATTCCTCTTGGAGATACCATGAAACAACATTTAGATATATTTTGTCCTAAGAAATGTAGAGATAATATTGAAGACTGGAAAAGAATACAAAATAATGATACTGTTCCTGATGATAAAGTATGGGCAGCTTCTGTTCTTCCTTCTAATGATGGTCTTTGTAATCGTCAATTAGGAATGATTAGTACTTTAGCATTAGCTATTATATCTAAAAGAGTGTTTACAAGTATATTATTATTATTATTATTATTATTATTATTATTATTATTATTATTATTATTATTATTATTATTATTATTATTATTATTATTATTATTATTATTATTATTATTATTATTATTATTATTATTATTATTATTATTATTATTATTATTATTATTATTATTATTATTATTATTATTATTATTATTATTATTATTATTATTATTATTATTATTATTATATTTATTATTATATATAGTTTGTGGTTGGGATACAATATATAATTATTATGATTTACCTTTCAAAAAGAGAGTTGTAAAATGTGGTATATATGTATAGTAATAATAATAATAATAATATTAATAATAATAATAATACTATTATAATAGGAGGTAATGGTACTTATTTACATAAATATATGAATTGGAATGAAATACGACTAGCAGAAAGAGAGAAATCTTTTAATAGTAAAGATAGAATATTTATAGTGCAGACACAAGGTATTATATTACGTCATTGGTTACGTCATGGTAGAAATAAACTTATCTTAAGAAGATATGGATTTGTTATAGGAAATATGACTGATTTAGAAATTATGTCTACTATGTATTACTTTTTACATAATGAGATAATGACAGTAAATAAGAGTATTCGTGAGAAAGCAGATGCTATTACGAAAGATTGGGATGATTGGAATGTATTAGGATTACAAATAAGAACAGGAAAAGACGCTGATTTCAAAAATGATCGAAAAGTAGATATGCTCAGAGATCTAGAAAAGAATTATTTCCCTTCTTTTGCTGAGAAATATGCTTCTAATCCTACTGTTCGATTTGCAATTATATCCGATTCAACTCATGTAAAACAAGAGTATATAAAGAAATATCCTGGAAGAGTATATTATTATAATGGTACAATTGAACATGCACGTTCTGAATATGGTAAAGAATATTCATTAGCTATGGAAGCTACATTTATTGATATTGAAATAATGAGTAAAACAAGATATATTCGCCGTACAACAATGAGCTCCTTAGGACTTACTTGTCAATTATATAATAAATATCTTTATCTTGAATAATTCATCTATTACTTGATTATCTATTACATCATTTGTAAATTATTATTATACATATAATTTTTTATCTTATATAATAATAAAAATATATTGTCTTTTATTTATTTATATTATTCATCCTGTATCTTTAGTTTTTCATTATTTATATTTCATTTTCTTTCATTTTTGTTTTCAAATATATTTATAGTATTAATATAG
The DNA here is from genome assembly GCA_039096225.1 of Blastocystis sp. Blastoise. Classification (NCBI taxonomy): domain Eukaryota; class Bigyra; order Opalinata; family Blastocystidae; genus Blastocystis; species Blastocystis sp. Blastoise. The sequence goes on from JBBPEB010000003.1 coordinate 447,926, forward strand.
TATAGTTTTATTTTTATATAGCTTATAAAACATTTTTTTATATATTGTCTATGGTCATTATAGTATATATATAATATTATTATTTAATCAATTTATATCTAAATCAAACATAAGTGTCATTTAAAAGCAATTTATTGCTTAAAGAAATAATCTAAATGAATTTTTTTTTTTCCTAAAAGAAAATATCATGTATGTATAATAATATTGCTATGAAGACATCATATTCTATAATAAATATTTTTATTCGATTTATAAAATAATTTTTTTAACAAAATCGAAAAATAAAATATAAAAATATTAATTTTAGAAAAAATTATATATTTTTATTTTCTTTTCTTTCTTTAAAAACGTTTCATTCTGTTTTTAAACGCATGATTTCTATGTCATCAAGAAATTTATCAACTACACATGCTATTAATATGATAAAAAAATCAAGAGCTATTGTTTTCGATATCGATCATACTGTAGCTTCTTTCGATGGAGTTCAAACTCTTGCTAAAATGACCAACAAACTCAATGAAGTTTATACTCTCATGATGGAGTATTTTTAATGAATATCATTCTATTTCTCATTTTATTTTTCTAGTATTGTTGTTAAACGAAATGTTCTAGAAGATTATTTTACATAAATATAAACTGTAAGTATCTAACATATCATATATGTGTTTATAATAGTCTATTTACTTCCTTAAAAAATGTAAAATAAAGACTATCATATTGTGTTTCATAGATTTTTGGATTATATATATATAAACGATTGTATTTATGATTTGAGAAATTTAATTGAATATTGAATGACTGCGCATATATATATATAACTGATTCTAAAGAGACAAAAAGTAACTAACAATAAAAAAAAATGAGAAATGATTTTAGTAAATTGGATGCTGATCTTTTTGAATTTCTAATAAACATTGTTTCTCTAAACATTCTAAACTCTATATATATACATTGCTCAATAAATAATTGTTTGCTGTTGATAGTAAAACAAAAAAAAAACTAATTATGAAAACTAATAATAATGATACATATATACATGATCGATAGTATCTGTTATTTCTTTATACATAATATGTTGTAATTCTTGTTTCTTTTGATAATTTGTTTCTTTATTTATTAATGGTTTATATTTATCTACAATATTTCTCAAAGGTATAGCTTTACCTACCTATATATAATGATAATAATAATAATAAATAATGTGATATATATGAGTGTATAATAATAATAATACTCCATTTATAATAATATACAATAACATATAATGTATTTCCAGTTCTTGGAATTAAGTATGTATTTGCATTCTTTGCATCAAGTGGATAAATCTAATATATATATATGTATTATAAAATATATGTGTACAGATAATTCAATAAAAGACAATGAAATAAATATATATATATCAAGTAGTTTTCTATTTATAATAATATACTTTTTCCATACCCATATGATAGAAAGGAATAACCACGGGAGTTTTATCAGAATCACCGACAAGTTTACCTACACCCCATTTTAATGGACCTATATATATATATATGTATATATATAATATATTAAATAGTGTATAATATATGTAATATAATATCCATTATGTATATACTATTATATACCTAATAATCTTCCAGGTGGAGCCTTTCTTCCAGATTTTGATTGTAAACAACCTTCTTTATCTCTTACTATATAGGCATTATTCTATTATATATATGGAACATAGTCTTCTTTAAAGTATATATAAGTATATATATATATATATCTACATACTTGCCAAGTTTTTCCTTCAGGAAATATATGCACCCATTGTCCTGCATTCACTTTCTGAATAATATCTAAAAAGGAAATATGATTAATGCCACCACCTCTCTTTACAGGCAATACCTATATATATATATATGCTTTTTAAATGTTTTTATAAAGCATTATATAAATAATTAGTGAATGAATATATTACATTAATAATAGAATATTATATATATATGTATATATACTTTCCCAGTAGATAAAATAAAGGATGTGAATGAATGATTAAACCCATATTCTTCACTACATGTAGACCAAGGCTTCTTATATAATTCATTCAAATGTACTATAATAATAATAATAATAATAATAATAATAATAATAATAATAATAATAATAATAATAATAATAATAATAATAATAATAATAATAATAATAATAATAATAATAATAATAATAATAATAATAATAATAATAATAATAATAATAATAATAATAATAATAATAATAATAATAATAATAATAATAATAATAATAATATTAATGATAATAAACATAATAAACATGATACACACAACAAACGCAATAATAATTCAATATATATATATATACTTTTATCAAATAATAAGGAAACAACAAAAGGATCGTCAATACTACTTTGATGGTTACAAACTGTAATCATGCCCACACCTTTTTCACGGTTCATATATTGAAGAATATTCTCTTTCCCAATACTATATATATATATATATATATATATATATATATATAATAGTATTATGCTTATTATTTCTATTTTATTAAAACATTATTTCTTATATATACAGTTTTACAGTATTCATCTTTTCTAGTACTAAATATTTACCAAGATTAATCACAGAAACTGCAAAGTATCTATATAAACATACTTATTTATAGTTTTAAAAATATTTAAAAAATTCTTAATATATATATGAATGAATACCTCATAGTCTTTAATGGAAAGGATATATCATTATCATCAACTGCTTTTTGAACACGTAGTTGACGATCTAAGGGACGAGTTGTACTTGAATACTCTCTGTTTCGATATCTATATAGTGTAATATATAGAATCATCATTAAGTGTTTATTAATAAATAAATCATGATTATTTAACAATAAAAAATATACGCATCAAATAGTGCATAGCTACAGAAAGCACTTCCACCCCATAATACACATTTTCCTACCTTTCTAAACATAAATCAAGATAATAGTCTATTCAGATATTGAAGTAATATGACAATTTATGGCGTTCATATTCTATACCATTTTCATCACAGTATTTTTGTATTACGTCTTTTAGAACATGATTCTATTTTGCATTCTTTTTTTATTCCTTGTTGGGTATTCATATTCCATGATGACTACAATCAGTGCCAAAACCTGACAACCCTTATCGTTTTCAATAGTTACGGGGAATTTTTTGACGCGGTTTTTTTTGTTTGAATTGTAATAACATGTAGAATATATTCTAGAAATTTCTAGAATATATAATTAGTGGTTTTGGAAAAACAGAAATTTTAATTGGAACACAATTACTCTGAGACCTTTTTTAACCCTTTAAAAATAGTTTTATTCTTTAAAAATAAGTTGTGTATGGGTAAATACGTCGTTATAACTGAAAGAGAGTTTAGAAAGATGATAAGAGACGGGTACACGGATGAACAGATTGCCATTCATTTTCATTGTTCGCTTAGAACTGTTGCCCGTAGAAGGTCCCAATACAATATGTCCAAGTCAACTAAGAAAGGTGGAAGACCACAAGTTTTAACTCCTTCTAATTTACGAGAAATCAATAATATTGTCCCAAAAAGCTCTGAGAACTCTAGCGTTTTATTGGATATCTTCCAAAAGAAAACCGGTACTCATGTCTCAAAAAGGTCCTTTATTAGAGGACTCCATGCTGTTGGTTACGTCGCCAAAAAGAAGCTTCATAAACCACTCATATCGGAGAAAAATAGAAAAGTCCGATTGGATTGGTGTTTAAAATACCGAAATATGCCAATAAGTTTCTGGGAAAACGTCCTCTGGTCTGACGAGTGTTCTATTAGAACACATCAATCAACCTTTCAAGAATACTATTGGAAGAAACCTGGTTCTCCAAATAAGCCGTCAGAAATCATTCCAACCATGAAAAACGATGGAAAATCGATTATGATTTGGGGATGTATGACGCAACATGGTGCTGGTCAAATGGAGGTCCTTGATGGTCATGTGACATCATTAAAGTATGGAGAAACTCTTGGTCGAACTCTTCCGTCAACCGTGGAAAAATTGCAAATTGACCCCAAAACTATGGTATTCCAACAGGATAATGCTCCTATTCACAAGTCAAAAAAGATGAATAGTTTCTTTAAAACTGCTCAACTTACAGTGATTGATTGGCCTCCACAGTCCCCAGACCTTAATCCCATTGAACATCTTTGGGTCTATATTAAAAGAAGATTACAAAGAAATTCCCATTGCGGATATACTTTGAGTCAACTAAAGGTCGAAGTTGACAAGATATGGAGGTCAATACCTGTAAATGTATGTGAAAGGCTTGTTTTATCAATGCCGAAAAGAATTGAGGCAGTAATAGCCAATAATGGTGGATTTACAAGATATTAATATTTGTGTTTCAATTCAAAAAAATGGTTTTTTAAATTTTTTTCCATGACGCTTATTTGTTTTGTTTCCCTGTTTTAATAGTCAATACAACCTTTGATGACAAATGACTTAATAAAAAAAAAACAAAGAAAAACTCGCCAGTTTAAAAAAAAAACCGAGGTTGTCAGGTTTTGGCACTGATTGTATTTTCTTCCGTTTTCTAGAAAAAGAATTATTTAATGTATAGTGATTTCTTGATATTAATTTAATTCATGGATGAAAGTTTTAAAAGTCATAGTTATCATAAAAACTAATGTTCATTAGTTATGCTTATACATAAAAAGAAACCAAAAGAGAAAATTCTTTGTTTTACTTTTTACATTTAACATGAAGTTTATATTTGTTTTAGTATTCATTTTTACATTTGCATTTGCAAATGTTGACTCTATTGAGGGAGGCAAGAAGGTTTTAGTTATCACCAGTGATAATTCTGCTGAAGCTACTTATTCTATCTATTTTGATGGCTTAAGAAAGAAAGGATTTGATCTTAAAATTGCTTTAGAGAATAAAAAAGTTACTTTTTCTAAATATGGAAAATTCCTTTATGATCAAGTTATTATATTTGCTCCTGAATCTGAACAATTATGTAATATAAGTGCTGAAGACTTCAGAAAGTTCTTTGAACATGGAGGTGATGTTGTATTAGCTCTTAGTAATAATCCCTCGAAGCTTGTTCGTACTGTTGCTGGTGATTTTGGTGTTGATATTGAAGAGAATGGTTCTAAAGTTATAGATCATTTTAATTATGCCACTACGTCTGATAATCTTGATCATCAATTAGTTTACACTACACAAATTGCTAATATTAAGCCTCTTGTAGGTAAAATACAAGATTCTAGTCGTGTTTATTATAAAGGTACTGGATTAGTTGTTATTGATAATATTTTTATGATTAATACTCTTGTTGGTGAACAATCTACATATTCTGTTAATAACAATAGTGAAATTACCGTATGTTTTTATTTCAAATTAATTTTATTTTTAAAAATAATTTTGTTTATTTAATAATTATATAAATATATAGTCTACGGGTAAGGATACAGTGATGGTTGTTTCTGTTCAAGGACGTAATAATGCTCGTGTTTCTCTTTTTGGTAGTATAGAAATGTTTAGTAATCAATATTCTTTCTTTGTCGATAGTATAAATGCTGCTTTTGTGAAACATGTTACTTTCTGGACCTTCCGTCAACGTGGTATTCTTCGTTATCATGATGTCAGTCATAAACATGTAGATAATACGCCTTTAGAAATCATGCTTAAAAATCATCAACGACCTAATCTACCTATCTCTCAGTATAATTCTATTTATAGTCTAGTTTTTTATTATTATTTATATGATTATTATTTTTTCTATTTTATTTTTATAAATTTTATTTTAATTTTATTTTGTCTATTTTATTTTAATTTTATTTTGTCTATTTTATTTTTCTTGCGATGATGAAATAAGCACATATGTATGATCTCCGTGATTCTACTGCTTATGCCAAAGAACCCAAAATTTTGGTCTCTTAGGGCAAGAATTTTAATCTATTTTTTTTCTATTTTTTTTACGATTTGATTTTGTGATCATTATATATAATAAAATAATATAGTATATATAAAGAAAATTGAAATTGATGAAAGTTTAAAAGGGATATATTTATTATTATATAATAAATATAAATGATAACCTATTCATACTGCCTGATTCATTTTCTTATATATATATATATATTTGTGTATATAATATAAAGACAATAGAAATATGACGATAATTATTTGATGACGCTAAATAATGATAGTATAATTCATACTGTCTGATTTCTTTTTGTCTTATATTATGTATAGTATTATTATATAAATGAATAGATGCGATGATGAAATAAGCACATATGTATGATCTTTATGATTCTACTGCTTATGCCAAAGAACCCAAAATTTTGGTCTCTTAGGGCTTCTATTCATAATTTTTATTGATTTTATTATTATTATGATTTTGAATTTTTAAAATTTTATTTTATTATAAATATATATATATATATATATATATATATATATATATATATATATATATATATATATATATATATATATATATTATTTCTCATTATCCTGAGCCTGAAGTAGCTCCAAATAATGTAGTTTATCGTGTTAAGGATGATGTTGAATATGATATAGAGATTGATGAATATTCTCACGGTAATTGGAAAGGATATAATGCTACAGATATTCAATTAGAATTTAGAATGCTTGATCCTTATGTACGTATTAACTTAGAAGGTGAAAATGGTCATTATCATGCTCAGTTTAAAATACCTGATGTTTATGGTATTTATAAATTCCGTGTTATGTATAGACGTTTGGGATATAGTGTAATTGAAAGTAATACACAAGTTAGTGTACGTCCTTTCCGTCATAATGAATTCCCTAGATTTATTAGAGCTGCCTTCCCTTATTATACTAGGTATATTTATATTTTATTATATATTTATTTGTTTTATATTATATATTTATTTATTTTATATTTGATTTTTATATCTATTTGTTTTGTATTTATTTTATATATTTATTTGTTTTATATTTATTTTATATATTTATAGTGTATTTACTGTCATGGCTGGCTTTATTGTACTCGTTGCGTTATTCATTTTCTTATAAACTAAATATTGTTTGTAATGTATAGTAG